>JACDJE010000431.1:173479-300813 GCA_016647715.1 Pavo muticus | reverse complement strand
TCAAGCTGTGCCAGGGAAGATTCAGGCTGGATATTAGGAAATACTACTTCTCTGAAAGAGTGGTCAGGCACTGGAATGGGCTGCCCAGGGAGGTGGTGGAGTCACCGACCCTGGAGGTGTTCAAGGAACGTTTGGATGTTGTGATGAGGGATATGGTTTAGCGAGAACCATTGGTGATAAGTGGATGGTTGGACTAGATGATCTTATAGGTCCTTTCCAACCTTAGTGATTCTGTGATTCTGTGATACGTCAGAAACTTCCTTTGCTTGGTAAAACTGAAACTTCCATCAGGAAGAGTAACATTGCCCCAAAATTCAAATAGACAAGCTGTCAGAGAGGGTTCTTCATGAGGGGAGAGGAATTAGGAGCCAAGAGTTGCAGAGTAAGACCAAATGAGACTATGGAGATTGAATGGATTTGAACACCAACACATTTAAATCAAAGGTATATGTACAGTTTTATGACTTAAATGATTTTTCTCTTATGCAGCAGAGATGCTGTGATCTAGAATAAAAGTTGGGTGGTTTGGCACAGCGCTTTTCAGCCTTTAGTTGCTGGGCTATAGGCTCCCATCTCAGATGTGAGACCCTACGGTGAGTTGTGTAGCTGGGGTTCCTTTAGAGTCGTTCTGGTGTCCTGGATCTCAATAAGCTTTGCAGAGATGGCCCCAAATCTCAGGCAGGGTAATGGAGTTACCAGGGTTCCCCCAAATTTTCTCAGGTTCTACTTTTTTCTAGGCTTCTTCCACACTCTCTCTCTCCCTGGATTCTCCCTTAGATTTTGTTGGTTTCCCAAGCTGTAAGTTTGATTAGAGAATATTTCCTCGTGATCAGTGTATTTGTCTTCTTCGATCACTTTCTCATTTGCTGTTGCCATTCCTAGTACCACAATGAGAGTGTTTAGGACACTTCTGTGTATGATTGCACTTGAGGATCAGCAGATTGTTTGCACCATCTGGTTTTCTGTTTCTTGGAATACATAAAAACTATCTAATGTTCATTCTGGTGTTTGAGATAAGATGTTGGTCATGTATTATCTACTTGAATTAAGAAGTTGGTAAAAACTCACAGTTTTATGCCAACATCAATACTAATTTAGGTCAAATTCATGCAAATTGCTATGCAATGCCCACAGGTCAGCGTGCCCTGCTCTGTATTTCGCTCTCCTCCAAAGCAGGACATCATCCCACCACACTCCAAGTCCAGAAATACTATATGAATGTTTGTAGCCCTTGTGAAAATGCTAATACTTTGTGAGAAAGAAGCTGCATCTCAAATGAAATTGCTAGCTAAAAATGTGTTTTTTTAAAGAAAAAGAGATTGCTTTTTGTTAGTGCATATAAAGTTATAAAAATGGGAGACATTTACTGTTTGGATCAGTAATGGTAAGCATTCAGTTCCCAGATGGGACCTAAACAAGAAAGTGAGCTTTAAATAAAAACATTTTATTTTATTTGCCATTTTTATCCACCACTAGGACAAGTCTTGCATTATATTCTCTACATGCATAAAATTTTATAAGGAAATAGTAAGAATTCACTATAAGGATGCAATTACTTTATCTGCAAAGAATCTATTTATTATGATGATTATTATCAAGTTCCCTTCCTCACCTAAATGGTTGTAGCTGAGGAATGAATCACTATAATGCTCAACATGCTATACAGCAATTCAGATTTAATATGTTAAGTGTAAGACTGAAGGTCAACAGCTATGACAGTATATAGACATTAATTATTACTTAATAAATTCACATTTATGAGTGTTTTACTGTATGGCACAAGTCTGGGAACATGGAAATAAAAAGGCCTTTATTGACATAAATTTGAATGACCACATTTCTTACAAGTGAATGGATAACTATGACCTTTTAAAATATCTATGAGAGCAGAGTGAAGCATTTTTTGCTCTAAATTACGATGACGTGACACTGGATTAACTTCCAAGCTACCAATGGAGAAATGTAGAGCTCAGTACAATTTCTATACTTTGAGTAATTTATAAGGAAAGACAGTGACCAAGAAACAAATAAAACATTCTGATCTGTCTGAAATAACTTCTATGTACATACTGATTGGCATGTTGGGCTTTTATCTAGTTTACTTCAAAGCAGTAGAAAGTGAACTAAAATGAGATCTCATATTCTTATACAAAAACATGATTAAAACTCCTTGACTTGTGTCAGNGAACATTTCTGATCTAACAACAAATAAATGATAAGACTTGTTAAGAAAAGATGGTAAGAAAAAATACTGAGATGTTTTTGATTTCAAGTACTGAAAAACTAATGATTTTGAGGTCAGAAAGTTGTTTAGCAGCATCGTAAACACATTTTTCAATCTTTCAATTTCACTGAGTTATTCTACTATGTTTTCTCACATAGAAAAGATGAAGAAAAAAAAAGTACTTAATGAAGTGAGATATTAATAAATAAGACAAGTCAAAATTGCTTGCTGTATGCTTAATGGGAAGCTACAGTAGGAGGCTTCTGGGATTCCAATGCGCAGTCTTTGCATCAGAACCTGGCAGGCTCTTGAGCCTCTTTAACATAAAATCAGGTTTTTTTCATACTGGCCAGGGCTGTGCATGCATATATTTGTTGAAGCAGTGGGAGATACCACAGCCTATGAGAACCTTTTTTAGTGTTTAATCTGTGTGCCACTGATAATCTCTTCCAAAGTCACAGGTGTCTGGTCACTGAGACCTCTGGAGATCTAGAATTTGGGGCCTGAAGGTTTCATGACAGCTTCTGTGACACTGAGGCCCAGAGACTCCTAACAGTGTTATGCTGAAACTGAGTCTTGTAACACAATTGCTGATCTTTCAGTATTCTGCAGCTTAAGGGATGAACAGCACTACAGAATGATACACTTAAATGGCTTTTGCAGTTCTTATTTTTGTTGAATGAGGAGTTAGTCCTGTTCCACCAAACAGGATGTTGCTAAAAGGTCTTTTGACTCAGCATTATATGATACATTCAAAATTACACAGGAAGCTGGTAACTGAGTGTCTCGCTCCAATTTATAGGAGGGAGATGAGGTTCTTTTAATGTATGTATACCCGACGTGAGATTAAGAAACAATGGTTCAAATGTTGGTCCGACCAGGTTTATTACAAATCTAATTACGGAGATGGGGAAGTGGAGGACGTACACTATTACTAATTAAGGTGATGGGGAAGGGAAGGAGGGCGATAGAAAAGATAGGAAAGAAGCAAGAATTGCGTAAAGCGGGGATAGTCACCACCAGGTTCCAGCAGAGGTCCTTTTGTCCAATGGTCCTGGGCAGAGGCTCAGGGGAGGAGGGCAGCAGCAGCGTGGCCAGTCTTAGGCAGCAAGACGGTGCAGGTACTGGGTAGGTCTGGAAAGAAGCCACGGTGCAAGTCTGGGAGAAAGCAGCAGGTCTCCAGTAGCAGGCCCAGGAGAGTCCATCAGCATGCAGGCATTCCGTAGTGAGGAATNCAACACATTTAAATCAAAGGTATATGTACAGTTTTATGACTTAAATGATTTTTCTCTTATGCAGCAGAGATGCTGTGATCTAGAATAAAAGTTGGGTGGTTTGGCACAGCGCTTTTCAGCCTTTAGTTGCTGGGCTATAGGCTCCCATCTCAGATGTGAGACCCTACGGTGAGTTGTGTAGCTGGGGTTCCTTTAGAGTCGTTCTGGTGTCCTGGATCTCAATAAGCTTTGCAGAGATGGCCCCAAATCTCAGGCAGGGTAATGGAGTTACCAGGGTTCCCCCAAATTTTCTCAGGTTCTACTTTTTTCTAGGCTTCTTCCACACTCTCTCTCTCCCTGGATTCTCCCTTAGATTTTGTTGGTTTCCCAAGCTGTAAGTTTGATTAGAGAATATTTCCTCGTGATCAGTGTATTTGTCTTCTTCGATCACTTTCTCATTTGCTGTTGCCATTCCTAGTACCACAATGAGAGTGTTTAGGACACTTCTGTGTATGATTGCACTTGAGGATCAGCAGATTGTTTGCACCATCTGGTTTTCTGTTTCTTGGAATACATAAAAACTATCTAAAGTTCATTCTGGTGTTTGAGATAAGATGTTGGTCACGTATTATCTACTTGAATTAAGAAGTTGGTAAAAACTCACAGTTTTATGCCAACATCAATACTAATTTAGGTCAAATTCATGCAAACTGCTATGCAATGCCCACAGGTCAGCGTGCCCTGCTCTGTACTGCGCTCTCCTCCAAAGCAGGACATCATCCCACCACACTCCAAGTCCAGAAATACTATATGAATGTTTGTAGCCCATGTGAAAATGCTAATACTTTGTGAGAAAGAAGCTGCATCTCAAATGAAATTGCTAGCTAAAAATGTGTTTTTTTAAAGAAAAAGAGATAGCTTTTTGTTAGTGCATATAAAGTTATAAAAATGGGAGACATTTACTGTTTGGATCAGTAATGGTAAGCATTCAGTTCCCAGATGGGACCTAAACAAGAAAGTGAGCTTTAAATAAAAACATTTTATTTTATTTGCCATTTTTATCCACCACTAGGACAAGTCTTGCATTATATTCTCTACATGCATAAAATTTTATAAGGAAATAGTAAGAATTCACTATAAGGATGCAATTACTTTATCTGCAAAGAATCTATTTATTATGATGATTATTATCAAGTTCCCTTCCTCACCTAAATGGTTGTAGCTGAGGAATGAATCACTATAATGCTCAACATGCTATACAGCAATTCAGATTTAATATGTTAAGTGTAAGACTGAAGGTCAACAGCTATGACAGTATATAGACATTAATTATTACTTAATAAATTCACATTTATGAGTGTTTTACTGTATGGCACAAGTCTGGGAACATGGAAATAAAAAGGCCTTTATTGACATAAATTTGAATGACCACATTTCTTACAAGTGAATGGATAACTATGACCTTTTAAAATATCTATGAGAGCAGAGTGAAGCATTTTTTGCTCTAAATTACGATGACGTGACACTGGATTAACTTCCAAGCTACCAATGGAGAAATGTAGAGCTCAGTACAATTTCTATACTTTGAGTAATTTATAAGGAAAGACAGTGACCAAGAAACAAATAAAACATTCTGATCTGTCTGAAATAACTTCTATGTACATACTGATTGGCATGTTGGGCTTTTATCTAGTTTACTTCAAAGCAGTAGAAAGTGAACTAAAATGAGATCTCATATTCTTATACAAAAACATGATTAAAACTCCTTGACTTGTGTCAGCAGTTTCAATTCATTTCATTATGTTCAATGCCCACTGTTGGTTATATAAATACAAATATGTATAATAAAACCATATGTTGTATTAGAGCAACGTCAGAAGAATATTTTATCTAGGGAAAATCAAGGGTTTAGGCCTCCAGAAAGACATAGACAAGGCTTTGTGATTATTGGGTGGGTCAATTAACAAGATAATTTATAAAAAGACATTAAAGCTACTCCAAAACCAGTCATTTCTATACCTTTGAAAACTAGTTATGATGACTGCATTCTCAGGCTTACTGTTAATAACTTACTGAGTTTTCTCAAAGTTTTCTCTGTAACCAAGACTTCTTGAATTGCAACTCAACTGTAATCACTGGATTTTGGCCTTCTTATGATCATTAAAAAGCAGAATATATTCAATATTTGTGTACCTGGAAGGCAGGATACATCTGAATATGACACTGGTAGAAAAAGATTAACAAATTATTTTCCATGCGTGATTTTTAGTAAGAGTTACATGAGAACTACTTACTGGTATTGGAAAGATAAAATAACAATAGAAAAACTGAAAAAAAGTTTATCTTAGTGACAATAAAATTATAAAGACAAGAAAAAAATGAAATCAATAAAACTTCCTGCGGAAATTATTTTTTTTTTTCCTGATGGCTTCATTTACCTGGTTTCCTCAAGTGAAAAGTTTATGAAAAGTTTAACAAAAGTTTAATGCTTCATCTGCTCTGGAACTGTTGTAAATGGAATGAGCCACCTTTTATAAATTCTCTGTATCTACTAATCATTTGTTTCAGAAAAATACTCACGAATTTTCTCCTCAGCCCACTATGATAGCTTTTAGATTATTAAAATTTCTCCCACAAGACAGATCATTTCTCTATTTTGAACAGTTATCGACGAGGAGAAAGGTTCCAGAGTCATGACAGGTATCAGTATGATTAAATCATCATGCTCAACTTTATTGAGAAAATCCACACTTATATAGTGAAGAGCAAAGGGATAAAAATAGCCACACACACAAGCTTATATAGTGGGCTAAAATTACACTGCTTATCTAGCAAATAGTAGGCAAATACAATTCTATGATTGGTGCATAAAGAAAAACTATAAATCTTCTACAGTATCAGAAACATTCTCACTGTCGGCTGCCAGCTCCCTGTTTACCACCCCCCTCTCGAACACTCCAAGGCCACCGACCGTTGCAGCCTGGATTGCTCAGTTGAAGCAATTATATCCCTTGTTATCCAAATATTCTTACAACAAGTTATGAAATTCTTTATTCATATTCCCTCTCTTTTCTAAATTCTTGCATTATTTTGACTATTTCAAAGTCCCTCTGTCTTTCACCACCACTTAAAGCATTCAATGGCAGTTATAGAGTTTCAGTACTACTTGTTCTACCTCTTGCCTTTCACAGTTTCCATAGTTGTAGACTTCCTCAGCTGTGTTGGGGCGATGGTGGGGAGAGCTGCAGCCCGTAGCAAGCACATGTAGGATCTGTTTTAGAAGGACAGCATGCTGCAGGGGGATCCTCATGCTTAAGCAGGGGCAGAGGCTGGACATGAAGAAGATAGTAACTGGTGAATGCCTTGAGCCCTGTTTGATCAAATTTTCTTCCCCTCTTCCTTTGAAGAGTAGGAGTATGGTGGAGCTCAGCTGCCCCTCAGGCTGAAACAACCAGAAGGGTTAAGATCATTATAACTGTACAAGAAACTAAAAAGTGTCCCACTATAAGAATATGCACCCATGCAACCACAGGAGTAGCTACTTTAGCAGAATACAGCTTTATATCTAAATATCCAAATTTAGGTACTTTACAGTACATATTTTGACTGTCTGGATTTCTAAGATCTGGTTAAAATGAACGGAGAACTAGTCAACAACAGATTGTAGGCATCTTTTAATCTCACTCTAAATTAGATGGCTACATTTGGATAGTTCACCTTACTTTATTGACTGTATTGACTATCTATTGCTACTGGACTACAGTGGGAGCTTAAGCACAAAACTCACACGCAATTGTCTGCACTGTAGACAACTAAACTGTTGTCTGTAGACAACAGACTGTATGTGAAATAGAATCCTAGCCAAAACCCTGTGTCAAAGTTGACCACAATCAGGTAAAGTAGACTAAGCAGCAGAGAAGACACTGAACTCCCTTTAGGCTTAAAATGTGGCATATATACACTTCTTTTGGGTGAATCAAAATTCTTTCCTGAATGTTTTATCAGGGTATATAGTTTTATGGACAGAAGCAAGAGTCAATTAAGTAAAACAAGAGCTGCCAATACCTTTTAATATCACTTTTTCTGTTTAGAAGCAAAGACTAAGCTAAAATTTATTCCCCTTTCTTTATCAACTTCTAAGATATTTATGGAGCTCCCTAAACTTGGCACAAAAGCTTTTATTGTAGTTTAACCTCAGTAGGGAGTGAAGAATCACACAGTCACTTGCTCACTGTCCCTACCAGGTGGTTGTGGAGAAAACAATTGGAAGGGCAACATAAGAAAACTCCAAGGATAAGATAAACGCAGTTCAAACAAAACAAGTTGATGGTTGAACTAGACTATCATAGTAGTCTTTTCCAACCCTAATGATTCAATGATTTATGAACATAAGAACAAACAGACAGAAACAAACCACAAAGTTACAAAATATAAGCAATGCAAAATGCAATTATTCACCACCAGCTGACTGATGCCCACATAGTCCTTAAGCAATGGCAGCCCCCCAGACAATTCTGCTCAGTATTGCTGAGCATGATGCCAAATGCCAGGCCATGTCCAATCCATGCACAATGTATGATATTAATACTGTCTAAGCTGAAGCCTGGACAAGGGGAAGGCGCAGTGCAGATGATAAGGATAAAAAGAATATCAGGTATGTGTGTGCTGTATCAACAGCCCTTGAACTTCTACCAATATTAACACAACCTATATTTGAATTGTGAATTGTCAAAAAAAAAACTCATGAAGAGAATTTTTACTTTTTTGTGAAAATTCACCAAGTAGAAATATCCCAGATTCTAACATTAAATTTTACATTAACTATATATAGGAAAATATATACTTAATGCGTATACAGTATAGATATATATAGCAAAAGACACACATTTAGCTGATCAAAACTTGTGAAAAACTTTTGTCTGTTGATTACAGATTTGTAGGGGAGGCCTTGAAAAACCTGGTGGGAAATCCATCAGAAAGTCATTGTCTAAATTGTACCTTGCAGATTTTGCTGACTTCCTCTGAAGTAGTTACAGTTTTCAGATTTCCATTCAGTCAAGCCAAACAATCAATTTTCATGAATTCATCACATTTGATTACTCTTTATTCCAGACTTTCTGCAAATGAGACTTTAATCCTACCAGTGCAGCTAATATGTATCAGGCAGTTAGTTCATTAAAATTTATTTATTTATTTATGTTATCATATTTCTTCTTTTCCCATTTGTCACTGTCACACGATCAACCACTAGTTCACAGTTTTGGAACTTTACTTACAGAAGTTCATGCAGGTTTACTTCTAACTCATTCACTAACCCTAGCTCCATCTAGCAGCTTTGTGCTCATCTCTGTTCCAAGTTTTTTTCTTACGAGTTCAATTAGAGTTTTGCGGGCAGAGCCTGAAATATTAGAAATGTTCCACCCTCATAACGCTAGATGAAATTGCTTGGTAGAAGCAAAATCCCTTCAGAGGCAAATAGATGACTCACATAACAGTGGGTAATCATATCAGTACATCAGGAGGTGGAATCTGTCTCTAAGATTACCTCTTCCTAATGTTGACTTCATTTTCACTTATGTATCACATAGCTCTGGGACAAGAATTAAGTGAGACAGTGGTAAGCATCTACAACTTTTATACGTGATTCAGGAAATACACTTATAGGATGTATATGTGTTAGCACATGAGAAAAAGACAATCATAGTCTATACTCAAATTTCTGCCAAAATTTAAATTCCCAGATCCTTGGTTTGTAATGAGTTATTTTCCAAAAGAAAGGAAAAGAAAATAATACCATATGTGTCTGGGAAATCATATTTGTATAGTGAAGTCACGTATTTAAAAATTTACCCATCTGGTATATATGCACAAACATAAACCTGTACTCAAGTTTCAGTATTTGGCATAAACACTGACCAAAAGTACTTTAAAAACACAATTAATGTCTCTAATACTTAAAGAATGAAATGGGCATACAGCAAGATTATGACACACAAAGGCATCTGATGAGATATATTTTTGTTTTTGTTTTCTGTTTTTTACCAGAAGAGAATTAATTTACTCTGTAAGTTAAGTTTGTAACAACCAGTGGTCATTAGGCCATGACATCAGACTATGAAATTCTGCTGTTTTGGGTTTGTTTTCTCGTTTTTTTGTTTGTTTGTTTCTTTTTTTTTTTTATGACTCAAGACATAAACATGTTCTTTTCATGTATTTAATTAGGGCCATTGCTGTCCTTTTTTTGCATGTACTGAAGAAGACATTTAATGTTAAGCTTTCCTAGACTATACTGTTACATTCTCTTATGAGAATGAATGAAGTTCTTAAAACTATAAAAAAGGTTCTCTCAGTAAGAAAGCGACATACACAGTAGAGCTTAAGTAGTGTGCCAGCAAGAGTGAATTCAATCTTAATTTGCAACAATAATGATATCAAAGTGAATTTAAGGAGATCATTATTCTTCTACCTTTTCTGTCTATTGTAGTCACAAATTCCATTTTTCTTCTGCTTAGTAACTTCTTCAGTTGTTACTAGAATAGATGTTATAAACTGTTAATTATGACCAGCTGAAATAGTTTCTTTTTAACAACCTCCAATTACTCTTTATTCCTCTCTCTACCTGTAGAACATAATGTATTAATTTCATTTTATGCCCAAAGATAGCAAGTCTCTGTTTTATAATACTTAATAGTTAGCACTGAACCAAAAAAGTAAAAAAAGGAGCTATCTGTTAAATTGCTTCGTCTATTTCCAAGCAAAACCATATTTTTTAGGAACAATACAGCTATTAATTTTTTCAAAACCCCCATCAGCAGACTTGAATGAAAATCTTTATCTGATCATAATTCACCCATAATCAATCTTAAATCTCTTTCTTTTGTTATCATTAATGAAATGTGGTTTTGGACATCAAATAAGGATGATAATTTAGAATACAAACAAAAAATTAATTATTTGGCTACAGATAACATTCAATGACTAACCTCTTCAATTATGTAAAGTTAATTCTATTTATTTGATTTTCACTCACATATTTAATTTTTGCCCACCTTTAATTTCATTATGTTCTGCATGCTTCTTCACTCCCCTGGAAGAATGACCAAATGTGGACTATCAGATATGCTCTTCACCTCTTTAAGACTCCTTAAAAGAAGTAGTAATAATAATGTTTCTAAGTGCAGCTTTGCTGCTTGCTGTTAAAAATCTCATCAAAATATAGAATAGGAATCGCAGCATGGATCACATATTCTGCTTGAACCTTGAATGCAGAATAACTTCTATACTTGGAGAAATCTATTCTAGATGCAAATGCTTGTCATAAAAAGTAATGCAATGTGACGAATGGAGAAAATCATTTGGCTGTGTCTGTAATTACATCACAACATTTGGTACTGAAAATCAGTAAATCAGGGCTGAATTTAGTAAATAAATTGATTGACATCCAAATATTATGACACAAGTTATTTAAATAAAATCACTGTTCTTCATAATAACCAAAACCAATGATGTGTGCTTCTTAATGCTGAGGCATTGTTTTCACTGTCCTCTACGTGTACTTTTTCAGCCAGGAAAGTAGTCATTGTTCAGAAGTGTTTCTGAAAATTTCACCAAACTTACTGTTCATGATTTCTGCTAATCTATAATGTATTTGTGACCTGCTCCTGAGAACATTCACTTTTCCCCCAGACAGTTAATTTACATCTGTTCTGCTTTTGGCTTCCTCTAGTGTGGACTGATTATGTCCACGGAGAACAATGGACAGGGCAATGGTTGCTGAACTTTCAGGTCTATTCACAATGTCATGTTTTATGATTTTTGGCTATCGGTATTCCACATCATAACATCATGTAGTGCCTTGGGAGTTAAAGTGTTCTGGGTAGCTGTCCCAGAAGAGAAGGACTACGTTCCCCAGAAGACTGTTCGCTGTATTGTTATCATTTCTGCTCAGGGGGAACAGATATACAGCTTTGGTAGGTCATCTGACCGGCTCTTCTTCATCAGACTCTCTCCCTGCTGCTCAACCAGACTGCGCATCTCACCTCAGCGTTATGGTGTGAGGCCTACCCAGCTTTCGGACAATCTCTCTCTCTCATTATATTTGATTTATTAGCTTCAGTTCTAGTTATATTGTATTATAGTGTGTTATCTTGCATTCCAATACCATATTTAGTAAATTAGTTTGTTTCTCCTCAGATCGTGCCACTGTTTTTAATTATTTTGGGGTCCCCTGCTTCCCTTTTCTGGAGGGGTGGATTTTGCGAAATCTTTCTGCCCCACTAGTCATGGAACCGGGCTGAACCAGCCCGTAAACCGTTGACATTCTTGGTGGAGAATGCGGGCAAATACTGCTTTACCAAGAATGTCAGCCTTCCAGTACCTGAAGGGGGCCTACAGGAAAGCTGGGGAGGGACTTTTTGGAAGGGCATGTAGGGACAGGATGAGGAGAAATAGCTTTAAACTAGAAGAGGGTAGATTTAGACTTGATATTAGGAAGAAATTCTTTGCTGTGAAGGCGGTGAGACGCTGGAACAGGTTGCCCAGGGAGGTTGTGGATGCCTCCTCCCTGGAGGCATTCAAGGCCAGGTTGGATGGAGCTTTGAGCAACCTGGTCTAGTGAGACATGTCCCTGTCCATATCTTGGAGGTTGGAACTAGATGATCTTAAAGATCTCTTCCAACCCAAACCATTCCATTCTATGATTCTATGAAATTTAAATTGTTGAAGAATGTTAATCAAATGCTGAAAGACTAATGCTACACATCTGAGAAAGAATTGGCATCAGTCTATCAACACTGTCTGTCAGAATGCTCACTAATGCCATCTAATGTACCGTACTATTGCTAGCTTTTTCCTTTTTTTCTCTATTTTTTTTTCTTCTTTTGTGGGAAACTATCATTTCCCTCTGGAAGGGATTCTGCTCATGATTATTCATGTGAATAATTTGGAAATGAGTACTGAAGAGGGAGCAAAACAAAGAGAGATCCAAACCAACAGTGAAGATAAATGCATATAGATTTGTATGAAAATGAAATGAAAATACCATCTGAAAATGATTTGCTGTTAATATTATACTAGTACATATTATAGTACTAAAAAAAAAAAAAAAAGGAAAACAAATCAAGTCTGAGATACATGATATACTATGCGGTTTGGAACTGTATTAGTGTAAAGTTGATGCCACATATAATGTCCAATTTTACTTGTGTAGTTCACTACAGAAGAGTTATGTCTGAATGTATGTTTCCTTCACATCTGGGATTTTTTATCAGAAATGATATCTAACAAAATAATAGAAAATGGAATCATAGAATCCTTAGAGTTTGAAGGGACCTCTGAAGGTCATCTAGTCCAGCTCCCTGCAATGAACAGGGACACCACAACTATATTAGGCTGCCCAGGGCCTTATCAAGCCTTGCCTTGAAAGTCTCCAGGGATTGGGCATCTACTTCATCTCTTGTTAACCTGTTCCAGTGTCTCACCACCCTCACTGTAAAAGATTTTTTTCTTATATCTAACCTTAACCTACCCTCTTTGAGCTTGAAAATCAAACACTTGCAAATAAAACTCTTTATTTCACTTCCACTGAAAAGGAAAAAAGAATTAATTACCTAACATACACTATATTTTGCCCAGCTGATGCTCTAGCTGATGTTTCTGAAGGGTTTGCATCTTCCATGGATTCTCTTTCATATTTGCCAGTCCTGTGCAAGGCCTTGCTTATCTAGTATTATTTCATAATCCAAAAATAGCAAAAAGTTCCTACGCTTAGGCACTTGCAGCACTTCATAGAATGTTGAGATCCTGACATTTTTTTCTCTTTAAAATCTCAGAAACAAGCAGACTATAGGTTGGAAAAAAAAATCAAAAGAAACACACATAGAAAATGTAGAGATGATATTGTGTGCAAGAGTGGTGATTGTTACAAAGAAGTGTATAAGTGGTTTTGAATGGAATGGAATACCTGTGTTTCCATCTGTTCTGAATGTTCTCCATCTGCCAACCTCGATTTTTCAGAACAGGAATATCTTGATGGCAAAGCATTTACATTCTCCCAGCAGATATTAGGGCTTCTGTGCATTGGACAATGTAATTCAGCTTCTCAATTAAACCGATTTCACAGAGGAAATCTGTGCTTTTGTATAATATCAGACACGTGTAGATATACTAAACTGAAGTGGCCTTTAAAATGTATCTATTCTATTTTATTTTTATGTGGAATTCATCTGTAGGAAAAATAATCTCTAACTGAAGGGCTAAGTTCCACACGTGTATTTTCACCATTGTCAGATAACTTGGATGAGGTTTTCTGATAATGCAACCTCTTAAAATGAGAGAGAGAAACAACTAGATAGATATATATGCTTATTTTAATGAGGAAGCCCTATGAAATTCTTGAGATCACGTGGCTCTACAGCAAAACCAGCCTCTGCATCAAGCAAAGCATGCAATTACAATGTAAACTGGAAAGCAGTGACTTTTCCAAGTGTTTTCACTGTACAAGATAAGATATCTTAGTGGAAAAGCATCAGTTTATTTTTAGTGGAAACAATTTATGCAGTGATCTGCCTTTCTAGTCCAAACAAGGCAAATAGAGTGTTATATACACACAGTATTTAAACAGTCAGTAAATATTTGCCTTAGAAAAGCAGAACTAATAATACTGATTTTTACACAGTTTGAGAGGACAGGTGTTATACAAGTTTATGACATAAAACAGCATCATAGCAGAATCATAGCTGTGGCAGTGCAGCTATTTCAGTTCCATTAACATCACAGAATAAATTGTCCTGAATAAACTGGACATTGCCAAATGATGCAGTTGGTTTGAGAGTTATCCAAATGTGACAAAACCAGACTGTGTTTCTATGTGTAAACCTATGTGTAAATCCACAGACACAAATATAAGTATCTGTTCATCCTTTACATAAACTGTTGCATTCCTCATGTTCTTACTTTCAGCAAGATTTCTGTCATAATCTAGAATAAGAAAATGACTCTATTAATGGAGAAGATCATATGCTCAACAGATGGAGAATAGTTGCTACACGAGGCTAGACTAATCTCAGAATCTGGTGACATTTTAGAAATAAAGGTTATTTGAACATCTTTTGCCTTCAGAAAAGATGAAGGAGAGGATTAATCCAAAATAAAAATGCCCATGTGAAAACCTATCAAATTCAGAAGGATTCAGGTTCAGATTTTTGTGCTATCTATAGTTGAGCTGCTAAAAAGAAAAACATTAGAAAATATGAAGTCTAACCTCTAAGCAATGGTGATATCTACAAAATGTTTGCCAAGACAATGCAAGCACATCCAATAATAAATGACTAAAAATCTGCAAGTATACATGGTAAAACACAGTAAAATGTGGTTATTGTCATTGTATATCAGCCATATAGAAAACTGACAGATGCGTTAAATACTTATTTCATATAGTTAACGTTCAGCTAGAATGCTTTGGAAACTGATCATGCTTCATTCATCTCTTTCAACGAAAGTAAATAAGTTGAAAATGAAGACTTCAGATCTTCTAGAGTATTATGTGTTAGTTTTTGTTTTACAAATTGCTGAGTGATGTGTGAGTGTTCTCAAAGTTTGCTAAGTAGTAGTCAAACACTTTCAGATATGGACATTATACCGCCATGTCCTATTTGTTTGCCTTCTGTGACAGTTTTTCCTCTCATAAAAAATGTCACCGCTCTTAAAAAATTCACATTGTGTTTTCACTTTTTATTTATCAGTCAGATAGGGCAAAATCGATAATGACTGCATGCAAAGAAGATTATTATACCAGAGTTTGTTAGGTCGAATCTCCTTATTTTATGAATTTTGTTTCAGTGTAGCTAAGACAATGGCACTAGAAAATAAACTGTATGCTTTTGGATGTTTTGATAGATGACTAGGTAAGTCCAGTGTGAGTCAACTCCTTTGCATAACCCATAACAAATATTCTTCTCATCAGCTGGGGGCTTACTCTTTTCTATCATCTTTCAAATGATAAGAAGCAAACCATTTTAATGGAAGTCAGTGATAAACTGCATTGTTAATTATTTTCATTACTACATTGAACTGACATTCACATATTGTGATATGGGAAATGGGTAAAGAATCAATATATTGCTATCTTTTGTTATAGTATCACAAATGGGAATACTAGCTGAGTTACTTCATAATAAAATAACAACCTATCAGTAAAAGGGTGTCTAAAGAAATGACACAAAAGAGTGTATGCAGGAATTACTGAGCAGGTCTGATTTGTCCTTGTTCTGGTTCTCTGTAGTTATGTACAGATGAGCAAAATTATATAAAACAGGAGCAGCAGTTTTCCTCTGAGACACAAGTAGTGACATGGATTTTGCTGCAGTTGAGAAAGGGTTACCCAGAGTGCTGCTCTACCACTGATTAAAAACCTGTGAACATATTTTGTTTCTCATTATAGTAAGCCTCTTTAATTTGTTCCCTATGCAGCATCTTGTGTTTCTTCTCTCCCTAGTAACCATACAGGTATGCATTGCTCTGCTCAGAAATACAGGATCTGCATCAATGCAGATAAGCCAGTTCAAAAACTAAATGAAGGCCATTCACTTTTTGAAGGTAGAGCACAAGCTTAGCAGCACTGAAAACCAACATCCTTCAGAAATGATAGCAGGCAAAATATTCCTTATGTTCCTGCAGGGCCATCTAGATGTTTACCCTGTCTCAAGACAAATATAACTCCTTCTGTAATAGTATAAATAAGAATCTATTATAATAATAAACGGAAGCCTTAAGTCTGAGTCAACTCAAATATTACCTTACTTAGTGAAGATTAAATTCTTTTTATCTTTTGACCCAAGTAGCACCCAGAATGTCTCTTAACCCTTCAAGCATCTTTGGATCCATCCAGTCACATTTCTATATCATAAAGAGAATTGTAGTAATCTTTACGAAGAAGGATACTATTTTGGCAGCGTGCAGATAGTAGACAGGGGTTGCCTGAGATCCCATGAAACCTCTGACATTTTTTGGTACAGCAAGTAATAGACTTGAGTCAGGATTTGAAAGCAGTCCCCGAGTACTACAACCCACTGTGTCAAAATAGTTATTTTTAACGAGTATATGCATTTTGTATTATGCCAGCCATTTCCTTGTCATGCTATTGGATTCTTAATGCAACAGGAGAGAGGCCATTAATCTCAGTAATAAAATGTTTGAATACAGAATGTACAACTTTACGCATAGCAGAAACCATACAGAAGTTAATGGACCAAATTTAACACTGGCTTAATTCCACTCAAATCACTGGAGATAAGCCAGGTCTCAGTTTGAGTTAATGACTTTTGTGGATTACTATCATATTTATGAATTTGCATAATTTATTGCATTTAAAATAACAAACACCTGTACCTGCTGAGTGCACTGTTGCTTACTGCCTCAGCTACTCATGTCAAAGACATTGAGAGTAAGTGGAAGTTCTTTTTGTGCATGTGTACAGAGACAAAGTGAATATTTGGTGAGTTAGAAAAGAGTACAATATAGTGGCCTGTGAATCTGATCATCACACTGATTCTAGGAAAAACAGTAATCAAGATCACTGTTTTGTAAATAGAGTTTTAAAAAATAAACAACCAACCAAATAAAAATAAAAAACATAGAAAATTGAGCATAAATTTGTAAAAAAAATTAAAGTAAAGCCATTATATAAATAATTTACGATAACAAGCTCAACATTTTCTGTTTCAAATAGTGACACATCACAAGCAAAAACTGCATTAAATTAATCTACTAATTAAGAAATGTCAGTTGCTAAGGAGCAAAACTTCTGTTTAATTACTTAATAAACAAGCACGAATATATTCCAGGCAGACTAACACTGAACAAACAATCCACATTCGTGACAAGAGCCTGGAGCCTGTAGAGAATGACAGAAACTTTTTGCTGTTTATTCTACTGGAAGAAAAAAATGATATTTTTCATTTCTGCCCAACGAAATTTTCAAACAGGTTTGAGCACTGATTTTGTCAATAAGCTGAATAAGCAAACAAATCCCATAGTTTGCATAAAGAATTTTGAATTCATGGAGATACATTTAGATGCTTTTAGCATCTTCGAGTTTTGCACGTTTTAGCACATATAATCAAGAGACATTTATGGGATTTCTCCTGAAAAGTAGAAACTATAAGATTCATTGTCTGTGTTGTGTATACTAACGGTATGGTCAGTTATTTGACTTTTATTGTAGATAGCCAGTTATTAGACTTTTATCATAGATAAGCAAATTTGTGATTTTTTTAATATATATAAAAGGATTTTGCAAGTAAAGTGGAGTTCTGTGCTACAATCTCTAACCACTACAATTAAAATTGTCACTAACTTCACTTGTTAGTGACAGGATTTTACTCAATTTATTATTTGCTTTCATCTCTATAAAACAGATAATGATCTTATGAAAGAAAAGGAAACACTGATCAAATCTAATGTTTTTGAAGTTGATGAATTAGAAATAGGATTTTCTAACATAAAGAAGCCAGAAAGTTTCATGCAGAAGTGGCAAATATAGATATATATTTTGCTCTTCTTTATCAAATAAATGCAATGGACACACCGTTTATAAGAAATTCCTGAAATACTGCTGTTTTAGTCTTTCATCAAAATCCTACTGATTGCATACGATAAAAGAATATACCTGTAGAGTGGATTAAAAAAAAAATTAGTAAGATATTAGAAATGGGACAGCTTACTTGATTTTGGTCTAAAAAGTAGTTACTGGAAACTACAAGTTCTTCGTATAAGCATGTGCACACATGCACAAGACTGCTGCACATGTTCTCACACCTTTTTGGATAACTGTTAATATGAACACATACACTGGAGGACAAATGTCTGTATGTAAAAAGCTGTTCTCTTTACTGGCATGGTTGTGGGAGATGTCAGCAAAAAAGCAGTCCAGCATATTCATTAGCAAAGCCACTTTCTTGACTCAAAAAAAAAGAATAGTTATGTTGGAAAGAAAAACATACAATGGCCCTTTGCTTAGTAAAGACACAGATTTTCATGGTTGTAAATCTAAATCTGCTCACTACAGTTCCTTTCATATATTCAGTTACTGATTCAGCTCCACATTATTTCACCTACTTTTTGAAATTCAACTTAATGGATTTTTATGAATATTTTTCAACTTTTAAAAATAAATGCTATGTCCATCATCCTGTTCAATTACATATAAATTGAAAGTGTATTTTAGTGAAGATGCAGTTCCAATCAAATATCAGATAGGACTATGTTAAATTACAAACATAAATATGACAGTGGTTGCAAGCATGCAATATATTTGTTGCCCTAGATGTAACTATGTAAAGATATTTTCAGAGGTACAAGACTAGTCAGTCTATTTTCATAGAATCTTAGAATCACAGAAGGGCTTGGGTTAGAAGGGTGCTTAAATCCCACCCAGCCCCAACCCTGTGCCATGGGCAGGGCTGCCAAGCACTGGGTCAGGCTGCCCAGGGCCCCATCCAACCTGGCCTTGAGCGCCTCCAGGGATGGGGCACACACAGTTTCTACAGGCAGCTGTGTCAGCGCCTCACCACCCTATTTTAATAAAGCCTATTTTATGTCAACTAATTTATTGCAGGCAACTCAAACATTATCCATTTTATTTATTTATTTATTTATTTATTTATTTTTATGCATTCAGCTTCGTTATCCAAGGGAAGAGCCTTTTGTTTTGCTCAGGTTTTACTTTGGACTGTGGTATGTTACATGACCATCTGCTTTTTGTAGGAAAAGCATGAGTTAATGCATTTTAAAACAGAATTTTTGACTGAAGCAGATACTTGGCTATACTATCACTCTTCCATCTACCAGTTAGCCCCTGAAATATGGCACAAATTTTCCCTAGCTTTTGTCTATGATAAACATACTTTCAGGTATAGCTCTCTAGGGAGTTTTCTTACCTGATACATTATTTGGATTCATTCTTTCTCCTAAGGAAAATACAACTTATTTTTTCAAGCTTAAAGTATCATGCTATATTCATCATCACATGTGTCTTGATAAAACAAGTAAAGCAGGAAAATATCAGAGTCTTAGCTGTAAGACTGGAATCTAAATATTAAAAGTAGTATAACTATATCAAATTGGTAGTTTTCAAGATACTCATCTTTTTCTGATCAGAAATTCCAAGCTGCAATCCACAGTCAGGAGTTTATGGTGACTTGGGAAACTTTCCAAACCTGCAGAGTCAGTGAGTTGCTCTTCAGACTGTGTGATTCTATTCAGGTTCTCCCTCCAGCAACTTCTTAGTGGCCATATTATCCTAGTCGCAGCTGTTTGCTTCCCATGTATTTCACACGTAGACATGGTGACTCACAGTTTGTGTTTCTGTTGTGTCAATAAATCTAGGCTATTGGTAGAGACACAATTACATTTTATAGTTTTCTAGGATTTAAATGATTTATATAGTCTAAGGTGGTGTCTTCCGCCTGAATTCATTCTGAGACTAACTGGTTGGTGTTCAATTTCACAGTGAACTGCAATGCAATACATTTATAATGGTTGTTACATCAATAATATTATACAGCTATTATTCCATTTTTATTACCTGGAATGCCACCAGCTTTACACAAAAACACACAAATCATTACAAATCAGTTCCAGAACATGTTACCTAGCATAAACTTGAGTCAGCATTTCTGCTATAAATTACTCCCATGCACAGTGCCAATCTTCCCTTGATGTGCTACAGATACTGAGATGACATGAAAGCATGCTGCATGTAAGAGAGACTGAATTAAACTTCTGAAACTACTTTTTTTTTTTTTTTTTCCCTACTGCATGTAGCCTGAATTGGCTTTGCTTCTGTATACAGTCAAATTGCATAGTCCTGAGAAACTGCAGTCCAGTCTTGTCTTGTAGACAAGTCATACATGTGTTCACAAAAGAGATTAAGGATATAAGGAACAGTACAATATTTTCAGCCTTGCAATGGAGCTATACAGAGCTGGTGATCATGCCAGCTTAGTTATATTTAATCCTTGTGAGAGACAGGATCTGGAAATACAAACTTTGAAGTTCTTTCACTAAGGTCTTATTACAGACAACAGACAAAAGATAGTCATTAATGACATGGCTTGTTTTTAAAACAAATTCTAGATAATGAAATCACTTTGAAAATACATGGCAAATGTACTTATCTGAATACAGAATTTAAACCTGCATTTAGAGATCTTGGTAATTATTTAAGGATTTAATAAACATTCAGAAACTGAAATGAAACTCCCACAAACTCCAGAATAGTTCTTTCATTCCTCAATTTCTACAATTCTTTATTCTCACCTATTAGACAGTTTTAATGTTATTTGATACCTCTAAAGAACAGACTCCCATTCTCAAATATTGTAGATATAAGCAAATAAGAAACAATTTGCAAGACTTTTAATTATCCTACATTACTACAGGTAAATAGACGTCTGGTCACAAGTTTCAAGACTTATCTTCTCTAACCAAAAACTAACCAGCCTTTTGAAAAAACTTCTGTTTATAATTCATCTCCCTGTTTCTTTCATCCAATAAATACTTTAAAAATTATCTGCATGCCAAGACTTTGCCCTTCACTGAATATGATTTTAAGTCATATAAAGCATGCACTATCCAATCTTACTTACAAATGAAACTATCAGAAGCATATTAAAGCATAAAGTATTAAAAAAGATCTATCACAAAAATGAATGGCTGTTTTCTGTTTAGTGCTGATGTTCTCACATGAACTTAAAAGAAAAAGAGAGCTCTCTCAGAACCCTATGAAGTCACTGCACTTTTCTGTCACGCACGAAAAGTTCTGTTGAGTTCCATTCATCCATTCAACATCAGTTACTTTCTCTGGAGAACTGAACCCAGCATTTCCTTCTCAGCTGAAAGGGCACCAAGGGCTTAATTTCCTATTTATTGTACCTTTCTGCAAAGCAATCACTTACACCAGTCTTTTATTTCAGTGAGACATGGGTACCTTTCCTGATCATAGAATAAAACAACAGAAAACCCGAATACATCAGTAAACTCCAGATAACGTTATCAGTAACAATGATATAGAATCATAGTATCATAGAATGGACTGGGTTGAAAAGGACCATAATGATCATATAGTTTCAACCCCCCTGCCATGTGCAAGATATTTCTTATGTTGCTGTAACTAAGGTTACCACATTTTGCTTTCTAGCAATGTGTCCACAAGACTGGAAAGACTGCAACAGTCTCCAGAAATACCTCTGACACTTCTTTATCTTCTAAACTAAATATCCATCACACTAACCTCTTTGAATAATAGAAGGACTTATCAATTGGTAATATGAAGTTGCCTTCAATAACTAGCAAACAGAGGATTCTGAAGTATTTATTTACCTTTTAGACAAAAAAAAAAAATGAAAATAAGTTCTGTTGTATGAACAAATCAGTTCTTTGACTGAGTCACAATTGAATTCATTCATTTTTTATTTTTTTTTTAATGCAGAACTTGTTAGCTGCTTGCAGATTAAGCCTACAGGGTGGCTTCAACATGCCAGCTGATACATTTGTTTAAACACTGCATATACTTAACCAAAGCCGACGTTTAGTCATATTTAGCACTGCTAAAGAAAAAAGATCTTTTTGCACATTAACTAGTGTATTTATTTTATCTATGTACATTCATTTTACCTATGCTTGTATTATGAATGTGTATAGTTATGTTTTGTTTTTCAAACAGACTGTATTAGTTAATTTGGGTGGTCTTTTTGTGAAGCAGTTTTCGTATAGCAACTCCTAATTTCTCTGTGGCTTTTTGAGTTTGTTTTTTTTCTCTTTTCTATCCTTTTTCTCTTTTTTCTTTTCCTTCCCCCCCCATAGAAGCGCTCTAAAAAGAAAGCTGTGAAAGCAAACTCCTTTTCACAGAGGAACCATTCAGTTTCATTTGTGGTGTTCTGAAGGTTTAGTTTGCTAGTTAAATTTGATGACACCAGAAGACACTACAATTTAAAGCGACAAAGTCTTCAGAATTCCAATTGCTTTTCAACTTTATAAAAATAAGGAAAAAAAATCAGATATTGTCCATGTCCAATTGAATGAAACCCTAACCAACCTGTTCTGAATTTAGTATTCACGTTCTTAGGGCAGCAAGTTCCCTTTCACTCTTACTAATGATCATCTAGTTCAAAATGTTTAAAAACTTGAACTTACTTAACTTGAACATTTTAAGAAAGCTTCCAATGAATTATATTTTATTGTAACTCCAAAATTTTAATTATTAAATTTGTTCAAGTTATAGTTATTTGGTATACAGAAGATAGTAACATACTTATATATCTATAGTTGATTTTTGCTTTAATTGGAGAATGTAACAGGTTAATTTAGAATACTACTGTGAACTTTCTGATATTTTGCGCAAATGTGGAATGGCTTTAGCTTCTTGACAAAGTGTTTTATTTCTGAGCATTCAGTAAAGTCTTAATGTTATGTTTAACAAGTAAGTCACACACATAAAATACCTTGATTCTCCACATTGCTTCATTTCACCAGCTGAAGTGGTAACTTTAACAGTTCCACAGAATCACAGAATGGCCCGGGTTGGAATGGACCTCAAGGATCATGAATCTCCAACTCCCCCACCACAGGCAGGGCCACCAACCTCCACATTTAATACTAGACCAGGCTGCCCAGGGCCCCATCCAACCTGGCCTTGAACACCTCCAGGGACAGGGCATCCACAGCCTCTGTGGGCAGCCTGTTCCAACCCCTCACCACTCATAAAATACAGCCCCCCCTGACATCCAACCTAAATCTTCCCTCCTTCAACTTAAAACCATTTCCCCTTGTCCTGCTGTTATCTACCCTTTCAAAGAGTTGACTCCCCTCCTGTTTATAGGCTCCCTTTAGATACTGAAAGGCTGCAATAAGGTCATCCCGCAGCCTTCTTTTCTCCAGGCTGAACAAGCCCAGCTCCTTTAGCCTGTCTTCATAGAAGAGGTGCTCCAGCCCTCTGATCATCTTTGTGCCCCTCCTCTGGACCCTCTCCAACAGCTCTCTAGAATTTGTTTTAAAAACAAATTCCAGACCTGGACACAGTACTCCAGATGCAGCATCACAAGGACAGAGTAGAGAAGGACAATCACCTCCCTGTCCCTGCTGGCCACTCCTCTTCTAATGGAGCCCAGGATACCATTTGCTTTCTGAGCTGCAAGAGCACACTGCTGGCTCGTGTTAAGTTTTTCATCCATCAGGACCACCAGGTCCTTCACTGCAGGGCTACTCTCAAGGACTGCTCCTTCCAGTCTGTATATATGCCTGGGATTCCTCTGGCCCAAGTGCAAAACCTTGCACTTTGCTGTGTTGAACTTCATTAGATTCACCCAGGCCCACCTTTCTAGTCTGCTGAGGTCCCTCTGAATGGCATCCCTTCCTTCCGCCTTGTCAACCGCACCACTCAGCTTGGTGTCGTGGTTCCAGAGGAACTATAATTGATTTGTTGCTCTTTTATCCCTTTAGGTAGTAGAGATTCACTAATGTATTCACATAAAGTTGGCCACTTTATCTCCAGTTTTTGTTCCAAACACTTTTGCTTTTCAAAACATTTTTTCAAAACAGGACATTTTAGAGGAGATGTCATTATGAAAAGACACATCCTGGCCTTGAACAGTGTGGTATGATCTCACTGACTGCCTAGAAAAACAGAAGAAAGGCCTATTGCAAGACTTAATGCATAAATGAAGCAAAAAAAAGTAAATAAATAAATAAATAAATAAATAAAAAATCCAGGCCTGTGGTTCCTTATTAGCTGAAACAGTTCAGGATGCAGGCTACTACATGATTCATGGTCCTAACGCCAATGGTAATGCTCTCAGTAACTGAGCAAGTGCTTGTTTCTGAGTCTTTGGACATATCAGGGAGTGAACTTATTGTTCAAATTACAGCCAATGTGTTCTAAGTTGTATTTACCTGTTAAACATGTGCAAGTGGCGCAGTCCTGCTGCCCTGCCTACAGCCCCTAATGAATTAAATAATGTCTTCCAAATTTTGCAGTTCTAAACGCTGCTGTGATGCAGCATCTACTCTTCTTGAGGTCAAAGTAAGAGTTTGCCTTTCTGAATGACATATTCTTCCTGCTGAGCTCAGATTACATTACATCAGTGATCTGTGGCTCCTCGCAGCTTGCCTCCATGAGTGGCAGAATCTTGCAGGTATAAAACGGTAATCTCTTCTTGTACAGAAAAATTATCTTTGCTTTACTATACTTCTCATAATGGATCACATACTTTTTTTTCCAAAAGGAAAAGAATAACTATCCAAAGCAATAGAAATTCCAGGTATATTATTTCCAGACTTAATTGCATTCTAGCTTCATTTTGTTATGTAATATGCACAAACTTCCTCCCTACCTGAGGTTTATTTTGTGAAATTCTGTTGCAGAATAATATGAAGTAATACAATCACTTTTAATCTTTTTGTTGTTGTTGTTCCTGCAATAAGCTGTGGCTTCTGAAGCAGTTTTGTAGGTGATGTTCAATTGCACAAAAAAAAGACAGTGTATAAATCTTATGTATTGTTTTCTGCCTCAACAGTTTTGGCAGCCAGGCAAAAGTTGCTGTCTGATAATTTTGTATCGATTTTTTTCTCCCTTCTCTATCCAGACTAAGCTGCAAACTGTTTTCCAGCTGGATCATTCTCCACTTCCTCTGGCGGGAGGCATTAAAGGCTCAATCCAGTCTTGCATTAAGATACTTCATGGTTTGCCTGTGAAAAGCCAAAGGAAAAAGAATCTCTTTGAAATCAGGGAAATCTTTATCAAAGAGCATCAAAAATAATATCTCACATCTCCTTCAACTTAAAATAATACTTCTTGTAACAATATGTGGGCTTTCCAAAGCTTTTGTGGAGCGTATGCTGCCAACAGCATTAACATTTTATCTCCTGAAGAATTCAATGCCGTTTTCACTGAATACTAAAATGTATGTGACTCTTGTACATTAATTAGAACTCTCACATTGCTCTTAACCTATTTTCAGGTTTATGTGATGGCTTCAGTAATTAAATAAAAATACAATTTAAAGCCATTGTAAATCTTACAGTTAGTGTAGTCTTACAAAGAAACATTACTTTTTGGAAGAAGACAGGAAAAAGGTGAAAAACACCTTTCATGCTCATCTAAATACAAATTTCATAACTGCTGACCACACTTCATAACCGCATGTCCATTCAGAAGGGTAGGATTTCAAAAGTATCTCACATCCAAAATCGATCTTCCCTCTCCCCAAGTGCCTGTTCAGCATTACTAAATGATCGCGCCTTGAAAAAGAACAGTTTGAACTTTTCCCTTAGAATATTAACCTAAATCAAAACAGACTCTTTTTTCTTTCATGTTATATTCCTCATCTACACCGTGGGTGGTTGTAGTACGCTTGTAGAACAGAATCATAGAATTATAGAATTATTAAGGTTAGAAACGACCTCTAGGATAATCAAGTATATTATGTATACTTGCATATTTAGTGGCTAGAGAAGCACGAACTTTGTAACTGTCTATCTTTGTTACCCAGTGTATGGATTCACTGAATGGCATGGGTTGGAAGGGATCTTAAAGCCCACTCAGCCCCAGCCCCATGCTGTGGGCAGCTTTGCTACCCACCAGCTCAGGCTGCTCAGGGCCCCATCCAACCTGGCCTTGAGTGCCTCCAGGGATGGGGCACCCACAGCTTCTCTAGGCACCCTGTTCTAGTGCTTCATCACTCTCTCAGTGAAAAATTTCCTCAACATCTAATCTAAATCGCTCTTGTCCTATCATTATCTACCCATGTAAAATGTTTATTTCTCTCCGGTTTATAATCTCCCTTTAAATACTGGAAGGCTGCATTGAGGTCTCCCTGGAACCTTCTCTTCTCCAGGCTGAAAAAGCCCAGCTCCCTCAACCCTGTTTCAAAAGGGAGGTACTCCAGCCCTCTGATCATTTTCGTAACCATCTTCTGGACCCATTCCAAAAGCTCCACATCTTTCTTGTACTGGGGGTCTCAGGCCTGGACACAGTACTCCTGATAAGGCCTCATGAGGGGACAGCAGAGGGGGACAATCCCCTTCTCTCCCTGCTGACCGCCCCTCTTTTGATGCTGCCTAGTACACTGCTGGTTTTCTGGGCTGCAAGTACACGCTGCTAGCTCATGTCCAGTTTTTCATCCATAAAGACCACCACTCCTTTCTTCTCAGGGCTACTCTTAAGGAGAATTTCTCCCAGTCTGTACACATACCTGGGATTACCCTGAGCCAAGTGCAAAATCTTGCACTTGGCCTTGTTGAACCTCATTAGGTTCACATGGGCCCACCTTTTGAGCTTGCCTGGGTCACCTGGATGGCATCACTTCCTTCTATTGTTTCTACTGCACCACTAAGCTTGGTACTGTCAAGCCAATGGAATACACCACTTCAGGTGGTGTTCACACAATTTAGAGTAAATTGTGTGTTAATATTTTTTGCATAATGATTTAAGAGTCTGATGCATATATATGTATATATACAATTTTATCAGGCAAACAATCTGTTTACTTCATGACTTTTTGACACAGATGTTTAGGAAAAGGCTTTTATTATCCATGGACATAAAATCCCCATGAGTCACTAGAATGAGGTAATGTTCATGTTTAATTTCTTTGTGTGACAGGAAACGTGGATAATTTTCTTCAGGATAATTTTCACTTGAACTGCATCACAATGAACAACTGGTGTCTTTTTTAGCACCATTAAGAGAACCTTATCTTAAAATTTATATGAAATAAATATATGTAAAATAAATATAGATACAACAAAAATACATAAAATAAAAAATATTTTTATTATCTTCTTTGAAGTTTTAGCAAGTATATGTCTCTGCAGGGAGCAGTTTTTAACATTGCACTGAGTTAACTCAGTGCAACAACTTGGATATTCTAAGGCAAATGAAAGAACCATTATTAGCAATCTCATCATTGCATGTAAACATATCCACATCTTTCACTTTCCATTCAGGTCTGGAAAAGATGTTTGTGATATGGACAGCCACAAAGCACGAAAATTTCAAAGATGAACAAGACTTCAAAACAATCATTGTATGAATAAGGCAACTCTTCAGGTACCCTGCTTATTTGTGATTATCTCACTTGAACGATGGGAGCTGCCATAGGCTTGCCCAGCACATCATTTCCACCACTGCTTTGTGCAAAAAGAATCAGCATAAAGAACAACATGAGCAAAAGCTGGGCACTTCTGATTTTGCCTTATAAAGAGTAATGCTCCTTTGTTTTCTTACTGTTTGCAGTTCATATATTTGTATTTTACAGAAATCCATGTAAACTTATTCATTCTCTAATACTCATATAAGGTCAACCAGGAACATATATTTTCCCCTCACATCTGTGATTATGACAGGTATTCTGTGACAAGCAGTTAGTTTACATCTTCTACTTCATTATCTTTTTGTGGTAGGTAAATATTACAGATATTTTTGCATATGCTTTTTATCCCTGGACAACAGACTAGCCTTCAGTAGACTCAGAATGGTGATTGCCAATCATTTGACACAGCTTCTTCCAATGTTTTCCAATGTTTTATCAACCTTTTGTCTTCTGCTGTCTTACAAAGAGCCAATTCCTGGTTATTCCTGCAAAGCTGTCATGTGCTCTACTCCAGTCAGGAATGAAATAAAGGTATGCCTGTTTTTCCTGTTCAATGATAATCCCTGCACCTAACTTCCACTTTGAAATAATAAAAAATTAAATTATTCATAATTTTTAATTAATGTTTTATCTGAGGAAGACATCATCTCTAACACATTATCTTTTTGATCTAAGAACTTTCATCATAGTCCGCATATTCCAATCAATCTATAATTCCTAGGTAATCTGAGTTTCTTGTAGAGAAGCATTTTTCTTTTTTAATAAATATGCAAATTTAAACCAATCATTTCTCATGAAGTAGCAGAAGAAATAGAAGACGTTTTGCTCTTCTCTATGCAAATTCAGTTGAAACAGCTTAATGCACTGCTGAAGAAACAGAAAATATAATGTACCACAGTTAACATTTTTTTAACCCAAAAAACTCCCATAATTTGCTACACATTAGTTTTCTTAAGACATCTTAAAATCATATTCTGGGTGTGACAAAAATGTGTTGCCAAATTACTGTACCATTTATTCCATGGAATATCTTCCTCCTTGCTGTACTTCCTTCTCTTTGTAGATTTGTTGTTCTCTGCCATATTTCCAGCTGGTAGGGACAGAATCTTATCATTTGTGTTCATCTGTATAGTATCATCTGTTCCTGAATACAGGAAAAGGCTATGTTTCAAATGCAAATTCATTTGCATTAGGAAATGTTATTCAATTTTTTATTTTTTTATTTTTTCTCCCCACTGAAGCTAACAGAACTGTTTAGGTACAATGCAACCTGACTGAGAGGAAGAAAAAGAATATTTCTTCCCCTTAAAGTGGGTCATATGTTATACTTAACAGATATTTCTGTGTTTTTATCAAGATATATAATACAAATTTCACATTAAACATGTAAAACAATATATCTGATATTCCCCTCCCACCCTCAAACTAAACAGCAAGCTCTTTACTACAGATAATCTTGTTTACTTTATAGAGCACTGTGAAGCCTTATGGCTCATCATTATTGCCTACATAACGGCACTGTAAAAACAGTATTACATTCAGTAAGGAACCACATTTCACCATATTCTCTTAAAGATCCATATAGTCTTATCAACTCCTATGTATTAAAAAAAATCTTCTGAATTAATGTTACATTCAATAGCCAATTATAGATCTACTTAATCTTAAATCTAATCTGGTTCATACTGACAAACTATCCAATTTATCTTCACTAGACCTTCACGTTGCTACTGCTAATTCATGTACTTTTCCTTGCATAAGGAGAGGCAACAGCAAAATAACTGCTTTAAAACAGTTTTGGATCGCCCAAGGAAGGTAGCGGTAACAATCCAGTAATAAAGAAGGAATTGCTTACTCTTTTCTAAGGTTCAGAGCACGTCAAACACGCTAAAGAAGAGAATCTTCAGGTAGACATGCTTCCCTTGCAGACGCCAGCCCCTAAATGAGGTTAGGGAGAAGTGGACCCAGGCTCCACGCCTTCCAGTCACACAGGTGGATTGTTTCAATCTGTGTTCCCAGGGCTGGCTACTGCCCTTCACCAAGTGCTTAATCACTGGTTCAGGATGATTCTCATACACCTTGAATTTAGAAAGTTTCTGACTTAAAATTAACTTGGTTAGTGCTGTAAAACACAGTTCAGTGCATCATTTAAAGTACAATTCTGTAGATCATTGCTGTTTATAGCAATACAGCTAGGATTGTATATTAAGCTCTACTTTCTACATTAGCTTCTAATCCTTGTTTACCACTCAGTACAGTACTTGATAATTCCAAAATTAATTATTCCCTGTGTCACCATTACAACTTTGTATTTGCTGAGGCTGTCTGACATCATATATTTGTCAATTAAGGTGTTTCATGTACTTCAACAGACTGCTGATAAGAAGTTACAAATACAGTACTCCTGTAATGGTCTCAATTTCACAGTTTCTAGTACTCTTCCTGATAGTATTGTGTTCCACCAACTTCTGGGTGCAATACTAGTATTAGTCTTCTTTTCTGTAGATAATCTATCCAGCAGATCAAACGGTTTTACAGATGAAGACCTTCCTGCAGACCTGGTGCTCACTGATAAAGTTCTATAAACTGGTAAAGATACTCTGATTTGCAATACCATCGTTGTTTTAAATAAGAATGCAAACAATATTTTTCAAATGCATTTCAAAAAAATGCATTTTCTTTATTTTTCTATAGAATGAGCATTAAACATTATTTTGAGCTATACTGTAAATACAACAATGAATTCTCTTTCTAACTCTGTCCTGAATTCCTGTTATGCTGTAACTGTCCAGAACACTGCTGTACTTTCCACCTATGTATATGTGAATCTCTGGCCACTAAGCTAGTTTTGCACTCAGCCATTTTCTACGGGATAACGACAACGATTTATAGTACTATAGACACTTCTGACACTTTTCTCTCTTTTGGATTTAAAAAAAATACTGGCAGAAGTTTATTTTACATGTTTATTTCTTTGTTAACCAAATACATGTTTAAATTGCTAATATTTGGTCTTGAAAACCATATACAGGTATGAATGGAGTAAGCTTAATTCATTTCACATAGAATATGAAAATTTCCCAGGGATACAAGCAATCACAGGGAGAGTCCAGGTAGACGTCTCTGTCCTCATTAGTTTTCCAGTTACATGATCTCCACATTCACTGTGTCACCCAGAGATGAAGGTCAAATCTGTCTTTGTCTTGATTACATAGCATTTTAAAGGTTTTAAAAAGGATGCCAATAGTTTTACACTTGAAGAAACAAAGAGCTGAGAGTGCAGACTGACCTATACGTCCTTACTTGGGTTTTCAATGGTAATTTAGAGATTGCTTCTTAGCTTCTTCAGAAAAGCACCCACCTATAAAAAAAAAAATGATGACAGCGCAATTCAGACAGAGTTTGATGAAACAGTCAAAATGGTCTCACAGTAAGATAACTGCAGCAGAAATTTCACAGAAACTTCACTATTAGAAGAGAATCACATAGCAATACGGAAAAAAATATGAAATACTACTTTCAACAAATAAATACTTCCTCATCAAAATACAACAGATTCCACATTCATCCTCAGTTTTCAGGTTAATAAATTAAACATCATCTTTGATCTGAAGCATCTTTGATTTGATAGCAAATCTGAGATAAGCCTACTTATATTGATATGCTCCAAGTTTCTCAAATATAAATTATATCTTGCGCCTCATCAAAACTACACCTAAAAAAGCAGAGTAAATCAAATATATGTTTAAAGTGCTCCAGTCTTGTTCAGATAGAGGACTAATGCTCAGACCTTGCATATGGGAATCAAGATTTTGACAGTTACCTTTTAGTTGAACAGGTGGAAATATATTAACCAGGGGCCAAAAAATCTTTAGAACACATCATGGAACACACACCTACAAGAAATGAAGGCTTTCAACATTCAAAGCTATTATAATGATTAATTGTAAATGATGAATTAGAGGGAGAAAGAATTGAATATCTTACAAAAGAGCTTCTCTCTCCGTGGATGTTATTTCTATGTAATTTTAAAGTCTCTTTATAGTTCCTGCACTCTTTAGTTCTTAGCCATTGCAAGAAACGAAGCATAGAGATTCCTTCAAACTTTCCAGTACAATTTTACTTTTTCTTGGTCATTTCACCTCCTTTGTCACTCAGAAGTTTAATAGTTTCTTACACAGTAGAAGAGCAACTAAAAAAAAAAGAGACAAAGAAAAATCTTTACCCCCTCCCTCCAATCCCCAAAAGTTTACCACTCCCAAGTTTTCAAAAATTGAATTGGAAAGCAAATGATGGTACAGGTAAGTCTCAGAATTTTTTTTTTCTTTTTTTCTTTTTTTTTTTGCAATGGTGGATACAATTGAAAATAAAAATTATAATGTTCTGTTTCTCAGCTATTAAAATCATTAAAAATCATTAAATCACAGAATAGTTGATGTTGGTAGGGATCTCTGGATGTCATCAGCTCCAAGCCTGCCTCTCAGTCACTTAGAGCAGGTTGGCAAGGGCCATGTTAAGATGTTAAGGTTGGTTTAGAATGCCTATGAGGAAGGAAATATTTATATCTCTTTAGGTAATCTGTACTACAGCTCTGTCATCCTTACACTAGAAGTGCTTCCATATGTTAAGGTAGCATCTTCTGCATTCCAGTTTGTGCCCACTGCCTCTTGTCCTATCACTGAGAACCACTGAAAAGCACCTTGCTCTATATTCTTTGTACCATCCCTGCAGGTACACATATAATTGTTAAGATCCCCCTGAACCTTTTCTTCTCTAGTCCAAGATCTCTTGCTATTTCCTTACAGGTGAGGTACTGCAGTCCCTTAATTATCTGGGACTTGACACTGCTCTCTTGGATATACTACATTTCTGAGGAACCCAGAACTGGGCATGACACTCCAGTACTGGCCTCAGCAGTGCTGACTACATGGAATATGCTTGCTCTTAATGGAACTCCAGATAGATTTCACTGTAAAATAGGAAAGAAAAATGTATGTTATATAGAAATTTACTGTTCAAAAAACACCACAAATTAAGTATCTTGATTTTCTACCTGAAAATTTTCTTTTGACAAAAATTGGTCCCTGTAAAACCTGTTCAACATCTTCAGAGAGAGCAGACAAGAAGATGATATTACATTGTTATTTTAAGGATAGAAAGCAGCAGACATAGTTGTTTTAAAAGCCAAGGAAGGAAGTGGTCACAATCTGGTAATAAAGAAGGAATCCTTTCCAAGGATCAGGGCTCAACAAACACTCTAAAAGATGTAGTCTCCAAGTAGAGAGGCATCCCTTGTGGCTGCTAGACCTTACATGAGGTAAGGGAGGTTGTATAAGTGAATTGTTTCCACCTGGTCTCCCAGGACCAGCTACACCCCTTCAGGGTACTCAATCACTGGTTCAGGCCCTGACTTACCAGTTCTCATACAGTTATTACAGAAAAAAAAAAAAAAAAAAACCTGAAAAATGGTGAGTAAAACAAATATAAAAGAGTTGTAATCTCTGTAATCACTTTTCCAAGAGCATGTTACATGATGAGGAGATTTACATTCACAATTAAAGAGCAACTCGAATTGCGGAACATATTTTGCTGCGATTTTCACTTAGTTCTACCAAAAATATGCAACTAACCTGTGTAAAAGAATGAAGTAGTAATTTATTCTAGCCCTTACCACTTCAAAGATCAGAGTTTCTGAAATTTCTCCTTCTCTTCAGTAAAGAAAAAGGGAGTTGTAAAAATCTGCAGGCAAAATACATGTAAACAAATGTTAGCAAAAACTATAATAGTTATAATAAACTGCATAACAAAGTCTGACTGGTGAAAAATAACGTCTTCTTCTTTAATCATTTTACTGTTGTCTTCCTTATAGATTTTGGCAGTTTAAATTATTAAGAGGAACATATTTTCTCTTCAGTTAATTTTAACAATTTAAAGACAACATTAACCCTCCTTCTCCCAAGACACATATTCAGGGTAATGCCAGCCAAGGTAGCTTGGCAATAGTTCAAGCGTATTAACTCAGTGAGAGAGAAAACTCCATAATGTTAGCCAGGGTGAAATAAGGTCCTTAGCACAAAGTCTGATCCCATGAACAAATAAAAAAACTGAATTACAGAATCACAGAATAGTAGGAGTTGTTGATCTCTGTGGAGATCAAAGAATTATAGAATATGCTTGGGTTGTAAGAGACCTTAAAAGACTGCCTAGTTCCACCTTCTGCTGCACTGGGCAGAGCTGCCACCCACCAGGTCAGGCTGCCCAGGACCCCATCCAACCTGGCCTTGAGTACCTCCAGGGATGGGGCACCACAGCTTCTCTAGGCAGCTGTGCCACAGATCATCTAATCCAATGCGCAGACACACAGAACCCCAAAAAACACACACAAAAAAACCACCACCACAAATAAATTAAAAACAAACAAAAACAATCCTGCTAATTAATGAAAGGCAACAAATCTCATTGCTCTATTAAGATTGATGTGATGAAAATTTACCAGCTGTGCTTTTCAGAGGGAGCACATTATTTTCTTGAAATTCTGATCTGCCCCAGAATGAAGTCTCTGGTAAAGAGTGTGTAGCACATAGCAATTATAGCTTTCTCACTGCTCTCAAAAAACAGTAAGTATGACACAGTCTACCTTTGTCAGTTATCACAGAATATTTTTGCTATCACATACATAGTAAATATTTATTCACGTAAATTTTATTTTCTATTTTACTAGCTATGCATAAAACAAAAAAAAATCCTTTAACAAGATCTGAAGGGAAAATTTCATCTGAGAAGCAGAAACCAGTCCTATTATATAAAACCCCAATGATGCCTTATAGGCCTGTTATTTTATCACATTAAAATTAAACTTTCATATTTTGCAGTGATATAAAATGTAATAAAAGTCATTGCAAATAGTATTTTTAAACTATACAACATCAAAAGGAAGGAAATAAATATTTTCCTTTATGTTGCTCTGCTGTTTTCAGAGGCAAGTAAAGTACCTCTACTAAAAGAAAATGCACGTGGAAAAATAGGAATCTATGCGTTTCATGCTATTAAGAGGTCAACCGTTACTCTATCGTCCTCTAACTTATCCTGATGGAATTTATTGTTCTTCTACAAATTTTATCTGGTTGTCTAAAATGCTTAATATGACACCACATTCCAGGTTACAATATAAATTTTAAAACTTTATCTTTTTATTTTTCCCCTGAAAATCAAGCTTTAACTGTTGTTTGTTGTTTTTTCCTTAACATTCCTCTGTTTCTGGGAAAACCTCTTCAGTAAATTCTGCAGCTCAAGGTGTTCCGGTATATTAGAAGTAGTCCAAAGAAAAGACACTTCCCTGTGCATAGGTCTACTAGGAAATAGGTTGCATAAAGTCAAACAACCTGGATCTTGATGAGCTTGCCTGCCCTGCAATGTATTATCTGCTTCTGAAGAGAATAAAACTGAGGATTTCCAAAAGAGATATCTATGGGGCCATTATTCCAACTCTTCTAACAGGAAAAATATATCGCTGCCGTTTTCTTACTGAAAAAAATGAAAAAAAGTTTTTTTGGTAACACTATAATTCCTACAGAATGTTTCCAACTAATCATCTCAGAGATGTTGTAGTTATATCTCCACTACCAGAGGTAGTGAAAAAGGTGATAAAATACCACTACAGTTCATTTATATCATGTGACACTTCCTAACTTCCTAACTAATGAATGCTAAATAGTCAGGGATGAATTGCCTAATCCTCTTTCAACAGAGAGAAGGATTTGACCCATAAAGGGTAAGAAATCTGGAAAATAACAACTTACTTCTAAAATATTTGGTGCTATGTCAAAACTATGACTAAGGCTTGGTATCATCTGATGGTCTTGGCTGTTTAAGTTAAGCTTCATAAAAAGTACACAATCTCCTGTAGAATTCAGATATGGTGCAATTTCCACAATGGAAATTTCATTTACATTAGTTGGTGAGTGCCTTGTATTCTGTAGCACATTCATGCATTTAAAATATTTAATTTAACTTGTTTGACCTACTTTTGATTAATCGCTGTTAACCTGAAGCTCTACTGTTTGAATCTAAACACACTATAAGTGCACTGTTTGAACAGTTTGTCTATTTGTCTCCTGTATCTTTGTGCACACCGAATTATCATAAGCACAACCATCACATTCCAGTTCATAACAAAGCAAATATTCCTGCTTAAATTTCTTCAATTATACTTTCGAGACCAGCAGATTTTTCGAGGCAACTCATGTAAAGTGTACCTGGCTCCAAATATCAGCTAAAACTTAGATATCTCATTTCAATTTCATCTCCTAAAGTAAGTTAATTTTCATCCTTTGCATAACTCGTTCTCCTATGAGACCTTTCCTCAGCAGGTAAGGCTGGCTTTGCACTTATTGAGATGTGGTATTAGGTTTGAGAGACATCTCATTCATTAACACCTTGCAGAGGTGTGCTTAGTACAACCACAAAGGGAGAAAAATGACATATTTTGAGAACTTGTTTGCTCCTGCACTTAAAACCATTTCCAAAGGGAATGTATAAGACAGTACATATGGTGCAAATGTAGTTCTGGACAGAGCTTGCATATGAATTACAACTCGGAGTCAATACCACCATCTGTCCAAATAGTCCTTTCAGATCTTCTTGCTTTATATGTAGCAGAATTGGAGAAAGTATACAACACAATAAGAGAAATGGAACAAAGCAATTGGCTCTTCACTGCAATAAAAAAAATGAAGTAAAAAAAAGGTGCTTGAAAATAAGCCTTCAGATCTAAACCCAAATTATTCATTGATAATCTGTCACCTAGTCACTGACAGAATTTCCTCCCCAACCATCAGCCTACCCTATAACAACTGTCATAACTTTCGCTATGATAAGAAATTTTGGTTCAGATTTCCCATAGAGAAAAAGAAATAATACATTTGAATAGTTACAATATGATTAAAAATATTTCCAGCTTGTAGCTCTACTTTAGAATGTCTTAATGTGGAAATTATGCCTCATAAATCCAGGAGTGGCTTTGCAAGACCAAGGAAAGGTTTACAGAAACTAAGAACCTTTTATCAGTAATGACCTGGGGCTGAGACCTAGGGGAGACTAAGGAACAAAGAAGCAGGTATCTCTAAAAGATGAATGTATCCCCTAAAAGATCCTGGATCAGGGACTTCCTGGAGAAAGAAGCTGTATCTTAGTACTAAATAACAACAAAGGCAGACAAACACAATTTATCATGAATAATTGTGTTCATTCTTTTTTTCTTGAAGTTTTTGCAGGGTTTCTCAGCTACTGAATTCCACAGTAAGTTCAAAATGACTACTAACTGCATAGTGAAACTCCACCAACTTTTGCTTCAGAAACCTAAAATTCAGATATTGTTAACAAAAGTCTACTTCTGCAGCACATTAAAGTCCAGAAGTATTAACAAGAAATACTAGCCATGTAGTATATTCGGTACACAGAAAGTTGAGTCACAACAGATGTTATCAGAAAGCTCAGCTCCTGAAAAATGTCTTTTCAGAAAAAAAATATATATAACTTGTTTGGGTACACATGAACACTTCAATGTAATTTAGAAGTTTAGCCATGAACAATTTGTCACCCATCATTAAAAGATTTTCCCTCTGAAAAGTATCTGTATACAGAAGTATTAAAACTTGCCCATGTGATATGGCTGTTATACTAACAGTTAAGGAATTAGGAACAAGTGTAACTAATAAACAATTTGTTTATATCAAGACCTTTTTAAACAATTTATTCTATCTTATGCTATTTATTCACCTTCTTTGCAGTAAAAGCAAGAGTCTAATCAGAAAAGGTTTCTTTAGAAAGTGGAAAAAAAAGATCTTGTTTAAACTATTAAAAACATTTGCTAGAAGTCTCTAATATGTGTGATGTAAAAGCAGAATTACATAAAAAAAAAAAAGTATGAATTATTTAGACTTAAAATTATCCTGGACAATGCCAGCATTTAAACAGTAGCTGTAGACTATCTTAAAGAAAAAGAAGTTATACTACTTTTTAATTAAATGGAAATTAAACAGCACAACTATAATTTTTTACCTGAAGATAGATTTATTAAGTATTTTCTTTCATAAATAGCCAGTTTCTGCTGATATATTAGTATTTGCTCAGCTTAAGTCTACATGGTATTTTTTAAGGATGAAAAGACTATTTTTGCTCATAAATTTTGATTGATAAGAAAGGTGGACAAGTGTTAAAAGTAGTTTCTATAGAGTAGAATCTATAGAAGCATTCAACCTGCAAGATTTCATACCTGACTGGGCTTCTGAACTTCCACATCAGCCAAGACAAAATTACCCTTTCAGAGGAAGCCAACTGCATCAGAAAAAAATCAGATACTTTGAAGATTTACCAGTCACCCCTAAAAATCTTCTTGAGTTGATTCTATTCTGAGTAAATAAAAAAGTGAATGACTTTCACATCTGCTCGAAAATATTAGTCAAAAATATCACACATGGTCGTGAATAAACCTGTCCAAAGAAGACACCGAACTCCAAGCCTGTAAAATATGAGGTGCTCTCCACGAGATATAGAGTATCTCCAATACTCACAGACACTGTAATTTCCAGATGTCATACTCCTCTCTAGGAGAGTTATGTGTCTGAATACGAAGTGTCCAGTTTAATATTTTCATCTTTTTTCTTCTATTGTTTTTATATTTTCTAACTGTTAGGACACAAGTATTTATTTTCTTAAGTATTATTGGAGAATGTACAATAAAACTGTAAATACTCTGAAAAGATAATATACAAAAAAGGAAATACAGTGTGCTTTCTTGTAGATATACCCAAGAGCAAGGGAAAATGGGCTCTACTTTGTCAGAGAGCCTGATTTCTCTTCAAATGAGTTTTTCACCAAATATGCAACAACACATTTGAATGCAGGTTAGCATACAGGACTTCTACCATTGATAGGGTTTCTAAAGGCAAATAGACATAGTCAGCAACAAATCACAGAGAGATGGAAAGCATGTAGACATACAAGGACACTGTCAGGGAAATAAGAATGGATGGCTTGGGTAGCTGGCCAGTTATGTTAGCAGGACACATAAATGATTTACATTATGGGATCTGTAAAGCACTCGGTATAGTAACAGCATGTGACAGTCTGTCACCAAAAAACCCCACAAAACTAATAATAATTAGCTGCCTGAAACCTAACTGATAAATCATATATGCTTATAAATTTAGCATTAATCCAATAGAAAAATCATACATAATTTCAGCAAAGATGATGCTGTTGTTATCAAACCCTCTTGCTTTAAAGCCAGTTGAGACCATGGAAGATAATCGTAATGTTGAAGGCTTAGCTGCTTATAATTAGCATTACACTATTGTGTGTAGATAGCATACTTACCACTAAAACGTATATTTTCATTAACTTTCAAAATTTCATTCTCATTCCAAATCCAAGAGTTTGAATAGATTACAGATGTAAAACAACACAGTAGAAGGAATTCACTTTCTAATTTTAAAAATGAATCTTAAAATATAAAATCTTAATTATTATATTACTTGATACACTTCTTAACTGTAACTGCTTGGCGTTCATCTATTTTTATGTTTCCCCCCAAAGCTAGGCAAGAAGGTGTAAGATCTCAAAAAGTGTCACACATGCACATATCAAAAGGGGGACACTGGTCATAACTGCTTAATGTGAATCGCTAGAATACTGAAAAGCTGTTTTTTGATTGAGGAACAGTGGAATCCACACACACTCATATATATACACATAGTTCTGTCAAAGAATTCACAGAACTGAAGTAAATATAAATTACAACATTGCAAATTCTGTATTATTTGACTAAAAGTAGAGCTACATATCATGAGTAGTGAAAATAAAAAGATCAGAATCAGAATTTTCAAGTCTTTCAATAGAATGAGGGCTGATCCAAAATCAATGCCTCCAGTTTTATTACGTTGGCCCAAACCATCAGAGGCAGATGGTGGGGTGGTGGTATGGTAGTAGAGGTTAAACCTTCCCACCAATATCCCCTTACATATTTTTTGCCGTGTGACAGATGGCAGCAGAGGTGCAGTTTGACAGAATGGTGTCTGATATAGAAGTGTAGATGAAGGAAAGGTGTTGAATTAAATTCCTCCATGCAGAAAAAAAAATAGCACCCATTGACACTCATTGCTGAATGTTTAGGGAGACTAAGCAGTAAATATGAGCACAGTGAGGCAGTGGGTGGTGCATTTCAGCAGTGGCAACAGGGACATGAAAGTAAAACCACATTCCAGGTGGCCATGCAGATATTTACAAGTGCAGCATGCAGGCTCTTATTCATTGATGGTGAAAATGCAGAGCTAATGGTGGTGACTATGTTGAAAAATAGTGTTTTGCAGCTGAGAATTTGCTCTATCAAATAGCGTTATTATTGTCATTTCCACGGAAATAAATAGGAGGCATTACTTTTGGAGAAACCTTGAATTTCCTCCAAAATAAAGCAAAGAGAAATAACGAATACTAATAGAATGAGTGAAACCTGTTATCCAACAACTCTTACTGAACACATTAATTAGAGCTTTAGAAAATTGCCAAAACTGCAGAAAAGTCACATCCTGTCCAGAATCCAGGCAGAGGCAAACGGCAAGAGCACCGTCCCTACATCCAGCAGTGCACCCCATCCCAAGCAGGAGATTTGAAAGGCAGAGAAGATTCGTCCACAGATATACCAGACCTGGGAGCTGGGAGGAACAGAAATTTAGGGAAAGGAATGAAGTAAGGATAGGCAAGACAGAAAATGCAGCAGTTGGTGAATCAGTGGAAAAATAAAACTGAAAGCAAAATTTCAGAGGAGGGATTTACACATCAGAGCAAAAAGGGGGTGTAGGCTTGTAGCCCACTAAGTCTGTTGGTTGCTGTTACTTGCAGTGGGATTCATGCTTTGTTTTATGGCTGACCTGTGGATCCCTCTGGGTTTGTCTGCATCTGACAGGAGGTTTGTTTTCACCTGTAACAGTAATTGTCTAATAATCAATTATCTAATGTTCATCTGAGTACGAAAGCACTGTATCCTTTGTTTTTATATGACATTTGAAAAAAAAGTAAATATAAATTCCACAGCAAGATACTGCTATTAAAAAATTAATATCTCCATATTTTGTGTGTGCATTCTTTTTTTTCTACCAGCAGATATGCCCTTGCCTTGCTGGAGGCACAGTCTTGTCAAGATAGAAGAAAGCATCAACCCAAGAACTGCATAAATTTTTAAAGCACCATCAGGAGCACTGCTCCTTAGGCAGGAGACAGCATTTTGTTCGTGTCCATAGCAAGTAAAAGTATTTACATACAAATTCTGAAAGCTTTCTGATCCTTATGTTGAAATAAAACACAATAAATGATATTTCCAATTAGTTTAACACAGTCAAAGATGATACAGTTGAACTGAGAAAATTCTCAGTGCCCTGTGAAGTACAAGAGGCAGTGCTAGCAGCTTAATAGTGTAGTGTAGTAAATTTTTCAAGATCACTGCAGTCAGTGGCAAAGCTGGATCAAGAATCTTCTGGATCCTTCACGCTGTAACTGCTCTCAATATCTTGTATCATATGATGAGATGAGCGCTGATGTAATGTTCTTAGTTACTTCCCATTTCCATGGCTGTATTTATGAAACCATGAGTTCTGGATCCAGATTTGTTAAGATTTAAAGCACCACAATTCCTGATGGCAGTTTGCATGTCTGTTTGTAAAAATATCTGATGTGACATACTAGGTTTCCACGCATGAAAGAAAAATTGAACTTTGGTTCAGGTGTTGCAGTACTAAGTTAAACAGCACCAACACACCCTCAAAATTCAGATCATTCAACTTTGAAAACTTTGTATACAATTCAAGCAAAAATTAAATAGCATTTATTGAACTGTATAATAATGAGAATGGTGAAAAAGTCCACTTTCAGTAATCGCTGTCACTATTTGAAGATCTAATTAATTAGTACCCATACCACAGTTTTGGTCTCATTTACCTTAAAGCATTGTGTAGTCCAGAGAAGATTAATATTTCTGGGAACAGTTTGTGTAACAGTCTTTGAGTAGAGGTAATTTTGCATGCATTCATTTACTTTTAAATCAGACTTAATATGTAACAAAGAGAAGTTTCTATTTTACTCTGAGGTTTTTTGTTTTGTTTTGTTTTTCTAATCCTCTATTAAGATAGGTTTTTTTATTCATAACATTATTATTCTGAGGAGTTCATAAATGGCAGTAGATCTAACATAATGATTGCACCGGAATTTCTTATTTCAGCTACCAGGATGCATTAATTCACATTTAATTGTTTCTTATCTGAATTCTAATAATATTTTTCATTTCATTTGTTAGTCATGAATTTCCAGTATCTGAGTAGAATAGAGAACTAATCAGTAGTGCACAGATTGAGCACTCAAGACAAAAACTTCATGAATACATGTATCTGCCAGTTATCAGTGAAAAAAAAAAATCACTAAAATATATATAATATGGATTATCACAGACATGAGACCGCTCTGAAGAAACAGATATTTCATGTTTTGAACCTATCTCATATCTCCAGCAAGGTAGTAGTTGACAAATACTTGCTAAAAAAGTGCAAATTCTTTTTCTACCTGTTTCAGTCATTTCTGTAAGGTGATAATATTGAACTTTTATCTATTATGCCGATATAAAAGCTGAGTATAGACTACTTTCCAGAGGATTCATCACAGACACAGGTAGCAATATAGTCTAAAGAATAAAATAATTTTGCTAGGTATATGTAACAAAGCATTGAATATATACTGAAATAAATCTACTCTTCAAATACATTGTTGGTTTGCATGTATCGTTGATATTTGTAGCCTCTTTATTTTATTTATTTTTGCAGCACTACTTCTAGTAAATACAGTTGCAAAGTGAACAAAACGTGTTTCAGAAACTTGGGAGTAGAAGCAAAATTCCTTCTACCTACATTTTAAGCAGAAAAAATGATACTTGATGTTGACTATCCTCTTGATCTTGCCCTATAGATCAAGAATATATATATATCCTGGATATTGTCTGACATCCAATATTCTTTAGTTGAGATGCTTCATAAAATGAAAAATAACATAAAAAGAAATATTTATATTTGGATTCCAAAACAGAAAAATGACCTTGTGATCAACTGAAGAGGAGGACTAACTGATTGACATATCATAAAAAAAGAACTCCCATGTGCAAGTAATATGGTTGCCATACATGTGATGAATATTTTGATTTTACTGTTTTGTTGGGCCTAAAAAGAAGACTTCTAAATTTATTAGCTTTTTTCAGTTTCTCCACATACCATCCAAGTATTTTGACCTGAAACTTTTTTACTCTAAGTTGGTTTTGTCAACTAATCCATGCATTTCTCAGCACTACTGACAGCAGAGTGTGACATAATCAAATGTCTACCTTGCTAAACTGTACTATTACTTAGACAAGTACATAATTTGGGTAAAACATGTTACTAAAGCCTGTAGATTATTTAGAAAATCTCAGTCCTTACTATTTCCTGCTCTATTATTCAAATATGTTTGTCAAACACTTTTCAGCCATAACTCAGCTCAGACAAACTTTTTATTTTTTTCCACAGCATCTTGTTTTCATTCAAAGTGTGTTGAGTAGTCATCTAAGTTATGCAGCTTTCTGCTCTGTGGTTGGAAGGTGAAAAAAGTTTGTTATTTTTAGGTACGAGTCCAGCAAAATAGCATCTGACAAGGAAGTGCATATGAAGGAAAGGTGTGGAACCGAATTCCTCCATGAAGAAAAAATGACACCCACTGACATTCACTGATGCTTGCTGAATGTCGACAGAGACCAAACAGTGGATGTGAGCACAGTGAGGCGGTGAGTGGAGCATTTCAGGAGTGACAACAGAGACATGAAAGAAAAACCATGTTCCAGGTGGTCATGCAGATATTTACAAGTGCAGCAAGTGCAGCATGCAGGCTCTTATTCACTGCTGGTGAAAATGCAGAGCTAATTGGGATAACTATGTTGAAAAATAGTGTTTTGCAGCTGAGAATTTGTTCTATCAAATAGCATTAATGTGCTCTTTATTATCATTTCCGCAGAAATAAATAGGAGGTATTACTTTTGGAGAAACCTCTGTATATCACCTAATGCCCTAAGGGAGCAGAGAATGGAAGCTGTTCATTCACACAGGAATGAGCAATTCAGATATAATTACAACAATCTCCTATGTTGCCCAAAATTCAATTACAGGAAAAAACAGGGAGAAATTTTCAGTAGGTCGTCTTGCTCTTTCTCCAAGTTGTGAATTTATGCCCATATTGATTTATTAGTCCTGAGAGATATTCAGTTTGTCATGCAGCTGTTTTACTTTCCTTGGAAACAAATAGGAGGCATTACTTTTGGAGCAACCTACATAGCTTCAGAGACATCACTCTGCAAAATTTTTGGAAAGAAAAAAAAAGCAAAAAAAAAAAAGCAAAACAAAACACCAAGCAATGTTAAATAGTTTACTGAAAACTAGGTTATTTATGTTTTTTGAGTAAAGGCGTAAATTTAATACAAATAATTATTTTATTGAAAAATCATTCCAGCCCTTACATGCTCTTACTAGGAACTGAAAAATAAAAGCAGGGCCAGGTCTGAATGCATATCATTTAAGATGGAAATCACATGCCTTCTTCTGTTTCTTTTCAAAGTATTTATCTCAAAGAAGAATAATCAGTAATTGCTTCATACGAGATATATACAGAGTGAAACTTAATTAGTAATTTAAATGTACACCAAATTGGAACATTTTGAATCCCAATTAAAATTAATGGCTGCAATTAATTCAAACTTATTAGCCACCAGCTTGTTCCCAGTTCCAGCTGCTGACATTTTCAAGTAAATGAGACAGTGTTTGGTGAATCCATGTCATAAACATCACCATCAAGGGATGCTGTCAGCTGTTAGTTTGTCAGAAGGATGTTAAAACCTTTCCATCTGCCTTACAATTGCCTTTATGAGGATTCTGCCAACTACAAAACTGTCAGATCACCAATAGGGTAATATGAAAAATCTTCCATTAGGCCTGAGATAAGCACAAAGTTGCCCAAATCCCTGTGTTTAAATAAATCTTTCTTATTAATATGTTAGAAAATAGACATTCAAGTTTATTTGTATGTGTTTGTCAAGGGCTGTTATAATTCACATATATAGAAGATACGACCATGTTTCTGAGAGCGCAGGATCTTACAATGGGAAATTCAAGAGTCATCTTTCTTTGTCCTTGCAATAGGTAATTTAGTCAGTCTCTTTTGTATATATTTGTACATTCATTCTTCAAAACTAACCCAAATTCAGACAAACATGAAATCCTTATTCGTCTGGGGAAACATTTCATTACCTATTGTTGTCTTGCCCTTATTTTTGCGTGCAGTTATTACACTTCACTTATTTTAGAACCAGGGAAATATGAAGCACAGAGAAAATTTCATGTACCATCGGGAAAAGTCAACCAGAGATTCTTGCTGAAAACCTCTGGTCCTGATTCCCCATGCTCACTGTTCAGATTGACAAATGACATTGACTTTCCAAAATGAATGCAAATCTATGTGTCTTGTATTCCCATATTATTTCAGTGATGTAGATTGACACCTAAGACCTGTTTCAAAATAACGTGAGAGCTGCACAATACAACCATCTTGCTGCTGTGATAAATTCTCCATACAGCACTGTTCATTTAATCTGAAATAGAATGCATCACAAACTACATTTTCAATAGGTAAGAGCATGCATTTGCTGTGGTGTATTCTGATGGCCTAATCCAGGCTCATTTTGCCTGGGAAGTGAAGGAAAAGGAGATGGAGGAGTAGCAGGAACTGCAGAGCAGCTGTGATATTTGCTCCAAAGTTAGTACATGTGAGAAAGACAAATTTGATTACACCAAGAATTTAAAGAGCAGGGAATAGTAAAGAAGTACATAAAGAACAGCAGTTCAAAAAGTATGCATTTTGAAATACAAAGTTACAACATTCAATTTTTTTGCAAATTTATATTAAAAACTACATATAGAGTAACATGTAGGAGCTACTACTGCCTCAAATAAAGTTGAAGTTCTCAACTTCACTTAGCAGAAATATATATTTTGCTTGTACCATGAAACATGCTAAAACCCTGTGAATGTGGCAAGCTGATGCTGTATCTTGAATCCTTAGGAGCCACGCTAAGTAAAATCTAAGAAAATACTCCCATTTTGAAAATAATCATTTTACCTAGGACACTGACAAAGAAAATCTGCCTTCAGCCTACAAAATTACCTGGCTAATCACAGTGGATTATATGTATGACTATGCATGATGACTACAGTATGCCACTGTGTGATGCACAGCACTTGGATTCTTGACAACTGTGATTCTCTAATTTACCTTATGTTTGAAAATCTCAAAGTATTATTTAAAATAAATAAAATCTGGTTGATTTCAGAAAGCTCTCTCTTAATCTATTTTTTGTCAATGTACAGATATTTTGAATCCCTTTCCTCTTCTGTATGTTACATTTTTGCTTTCAAGATAGCAATTTTCAAGCTGAAAAGTGTTCCAGAGTTTCAGTATTTAAAGAAGTAAATACTTTCTCTATTTCATCATTAGTACTACAATTAATGAAAACTGTTTCCTTTGTGTGTCCCGAAGGCTTTACAGATAGAGAGTCTATCTTAAAAGATTTATTATTTCATTGATTTCAGATACCTAAAGCAACTTTCATTATGCTGACTAGTTCATATATTATTTGTGGAGAAATAACCAGGAGAGATTCCTATGGCTAGACCTTGTAACCCTGAGGTATTAAACTTCCAGAGGAAGGAAAATAGCTGCCTTACTGCCACCACTACCAGCACCAAAGCCTGGAAAAGCGGGTCCCAAAACAGCATAGAAAATGGTGGGCTCCCTCAGCATACTTGGTCCTTTTGAGTGGACAGCCTTTCTATGCTGCACCTATGTGAGCAACCTGTCATCTACCAGGACCCCCAGGTCCTTCTCTACAGAGCTCCTCTCCAGCAGGTCACGCCCCAACCTGTACTGATACTCATGGTTATTCCTTCCCAGGAGCAAGACTCTACACTTGCTTTTGTTAAACTCCATCTGGTTTATTGCTGCCCAGTTTTTCAGTCTGTCCAGGTCTTGCTGAATGGCAGCACAGTCTTCTGATGTGTCAGCCACTTCTCCCAGCTTTGTATCATCAGCGTACTTACTGAGGGTGGACATTGTCCCCTCATCAAGGTTGTCACTGATGAAGATACCGAACAAGACCGGACCCAGCACTGACCTCTGGGGAACACCACTAGTCACAGGTCTCCAACCAGACTCTGCACTGCTGATCACAACCCTCTGAGCTCAGCCAGTAAGCCAGTTCTAAATCCAACTCGCTGTCCACTCATCTATCCCACACTTTCTCAGTTTCAGTATCAGAATGTCATGGGAGATGGTGTCAAAAGCCTTGCTGAAGTCAAGGTAGATGACACCTGCTGCTCTCCTCCCATCTACCCAGCTGGTGATGCCATCATAGAAGGCTATGAGGTTGGTCAAGCATAATTTCTCCTTGGTGAATCCATGCTGACTGTTTCTGATGACCTTCTTCTCTTCCAATTACTTGGAGATGGCATCTAGAACAAGCTGTTCCTTCACCTTTCCAGGGACAGAGGTGAGACTGACTGGCCTGTAGTTTCCCAGATAAAATGACAAAACAAAAATACATCTGAACATTATCAACTACCAGACAAAAACAATTTATATTTTTAAATGTCCTTTTGTATCTTTTGTATTAGTGGCAGCTTTCTTTTATGCCAATTAAAATTAGAATTACCCAGGACAGTGGGCTAGAAAACTCCAAGTATAAAAAAGTATTAATTTAAAAGCACAGCAGCTTTCAAACTGCCTGTGTGACACTAAAATATTAATAAAATCAGGTCACGTTGCTTAAACAATAATATTGCTCCTTGTACAGCTGATAGGTTTGCCTTTTACAGATTGTGGATAGGAGTCATTCTTAAAGAACGACTTGTAAGTGATGTAGCAAAGCACTAAGCAGAAGAAAGAAGCAAAATGTAAATAAAGAACTACTGCAGATGTTGCAAATATGAGAGCATAGCACAGTGATTTCTTGATTACCATTTCTTTTCTTTTGAAAGATGTATCTTGTGTACATAGCATGATCAAATTTGATGTGGAGAACTTTAATTTCATCTGTTTCCTTTTCTGCAATGTTTAATTTATTTTTCATTGGTCTCATCTGTTAAATTATTCTCCTTAATTCAGATCTCTCCTGAAAATTCCCTTCTTCCAGAGTAACGTCATTAATAGGCACTGTCATTTATCTTGATCCATTCCTTTGAAAAAAAATGTATGCTACAGAGCAACATATCCTGCCAGGATCACACAAACAATAACACTATCACAACTAAGCTCTTCTTCAGGCTACCGCATCCCTACGTGAAAGCATCATCACCTTTGTGCTACTGCATAAGAGGGAAGCAGCACCACCTACTATTCTTAGTACATGGAGATGTGCCTATTGCTCCCATCAGACTGGCTTGTTTTCTGTGTTGGTCCAGTGGGGAATGCACAGGCTACCTACTGAAGGTAGATGAGCAGAATGCATTAAGATACTCAGTGTTATCAAGCTAGAAAAGACTTGGAAGAGAATTGCCTATACTTGTAGAAATTCACTAGGCAGAAATTCAAATACTTACATGAATTAGATGCATAAAGAGTCACATTGTGGTTTTGAGAAACTGTTCAAATAGCTTGCATTCATCCTAAGTCCTATGTGGATTTCAGTATGCGTGCATCCAATCTGCAGGCTGCACATGGCCCCAGACTGCTAGTAATGCAACCCAACAAGATCGTAAACTTCTAACACTTTTATGTTATTTTTAGCAATATTTTCTCATGAATCAATCGCACATAGCTCAAGTGCAGACTGTATAGGTGACAATGAAATTCTGTGGAGGGGAGGACCCAGTGCAGTGCTAACTCTGCCTGTCATGTCCACCACACTACTCAGTGTGTTTCAAAACTGAGTGTATTACATTACATGTGCTTGTGCCTCTTGGCGAGTAAAATACAATAATTGCTGGCAATGTGTGTGCATGTGAAGACACATAATTTTTGCTACTAAACAGACATGTAAGTTTTCTTATTTAATTATTAAACTTGTCTTCAAACCTTCATCAAAGTTGTGAGTTTCATAATGTCCAATCGATTGAATCATGGCCAATTCCAGGAGTTCCTTAGAAGTATGGATGCTGATTATGAGAACATCATTTATTTTTCTGAAGTAAGGCAGCCAATTCAGGGTAAAACGATGAAAAGATCATATGATTTCATTAAAAAACAAGGTCAAATATCCCACTAGTCTTATGGGTTTGTTGTCCTCCTTTTTTATGTTTTAATAAAATGTATTAAAAAAAAAGAAGTTGTTTTTTTACTTACACACATTATATATATTATATATTTTATATGCTGCCCAAGAGAATTCCTATTCACTAAATATGACCCAGGAAAGCCAAAAGGTCGGACACCTAAGGTCTAGACTTTTGTCAGCCTGCCGCTTTCACTTTAAAGAACTATGGCACATCTATATTTGCTTTAAAAAAGCAAATGTTATTTCTACTACGTATTGAGATATCCAGAAAACATCTCTTGGGCTTAAGTCCCTATAATGGTGTAATTTTTCATTGTGCATTTTACAGCTAAATGTTTAAGAGGCAGTTTTTATTTCTTCCCTGATTTAAATGCCAGACATCAGACAGATTTTCTGTTGCTGTTATTTCACATCGGCATTACATTTTATAGTTCTGACTTATTAGCAATTTTAAAACTGTTAACAGTTTTTTTTATAAGTCATTTCTCACTTCTCACTTACCTTCCTCTTAACTCTTTTCAATACTACTATGACCTTCCTAAATGTTTAAAATCAGCTATTTCGTTATTATAATAATGGTATTTGTTAACCTTCCTTTTTTTCCCAAAATCACTAACTGAAAACTGAAGTTTTAGGAGCACAGGAAACAAAAAATAAACCCCAGGAGGGAACACTTTATGAGGGAGAAGAAAGAGGCCCTGTGTGGAGGGATTACTGAAATTGAGATTGTGCTGTTTATGAAGATTTCTGTCATAATTCTCCAGATTCCCCATAGCCTCTACTGAGACTACATTTTCATACTGCGCAGAAAAGAGCTCTCCTACTATCTCTGTAGGTTGTTGTTTTATTCAGAAAAAAAAAAAGCCTATATATGTATTTTTTTAATAGCCGAGATACTTCATTTCCTCTGGTGTAAGAGGGAACATGGTTTTGCACTAAAAATTTGAATACTGAAGTGTAATTTAGATAATAAAAGGGCATTCATTTCTCTGCAATGAAGAAAACAGGAAATCTGCAAAAGCACAGTGCTGCAATCAAGACAAATAATGATTTAGCCTAACTCATTTGGGGTTTGAAGACTGTGGAAGAAATTATTTTAGAGTTATTAAAGCTAAAATATAAGGTTACTAATACTACTTAGCTTTTATATCAAAGCATGAATTAATTCCAAATAAATTCTTTTCATGTATCAGGAACTTCACTGTACCTTTATGGCCCTAATAAATATTAAAGTGGAGCCATCAGAACCTGACATAATCCCTTGGAATTTAGAAAACTAACTGATAATGAAGTGAAAAAGAAAAATCACACAGTACCATCTGCTATGATCTTTGCTTAATGTGGCAGATTATATTTTATGGCCAGAAAAAGCATTCGAAACTGTAAAATCTGACATTCCAATAATGCAGGCTTGCACTGAAAGAACAAATAGAATTAAGATGCTGCAGTGAAAGAAATTATGAAATTAAGTGCAAAGAAATAAAAAAGATCAAAAAAAGGAAAGAAAAACAAAGTTAAGACAGACAGAAATACAACGATGCAGTTTACAGCAGCTATCATTTTTAATATACAACATAAGAGGGTACAAAGTTAATGAAATCTCCAGATAATTACTACCTGTGAAGAAATTTAAATGATCCCACACTAGATATCATGTCTTAAGAGAACTATTGAAAGTTTCCTAGAAGGTGATAGGAAAAAAAGAACAATGACTGATTCATTCATTGTTAAGATTTATCCAGACCTCCACTATAACAATGGCTCCCTACCTTTCATTTCTGATTATAATTACAAGGAAAAAAAAAGTGAATTAAAAATAAGATGTTCCCATCTCTCTTATATTGCTTATATCAAAATAAATTGTGTATAAATCTGACAAATATTTCAGAATTCACAAAAATCAGAAGAAGTGACAGTGGGCTGCAATCAACAAGTAAATGTAAACCCTGCAATGCCTACTCATTGAGATTCAGAATAGTGCTATAAACAAGTCAATATTAACTTCAGGTAAGCTTTTTCATGAGGGACTACCTTTAATTAACAGCTAGTCAAAAACCTGCTTGCTGCCTTACATGTAGACTCTTCTGTAAGTTTATTCCATCTGAAAAATAAACGTTCCATCATGCCCATTGCTATGTGCCTACATATTCCTATCACTTTGGAAATGTAGATTCGGGATAATGAAAATCAAACGTAGGGGATGAGAAAGTGCTCTTAGCAGAACAGAGAAGCCTGACCAGCAGTTAAAGCTGAACAGAGAAATCTCATTATAGAAATAAAGCTAAAGGTTATTGAGTTTCTTGCTGGCTTTGTCTAACACTGTTCAGCTCTGGAATTGAGAAAGTAGATAGTGGAAATACAGCAAAAGGTGCAAAAAAATATTAATGATTTTCAGGATGTCACCAAAACTCTATCAAGACACACACTTCTATTAAAAATCATAGCTGATGAAATGTAGGAAGACATTCAACTCATGTAGAACACATGATGCATTTATAGAAATACGTGCTCATTTAAGTGACTACTGAGAGCACATAATGTCAGTATTAAAACAATTTTAAATACAAATTTGGTATTAGCACAAAGAAATGTTCCCAGTGATTATCACAGTCTTCTTCATAACAAGTAGACCTCAATACTTTATGACAGAATATTGCATTGAGAGTTTGAATTTTCACCTACTTTAAAACATAGACCTCTACAAAATTAAAGCAATGAAATCGCAACTTTTATGACTGGAACTATGTCCAACTTGCTTTACTGAAAAAAAGTATATATAAAGCGAGATAAATCCGTATTGCTCTAAGTAGCTGAATGAGTTGGTTTTATTTAGATTTTCCTTAAAAAGTAACTTTTCAGTTACGCAACTTCTGATCATTCTTTTAGCATAACTGAAGCTGTAACCACTCTAAATATGTTAATATATTAATTAATATTTTTTTTTCTGCTTTTTCCTCAAGGCTCCCCTTCACATGAGCTTTTTGCCATTTTCTTTTCTCTTGGGCTTTGATACTGTCAGCAATCCAGGTGATGCAGATAAGCTCAACAACATTTCCTTTGATCAGATACCTGGAGATAGCAGATTAGCATTAGTCTTTGGTGTCAGCCAAAAAAAAAAGTCCAAGTTGTACCTTATAGGATAAGTTTTAACTTCTTAATTATTGACTTCTTGAGTACCAATGCTAACAAGCATTGCATCAGTTCTGTAGCCCACTGTCTTATTCAAGCGCAAGGATCCAAGTAGGAGATTCATTCAAAAGGATCCCAAGCAGAGATAACTGTTGTGTAATTTAATGCCATGTTTCCTTTTCCTCATCAGCAAAGTCTTTGAGTGGTTCTTCGCAATACAGTAAAAGAAACCTGCCTTTCTATCTTTTCAATCAAACTTTTCCTATATTTAGGGGCTCAGGGGGTGGCTGGGAAGTAGAAGGAGATAGGAAAGCAGATCACCTGCTCTAAATGGTGGATCTTTTTTTTAACCAGATCAGTATGAACAAGTTGGAGTGACAGCAAGTAGGGATTCAAATCTGTGGCAGGGCAAGAAAGATTAATTTCCAAGTATTACTCAAAGGAACCTTCCAGCATGTCCTGATCCAAAAAGGCTGAAAATTATACTGCTAAATAAAATAGGCCGGCAACTGTTCTCTGCCCATAAAATCAGAGTGACATTGTGTTCACACAGGTACTCTCTCCTTTCTCCTGTCAAAGACCTAGTTCACCTTGTCAGCTGGGAACAGCTCCTGGCCTGTGCTCTAACCCCAGATCATGCCTGGACACTGTGTCAGAGCATGCAGGCAGAAAGCACAGCTGAGCTATGAGTGCTGCTGAGCAGTCATATGGATGTGCACAGAGCAGTGCTCCAGCCAGAGTGCTATCCCTATTTTCTCTGTAGCACATAGCTGAAGTATCTGAATGTGAGGTTATGAGCCAGGTATGGAATAAGCTACTGAAAAAAAATGTAGTAATCTGATGCAAGCAGGTCATGCTGGATTCTTAGAGCACTGTTTTCATTGTTTTTGACAAGAGGGGCTATATGCAGGGCTATATCTCAAAAGTAATGGAACAGAAGGAATGTGATAATAAATACAAATGCTAGAAGCTATTCATGCTCATAGGCTTCTCTAAAATATTTGCCTGCCTGTTAGATTTCAACTTAACTTAGGTTCTTATGGTTCATATTGTGATCCATCTATAAATGATCAGCCATTTCATATTTCACTACAGCGAAACAACAGACTTGAAATGATACTAATTTAACACTTGTGAGAGTGCTACAGTTAGAAGTGTATTACAACAAGAATTTATTTGCAATAACTGGAAAGTAAGCTGCAGGCACTTCACATAAAATTAAGCTTATAGTTATGGATGTGCTTATGAGTTGCTAAAGGTTGACTCCCCCCTCCACTCCCAGGAGAAAATGGGAATAGAACATAAATGCTAAAGAATAATCATTTTAATTCATGCATTTGGAAGAAAAGGAACAAAAGTCTTTTATTATACACTGGCCATGTGAAGGATTTACATATTAATAATAATAATGAAAAAAATCCCAAACTCCACAACTCTAAATAGCTTGCATATTTCTCATTCGAGTTATCTTTTAACAAGAGTTATTATAACTCATTTCAAAATTTGATAAGTTCCAGATGACACATGCAACAATTTAAAAGGACATGCAACAGTATAAAGGAGTAGAAACAAATACATACATATAAAAATATATTTAGACTAATACACTTATTTTTTCCAAAGCTTATTAGAAATAAAAATTACAATAATCACTGCCAAAATTAATAGTAGAGACAGCAATGAAATCAATAACTAAATACTCTAAGCAAATTGTAAAACTTGTATTAGAAGGAATTAATATGTTTTATTCTTATCTTGTGAGAATTTAAGGAATAATTCATTTTTTCTCAATCTAAAAGTGGTCTTTGTAGCATTACCTGTAAACTTTCACAACCACTGCAAAGTTCCGAAGGACAAAGCTTGATTCAGCAGCAGCATTCTGAGATTGTAACCAGAAAAGTGTATGTGGTTAACAGTAACTGAAACATGAGACATTCAATTTTCAATGCTCGAATGCATTTCAGTTTACAGAGCAGAACAAAAAGATAGAGATAACACTTGGTGACAGCACCTATGTACAGTTTTCAGGCAAATCTTATAAATTTATTTTATTTCTCATTATTTTGTAATCTTCTTTCTAAATATTTGATTTCTGTTTACTGTTCAACTTAACAGAATGCCTTCTCTCAAATCTTGTCTGATAGCGAGCTTAATTTTTCAATGCAACAGGCATATGCAGGATAATACGAAGCCTGTAATAATTTACACAGGACAGATTTTTTGTATTAGTTTGGGCTAAGATGAAGTTATTTTTCTTCAAAGCAGCCAATAAGGTGCTAAGTTTAGGATTTGTGACCAAAATAGTGTTAATAGCACCCAAAGTTTTAGCTGTTCTTGAGTGGTTATGTGCACAGTGCCAAGACCTTCCCTATTTCTCACACTGCCTTGCCAGCAAGGAGGCTGAATGTGCACATGAAGTTGAGAGGAGAACCAGACAGGACAGGTAACCCTAACTGACCAAAGAGGTGTCCTGTACATATGGTGTCCTGCTTAGCAACAAGAGCCACTGAAAAAATGTTAGTGTCTATTGTGTTTCTCTTCCCAAGTGCATGATGAACTCTGCTGTCCTTGAAATGGCTGAACATCTCTCTGCCAATGGGACATAGTGAATGAATATCTTATTTTGCTTTGCTTGCAGATACAGTTTTTCCTTTACCTGTGTCTTTACCTCAACCCAAGAGTTTATTCACTTTTGCCTCCCTGATTCTCTCCCTGTCACACTTGGGGGAGTGAGTGAGTGCATGTGTGAGTCTTGGCTACGTACCAGAATCACAGCTGTTTAGATGCAGCTTGCCTGTCTATCCTAATGTATAGTGAACAGTTTAAGAATTGCTCCTTGGGCTTGGTGTCAGACTGCAAGGATGGCAATGCAAAAATGCTTTCTGTACAGAGAGAAATTTCCTTCAGGCAGTACACAGAGTCTGTTTAGAAAGCTGCAAGTAATGAGGAGAGGCATGACTTCGAACACTTGCATTTTATCCCTCAGAATATTCTACTTTTAGGTCAATTTTCAAATTCAACAACATAACAAAGAAGGAATATAAATGATAATTAAAACTTCTCTTTCAGTCTCATGGCTGTTTCATTAGTTTCCCCTCAATTCCCTTACACACCTAATCCCTTTCAACAGACTCTTAGCACAGCGGTGACAATTAAAATATTCAACATAACAACTTTTGAACAGCATATATTTTAACTTACAGTATTGTGCTAATTAATTCAGTGACTTGGAGAGATTTTTTTGCCAGGAAAATTCTTATAGGTTGCCTCACATTAAAATGTGAGGAACTAAAGAACGGAACCACAGGTGTTCAGTACAGATTTCTGGTGATGATTCACTATCACCAAATTTCTGGTATGCAAGTTAATCTTGTCAGTTTTCTAGAGTTGTCAAGATTCTGGAGATTGAGAGACTCTGAAGAGTCTTTCAAGCATGTGCAAATTTACCATCTTCGGCAGACCAGTGAACTCATTCCAGTATAACAATATATATAATATACATAAATAAACTATAAAATAAACGATTTCAGGGTGGTGTAGTACATGCATGAGAAAGCATGTAAGTCTGTTCTATGGGGCCACTTGCTTTGTTCCTGGAAATACATTTGTAGCTTCAGAAATAATGAAGGAAATCTACAAATTTTAACTGATGTAGTCTCACATCAGAAAAGTACTGTCCACAAATAAAAGGTGAATGATGTTTCATGTCATTTATTTTTGTCCACAGTTAAGAAATTTTCCAAAAGTACCGAAAACCATACAGATAAGCAATTTCCATCTGATATAACTAACATAAAAATCACATGTATTTAAAAAAATAAATAAATAAACAAAAAAAAACACCTTAATGACTTAACAATTTTTTTTCATTTCTACATCCTTTCTGTATCATTTGCTTGGATCTTCTTAATATTTCTCATGACAGCATGGGTAACTCACCAACATAGAACACTGGTGGTTACAGAAACTTTAGCCTCTAAGGTTTGTGACTCACAAGAGGGCTTCCTTTTACTTATTGGCAGAAGAGATTCTACTCATGGTTACAGAATTGGAGTGTTGTAGGCATAACTCAAATTTTTCTGCACAAACAGGATTAACTGCACAGAAAGAAGAAACCTCCAGACAGTTGTCCTTAGGTGCTCCATTTTACAAAACTGGATTATTAATGATTTTTTCAGTAACTTACACAACTAGTAGAAGCAAATTAGGCAGTAATTCACTTTGTAAAACATATGAACATTTTTAGAAATGCAGCCATCCATAACTTTGACAAGGTTCAGAAAAATAATTAATTACAGCTGGAGGAAGAGAGCTTTCATAATGCTTCATTTTCCATTGAATTATTGGGACAAAGAACATGAAATACAGTTCATCATCAAAGATCTGTCCGCTTGAAAAAAATAAGAAATGGATACTCTACTCAAACCTAAGGTGTTTTCAGTTAAATGACATCTTAACGAAAAAAAAAAAAAAAAAAACCCTTGAGGAAGATGGTTTTCAGTACCTGTTATGTGACCGATACTAGTGAAAATTTCTTTGAAGGAGCAAGGAATTTCAAAAGAATTTTAAGAGTGAAAATGGGAAGTTTTTGAAATCCAAACCACTGTTGCAAAATTCTAATTTGAGTGTTATGACACATCTATTTTTTCATACAATTTCCTAAGCTATTGTTCATGCCCTAAATGATTTTTAATGTATTTATCTGTATGTATAAATTGATTTTGTTAGGACAAGGGGTAACAGTTTTAAAGTAAAAATGATTAGAAATGAGGAAGAACTTCTTCACTATGAGTGAAGGTACTCAAACAAATTGCCCAGAGAAGCTGCAGATGTCCCTTCCTTTGAAATGTACAACACCAGGCTGGATGGGGCTTTGGGAAACCTGGCCTTATGGAAGATGGTCCTGTCCATAGACGAGAAGATAGAACTGGGTGAGCTTTGAGAAACCTTCTAACCCAAACTATTCTATGATTCCATGATTAGAATCATTGTTTTTCTTCAGATACACGTCTTGACTCCACTTTTTCTCTAGGAGATTCCTGAAAATTGAGATATTATAGAACTCTTATTTATTTGTATACTAGCATCATCTAAAAATCCTACAAAAACTAGGTCTGAATGTCCTAAGCTACACCTTGATTAAATTATTTCCATTGGATTAACTTATGATTTTGACATTAAAAATCAAATGGTGACAAATGCACAACAAACAATATGTCCTGCTCCAAGTTTGGCAATCTTAATGTAAAACCTCTCCTATCTTTATGACACTAAGCTGAGTGGTGCAGTTGAATCAAAAGAAAGAAAGGATGCCAACTAAAAGCACCTGGACAAATGAGCCCACGTGAACCTAATGAGGTTCAACAAGGCCAAGTGCAGGATGTTGCACTTGGGTAGGGGAGATTCCAGATACTTATACAGACTGGGAGAAGAAGAACTCTTTGAGAGTAGTCCTGCCAAGAAGAACCTGGAGGTCTTGGTGGACGAAAAGCTTGATGTGAGCCAGAAATGTGCACTTGCACCCTGAAAGGCCAATTGTATCCTGGGCTGCATGAAAAGAGGGATAGCCAGCAGAGCAAGGGAGGTGATTGTTCCTCTCTGCTTAGTCCTAGCGAGGCTCCATCTGAAGCACTGTGTTCAGGCCTGGGGACCCCAGCACAAGAAGAATGTAAAGCTGCTGGAATGGGTCCAGAGGAGGGTCATGAAGATGATCAGAGGGTGGATCACCTCTCTCAGGAAGAAAGGTTGATGGAGTTGGGTTTGTTCAGCTTGGAGAAGGCTCTGGGGAGACCTCACTGCAGGCTCCTAGTATTTACAGGGAGTACTTAACGTTTATAAACAGGACGAAAACTGACTTTCTACAGTTTGACAGTGATAGGACAAAGGGGAATGGCTTTAAACTAAAAGAGGGGAGATTCAGATTAGATGTTAAGAGGAAATTCTTTACTCAGAGGGTGGTGAGGAACCAAAACAGGCTGCCCAGAGTAGCTGTGGATGGCCCATCTGTGGAGGCTTTCAAGACCAGGTTGGATGGAATCCTGGGCAGCCTGAGCCTTCCCATGGCAGAAGATTTGGAACTAGATGATCTTGGAAGCTGTTTCCAACCCAAACCATTCTATGTTTCTATCTCAGTTTGCACGTGGAAAAAAAAATCATCATAGCACTCCTGCTTAAGAAACTGTTGCAACAATTTCTATAAGCATTCTTTAACATATTTTTACAGTGTGTTTTTTGTTTGGTTGGTTGTTGTTATTTTTAATCAAAACTGACACTTCTATAGTATTTATTAACTCCAGCACTGGGAAATACAAAAGTATACAACACTGGAACACCACCACCACCTTTCATACTCCTCCCTACTTCTACATGCTTTTTTAATGCATATAGTGAATATTTGTACTTTTCTTTAAGTAAGAGAGTAATAGGAGACAGGAAGTCTTTCCAACTTAGAATTCAACATTTAATTAAATACTTGTTTTCCGTGTATTTGATTATTACTTCTCACGAAACTAAACAGTTATATTTATACTGTTTTTCAATACTGAATGCAATAAATGAGAAGAAGTGTATTCTGATGTCTGATTTTCATCTAAACGTGCACTTTTTTTTGCTAAAATAGAATCTACCAAACTTTTTATAAAGGGCTGCTCAGGTACAGTGCTCAGTCAGACAAGCATACTAATTGTCTCCATTGTACACACAAGCAGCCACTCTGACATCTCTAAATATTCCTTACTAAGTTTTGCATGTGCCTGTTGAATATCTCAAATCTTCACAAATCTTCAAATCTTCACAAATTTTCACAGTATCTCAAATAGTCTTGCAGCCCAGAAGACCAACCTTATCCTGGATTGCATCGAGAGAAGTGTGACCAGCAAGGTCAAGTGAGGTGATTCTGCCCCTCTACTCTGCTCCTGTGAGACCCCACATGGAGTAATGCGTCCAGTTCTGGAGCTCCCAACACAAGAAGGACATGTAGTTGTTGGGGCAGGTCCAGAGGAGAGATGATCAGAGGGCTGAAGCACCTCTCTTATGAGGACAGAGTTGGAGCTCTTCAACTTGGAGAAGGGAAGGCCCTGAGCAGCCTTTCAATACCTGAAGGGGGGCAACAGGAAAGCTGGGGAGGGACTTTTTATAAGGCATGTAGCAACAGATGAGGGGAAATGGCTTTAAACTAGAAGAGGGTAGATTTATACCATGTATTAGGAAGAAATTCTTTACTGTGAAGATAGTGAGACACTGGAACAGGTTGCCCAGAGAGGTTGTGGATGCCCCCTCCCTGGAAGAACTCAAGGCCAGGCTGGATGGGGCTTTGAGCAACCTGGTCTAGAGGAAGGTGTCCCTGCCTATATCAGGGGGGTTGGAACTAGGTGATCTTAAGGGTCTCTTCCAACCCAAACCATTCTATGATTCTATGATACTATGATTCACATTTCTCTTGTTTATCTTTCTTCTAAGCAGTTACAAAGTCCACGTGGCTCTGTTCAAAACTGTGCCTTGAGCTTCTTAATGCTGTATGCAGTTGTCATTGGAAACTCTTTGATGATGTTTGTTATCCTTCCTACGTTTATATCTCTGTGTGTTCTTATCACCTTCACTTTTACATATTATTGCTTTTTTCATTGAAAATGTCCTTGACTGTATAACCAGAAGCACTTACGACTTACTCTTCTATCATGTTCTTCAGCCTGAGAATAAAATAACTGACAGTTGTATGTATTTTTGTATTTTTTCTTTCATATTTTTAGAACTTTGTGTACTGTTCATATATCACTGAGAAAACAACATTTTTCCAGAAGAGTGACTTGATGAATGACCCTTAAATATGAGGTTCAATCAATATTCATACTTTAATATTAATTGGAAAAGACCTTTGAAGAGATCACACTCCCACATAGCATGCAACCTGTTAACTGTGCAGAGGTTAAGTGGATTTAGGCATATATTTTTGAACACATGCCTATATATCCATATAAACACACTGAAATCTTCTAAGGCAATTCTGTAGTACAGGGCACTTAACTTCAGAGGTAGGCTATTACACAGTAAACGATGGATAATAAAAGGCAGAGAGCAGTTCAAGAGAGGTTAGCTATCCTCCAGGTAGAATGATTATCTAAAAAGCCTTATGCTTCCTTATTCTGACCAAAGATTATTTGTTTCTTTTTCTTTTTTACTTTCTTTGAAAAACAAAAACTCTAAATTTATACAAGCAAGAATGAGTCCTAAAGATGCTCTTGATGCCCACGTAAGCACCAACAATTCTAAGTGTTTGAGATATCTCTAAAAAGAGTTAGGAAGGAACTGGCTAATTTAGATCAACTTTAATACATGAAAATGAAAATTTTATGCAAAGCAAAGGGCTGTTCTTAACAGAGAAAACCTCAAAATTCACTACAATGTATCTAAGAAGTTTCTGAATGTCTTCTAAAATAAGTCACTAATTTTGTTGACTTCAGAGCCTTTGTAAATGCAAGATGTAACAAATTTGAGATATTCTCTGTGTGCCTTCATGACTCAGTAAATCATTTTTTAATTAATATTATCAGGAAAAGATTTTTTTATTTTATTTTTTATTTTAATATTTCCATTAAGGTTTCTCTGAAAAGTGTTAATTAGAAATTGCAAGAGGACAAAATGCTATGAAATAAAATCTGGGTGACTACATATTTTAGTTGAGTACGTTTGGATTTTGAGACAGCACATTCTGTTAACACATAGAAAATAACCTCTGGTACCAAGGTTTACCAATCTAAAGAAGTCAACTCTACAATTTGATTTTTAAAGTTTTTTTGTAAGATTAAAACAGAGAAGTTGATGTAAAAAATTCATTTGCAGCACTACTTTCTGCCAACTAAGGAAAAAACAGCTACTCTGAAGCTACTTTCTATCTTCTCCATAATTTTACAAACATTAAGCTGAGACTGAGAGAAATTGATTACATTCCCAACAACTGCCAAACTCTACAAAATACAGATAAGCATGAAAGCACTTCTGATTAAAAAAAAAAGAAAAAAGTCATCAAAATATTCTAAATCAGAACTTTAGTTAATATCCTGTACACTTTATATATCTCATTATTTGCCACACATTTCTTACTATCTGTCACTAAGTCCCCGGTTGGCAGTATTGGGTTTATTTGGCTGCAGGTCTTTGTGAGCAGAGCCCAGCAGCGCCCCATGTCAGACCAGAGCAGCTCCAGCTGCTCCAAAGGGACCCATTGCTGCCACAGCTGAGCCGTGATCCACGCTGGGTGTGTGCCTCAGGGAAAGCAGATCAAAGAGAGGGGAAATCTGCTGTGCAACAGCAGCTGGGAAAGAGGAGTGAGAGATGTGAGAGAACAGCCCTGCGAGCACCCAGGTCAGCGCAGGAGGAGGCACACAGCAGCAGCTCCCTGCAGCCCAGGAGAGGCCCACGGAGGAGCGGGCCGTCCTCCCGCAGCCCGCGGGCACCGCGCGGAGCACGAGCGACGCGGGCCGGAGATGCCGCCGCGGGGAGCAGTGCCTGAAGGGCAGGACCCGCGGTACAGAACCGCGCTGGGGCGGTGCTGGGGAAGCTGCAGCCCGTGGGAAGCACACACAGGTCAGTTAGGAAAGGGCGGCAGCCCGTGGGAGGGACCCACGTGGAGCGAGGCAGAGTGTGACAGTGAAAGAGAGGCAGAGACAAAGCTTAGTGGAGTGACTTCGGCCCCCATTCCCCGGTCTTCTGGACCACGCGGAGGGGAGAAGGTAGAAGAGGGTGGATGTTGGGAAGGTGTTTTTAGTTTCTCACTGCTCTAGTCTGTTAGAAATAGGCAATAAATTACATTACTCTTCCTACACTGAGTCTGTTTTGCTCAGGATGGTAACTGGTGAGCAACCTCCTTGTCCTTTTGTCAACCCTTGAGCCCTTTTACATCATATTTTGTCTTTCTTCCTTTGAGGACTGGGAATGAGAGATTGTTTGTGGTGGAGTTTAGCTGCCCAACCCAAATGAAACCACCACAGTAGCAAAGAAGATAAATAGAATTTATGTATAAGTTTCTATTCTGTTACAATTTTGTTTAAAAAAAAAAAAAAAAAAAAAAAAAGGGAATTCTAATAAGTTAAACCTGAAGTATATTTTGAAAAATTAAGAACTTCAATTACAAAGAGGACAATTGATAGGAACATTGTAGCGATGGGACAACGGGAAATGGCTTTAAACTGGAAGAAAGTAGATTTAGACTAGATATCAGGAAGGAATTCTTCATTGTGAGGTTGGTGAGACACTGGAACAGGTTGCCCAGCAAGGTGGTGGATGCCCCCTCCCTGGAAGAACTCAAGGCCAGGCTGGATGGGGCTTTGAGCAACCTGGTCTAGAGGGAGGTATCCCTGCGTATAGCAGGGGGTTGGAACTAGGTGATCTTAAAAGTCCCTTCCAACCCAAACCATTCTATGACTCTATGATATTCTGTCGCTACAGATTGACAATTAATATTTTATAAAGAAATACTATTTCTACGTTGCCCATGAATATATGAGAACAAGAATTGTCCAGAGTAGAGGATACCTCAAGTAGAAGCAAGTTGCTGATTCACTGGGAGTGAAACCACAAAACACAGCTCCAGAGACAGAAGTGGAGCCATCAGTGAAAATTTAAGGTATTAAAATTATTATTTGCTGCTTGATTTACTTTTATGATAGATAAAAGAAATCTAGAGCTTTCTTATGTAAAAATTCAATCTGTGGAAATGGTAAAAACTGAATGATAAAATGCTTTCTCTTTTCCTTGGTGCAACAGTGAAGAGAGGTAAAAATACCTCATAAACGCAACCATAGAATCATGTATTGAGTTGGAAGGGACCTCTAAAGATCATCTAGTCCAACTCTCCTGCAGTTAATGTAGATATAAATGCAGAAGAAAACATAATTTTTTCCCAGTACAACTACCAATAATAATTTTTTTGTTGTTGTTTTTTAAATAAGCAACAGAGGAAAAACAGTAAAAATATCGTGTGCAATGCACATTTACCAAAGAATGGTAGATTATTGGAATTATTAATTAATAATTGGAATATAATTCAAACACGTAAAATGAATTACACTATCTGTTTCTCCAAATGGCCACAGGCAATATGCTGATTAGAAGTTATTAGAAATATGTATTAAATGTGATTACTTTTATTTAACATGTTTTACTTTTATTTAATGTTTTCTCTATTGAAAAGCCTTCTTGAGGACTTCTAATCATTGAGTTGCTATCAGTCATGCTTGAGAATACTTGGGCAAATGTCGAAGTATATATACTTAAAATGTCAGGGGGAAGTTCTATACCAAGAGTGTGGTGAAGTGCTGGCAGGCTGCTCAGAGAGGATCTGGATGCCCCATCCCTGGAGGTGTTAAAGGCCAGGTTGGATGGTGCCTTGGGCAGCCTGGTCTATTACCAGATCTGGAGGTTGGTGGCCCTGCCTGTGGCGGGGGAGTTGGAGCTCAATGATTCTTGGGGTCCCTTCCAGGCCAAGCCATTCTATGATTATACAATTCTATGGTAGATTTTTTTTTTTTTAATGTTTAGATTGTTGCTTATATAATCCAGAATAATTCTAAAGAAAGACAGATTACACTTGCCATTTACATAGCAACTTCTTGTTAGATCTCAAAAGATGTAGTGGAAGTCTCCAGTAACACCTCTGGCAGGGATTTCTACTTCCTGCCTTCACACAAGACTGTTAAAGATGTATGACTAACACAAGGAGACTAGGAAGTCTCGAGTCTCTTTTTGCTCTCATTTTGCCCAAGAAATGCTAACAGAATTCAGATTCACAAACCAGATCTGAAATTACCATCTTTTGTTTTTCCTCTGCCTGTAACAAAATACCCTCTAGAGCTCTGTAACATTAGATGTTAATTATGTGCTGCAATGCAGTGCATATTCTGAAAAGCAATATCGCCTTTGTCATTTGTGACTGATTGCCCAATTCTGCATGTGTTTGAAATAAGTTATTTCCTGAAATTTGCTTTGCAATTCAGTTCATGTATCTGCTCATTAGTTTGTTTCAAGCTGCATTATTTTGTGCACTTTATCATACAGACAGCAGAATATAATGCTAGGAAGAGGTTCACTGAAGTGTACTTGGCCAGCCCTGCAGTACTGCAATCCTCAACAGCCCTGCCTCAATCCCTTGACAACAACAAGATTATCCTAGGCGACACCTGCTCTGAGGAAAGCAGTAGTCAGTGCTGTATCTCCTGTTTCATTCAGCAATCACCATATACCTTGTTTTAGTCTCTGAATGAGTCATGTTTTTGTCATTCCCCTAATAGACAATGTCAGTTCACTAGCACTGCACCTCAATATACAGGGCTGCCTTGAGGACCTGCTAAAGTTTGTCAAGGTGATTTTTCAGACACAGCCATCAAAGGTAACTGATACCCTCTCTGTAAGTAAATGCGCATGTGTTTTACTACTGCACTGCGTCTCCAGCTACTTGTGCATTAATCTCTTCAAGTAGTGATTGTTTCATATCTCTTTTCTAATTCAAGCCTTCCTCTGCAACAAAAGCTTAGAGGCATTATTTTAACTGAAAGACTAGTTTTCCCACCGTGTGGCCCAAAGACAAGCTTCTTGAGATTTCATACACCATTTCAAACTACCACTGTTTCTAAGTCTTCAGTAACATCAGCCAAGTCTAATCAGCTGCCAGAGACTAACAGAAGATGAAGAAGAGGACCAAGCTGGGATTACCTGCAAACAGAAGCACTAATAAATTTGGTTTCAGAAAGAAAATGGCTAAGAAAATGGCAGAGACAGGGAAGGCAATTCAGGGAAATGACTCTTTCATGTCATTTAAATCTCCAGAAGGCCTATTATAGAAGTCTCATCTTATCTCTAGAGATAACTTCTTTCTTTCCGTTACAGGACGGCGTAAGTTAACACCTATGTGTAGATTGTAGTCACTTCATTTAGGGAAAATGAATCTACTTCTGAAGTCCCCTTCTCTTTGGGATTGAACTACATGCTCCTTGAGTAGTGATTAAATTTTTGAATTGCCTTTATTTTGAAGGCAAGACTTAAATCAGTTGGTGTTTATCAATTGATTCTTATATTCATTCCTCTTTGAATAATTCATATATTTATATCAAAGAATACAAAGCAGAAAAGTGTGACTTTTACACAAAAGCAGCTGTACACTTAGCAACTACAGTTAACAATTTAGCAGTATAACACAGTAACTATCTTCTCAGCTTTGCAACAGTGACTTCTTGGTTGATATCATGTTTATTTGTTTTGAGGTTTAATTATAAGTCTCCCCTAATACAGAAGGCAAATATTGTATCTGCTTGTGGTATTATTATCTACTTAACTATGTTATCAACTTTGCTTGTTTTAGTAATGTTCTCCATAACTCTGGGGAGAGGAAAGCTCATGTAAGTGTTCTGTACAAACAAGTGAGGTACCAAAAACTTCAAAAGAACTTCAACATGTGAATGATTAATGTTAGCTGTTTGGGCACAGACTGCTCGACAACAAAATTCCTACAAGTTATGAAGCAACATTTTGTATCTGTGACCAAATCTTGGCACTGAACAAAAACTGCATTGTTTATTGTTTTGTTTCCACTGCTGGGATTACTGTGCAGTCCATTGCAACAAACAACTGAAGCCACACTTCACAGTTACTGTAAGCAGCCTCATCCTTAATTAGCTATGGGAACTCATGAACTCAACACTGGCCTGTGACCCACAACTGTGAAAGAAAGAACTGCCTGCATGATGGGCTGAATAAGAAATCTGCATGAATAAATAAATCACATTAAACAAAGAATACTGCGTGCATATTTTTCAGTACTTAAGTGCAAACACTATCTGCATACAAAATATTTCAAGGTTTGCACCCTGGTACACTATATTTATCCTTTATCTGACAGGTATGAACAGTTAAACTCATTGATTCAATGTCTCTATTGTTTGCTTTACCATCAATAACTTTTAATGCAAAAGAGCAGAATTGTTTTTTTTTTTTTTTTTCTTTTTTTTTTTTTTATTGAGGAGTACTGAAGACCAAAGGCTTCTAGAGATTTTTTCAATATTGCAGATGATGTAGATGTATTTGTGAAGCTGTATTTAATGAGTGCTGGTCCCAGCATCAGCAGCTGGGGTGGTCACAGCTCTAGATGTAGGAAGAGTGCTGCAGGCTTTGTGCCTTGAGTGCAAGCTGCTGGGTGGCCAGTATGATTGGACTGGGTGCCAGCTACTAGAGTCAGACCAGAGGTGTGGGCTCTCCTGGCCAGTGGTGCCAGCTGCTGGAGTGAGTGGGATCCTAGCATCAGATGCTGGAATGAGTGGGGTTTTCTACTCCCATCCATGGGTCAGGAGCAGTGTGTGTCCCCAGTCCAGGTATAGGGGAGGGGGAATTAGCATGAGTGAGGTGAGTGTGGGGCTCTCTACCTCCGGCTGGAGCAAGGCTGAAGTTCACAGCCTGTGTGCCAGCTGCTGGGGGTGCCAGGTATCTGTATCTCTCCCAAACCTGGCATGTGTACTTCCTAGCAAATTTTAAGCCAGACAAAAAAGTGAGCAGTGAGGAGTTTGGCATCAAGGTGGGGGCTATTGGACAGACAGCAGAGCCACACTGGTACTCAAGGGATCCATGCGCTTCAAGCCAGGCTAGCCATTGAGAAGATGACCCATGAAGTGGGTATGAAAGCCTGGCATCTCAGCAGGGTGCTAGACAGACAGGCCATCCCAGTATTCAAGGGATCCATGATTGTGTGCTTGCTTGTGAACCTACGTGTGTGAACACTAGCGAACCTGTATCTCTATCAATTGCAGAGAAGGAAGAGATCTTACTTCTCTGTGTTCTATGTGAGCCCTGTTGAAGGCAGCCCATGGCTGAGTCAGCCTGCCTGATTGGTCATATCAGTGTCCTGTCTATCTGTGCCTGTGTCTTCAGGATTTGTGCTCAGCTTTGCTACTGGTTGAACCTGCAATGGGGAAAGTGGTGGCAGCCATATCACCAGTCTGGGCAAAGACCAGGGTGCACAGGCACAAACATGAGCAGTCCTGGGTTGGAGCATCTGGAGGAGGTGGGCACGATTCTTTACCTCACTTAACAATCCAAAGCTATGAGGAAAATGTAATGATCTCTGAGGAAGAGGACTGTTGCCTTCTTTGTAGAACTCATTAAATAACAGGACTAATTCTAATACAAAGTCTGTGGGCATGATGATAAGAAACAGCAGCTCTTGTAGTTTTCATTCATGTGGGATATCAGAGGCAATTATGGGCTAATGTTAATGGAGCACAACCAGTTAGAGCAACAGATTTTAATCACCGAAGTAGCTGAATATGAAGCTGAAGCATCTTCCATTTGACAGGCATGATTTCATTAAAACAATATTTTTTGCTGATGTTCAAATCTTTTCTACAATACTGGCTATAATTCCACCAGTCAAAAGAGAAAAGCCATGTAGTTGTTGTCAAATTCATAATCAGTTGATATAGAAAAAGATCTTTAATCTGTGTAGTCCATATGCAACTGCATAATTTGTTTTAGAAGTTTGATTAAAATTTTATTTCATGAAAAACACTTAGAGATGTATTTCGAAATATGCTTGCTTTTCTTTCCCTTTAATTTGCTTTACAAGCCCTTGTCAGAAATAAATGAGTTTTCTCCAGTGTGTTTGTGCCCACTTCAGTTAGCGATAAATCAAAGTAGTGTCTTTAAGAACAGATAAAAGTTACCCAGACATCAGCCATTCATCAGAACAACTTGAAACAGCTAAACCAAATTATTCCCTTTACTAAGTCATATATATTGATGACCAGACATATATAGACATCTAATCAAGCACTCTAACTTCAAATAATGCTTAGCAACAGCAAGCACAGCAATTCCTTTGAGGAGGATGAGAATACTAAATGATTGTCAGGTTGTGTTTTGTTCTTAAGATAGACACGTTATGTCTAGATTGAATAGCATTACTTGAATTTTGCACAGATGAGGATCCAATCACCAACAGCATTTCTGCATGTAGACCATTCTCATTCTTTACAAAATTAAGAGATCTATTTGCATATCACACAAACTGTTTTATTTTTGCGTCATATTTTTCTGCATTCAGATTTTTTATAAACATTTTTACCGAAACAGTATTATATAAAGATTTCTTCTGGCGCCTTCCAGTTTATTCTATTCTTTTATGAAATCAGTAAGGTGGATTTAACAAGATATGTAATATACACACACAAGCATATATTATCCAAGAGTATACCCTCTCAGGAAAATTGGTGTCCAATAACAATTAAAGAAAACAATACACAAAAGGAGAGAGATACAACTTATAACATTCTCCAAAAATTCTTCTGTCTGTTGAAGATTTAAAAATAAATTCATAAAAGCATAATTGATCTGAAAACTGAAGTGGTTAAAGTTGGGGATAATACCCTAGGAAAAGAGAAAAAAAAAAAAACAAGACGAAGGCAACAGGAGCGGAAAGAATGAAAGAAGAGAGGCTGAGAAGAGAACTAACAAGACAGTATGTGAGGCTGGAAGAAGCTGTGAAATCACATGAGCAACATAGAGAACAGAACTTAGGACCTAGAGTCTGCAGAGACAGAGGAAAGATTGAATTTACCACAGAAATGTGACATCATTAAGAATGTGTATTTTAAGACACCATGTCATAAGAATGTCTGAACAAAAAATATTAAGAATTAATAAAGAAATACAGATTAGTGTTGAGAAGGGCTTGAGAAAGAGCAAGGAGAGTTAAATGCCATCTTTTTACAGTACAAATGGCTAGAAATGAGAATGGTGTGAGGACAGAATATGTCAAAATGGTGAATTAAGAAAATGTGTGGGAAATAAAAAGAAATGGAAAATAAAATAGCATATTCTTAGAGCTCCTTAAACTTACTTCATTTTTCCCACCTGGTTTCTGACATTTTTCTTGATAATGAATGTAGATTATAAACTACAACTCTAACAGGGATTTACTCGAGGCAATGTTCCTTGCTGCTGTTGAACATTTGAACATGTATTTATAAAAGTCAGCTGTCAAAATAAGTAATGTTCTATTTCAGTTCTGTGTTTACACCAAAGAAAAGGTTGGAGATCTTACATTAATATAAGAAACAAACAAACAAACAAAAATCTTGCTGGTGCTGATCAGCCAAGGATCATGAACTCTGTCATCTTCCTTAGCAGTCTGGGTTATGTTACAGAGCTGGAGATGACATTATTTTAGGGATAGAGTGCATTTCTTTGGTTGCTAGGATATCATGAGAAATATTAAGCAGATTATTAGCCTAGAGTACTCCACCCATGCACAACTGCAAACTGAAAAGGCTAGTAAAATGTGAGGAGGAAGTCCTCCCTCAGCAACTGATGTCTATCTACATTTTCTGATCGCTGAAAGACCCTGTACCTTTTTTCTCTTTTCAGCTACATCTTGCCTTGGTTGCTGCTTGTATGTCTAATTTAATAGAACCTACTTCTTCATTCATATCCATTTTCTTAGATTTTCTGGGTTTGCTGGTTTGTTTGTTTGCTTTGTTTTGTTTTCTGTAGAGCCACTCTAGAAGGTATAGGAAGAAAATATTCCTAGTTACTGTTTGCTGCTTAGCAAGTGGCAGCAATATCCATAAGTTCTAGGTGACTTGTAATGCATTGTGGAGAGTAGTATTTTCTCCATGCTTGCAGTACTCCCCAGGAGAATTGGTCAGTAAGGGTGATAGGTCAATAGACGAGGAATGAGTCACAGCTATCAGTATCCCAACCCACACCACAGAGAATGAAACCAGGCTCACATACATATAAGCAGAGGCCTCTAGTTTCCACCTTCTCTGGGATAGAGAGGGGTAAAGCAGAATTTAGTGTCAAAAAATACCAGTTAGGCAGAAGCATTTTATACTTTGTCCACACATAAACTGCTCCAAGAGAACTGGTTTAACAACACACATGTAAGATAAGAGAATGCATGGAGATGCACTGTTTCTTCTGGTTTGTGCCATCAGCTATGCTGTCATTCATACGTAGTGTTATTTCCACCTCCCTTTCAGTTACTCTGGATTTTGACCCATCTCAAGCTAAGACTCTAGCCCCCTTCTCTCTTTGTCTTTTACTCAGTGCCATTTATCTCCACTCACAAGTCTTCTCTACTGCTGTAATACACTGTGAGTTCAGTTCTTTTCTAAACGCTTTTAATTTTGTTCGCAAGAAATATTAGCACGTTCCCATAGGTTAAGTGTACAGAAGTGAAGATCATCAGGGGCAATTTTAAATTTTGCTATGCTACACAGCTCTATTGTGAGAACTGAGGATATTTGATAGTCAAAAAGTTAATTGCCAGTAAAGCTGTCATACATCATCTACATACATTTATATTCACAGAGGAGAACTTCTTTAGCCATCTTCTGATCTTTATTAAATATGGTTTTAATCTTTAAAATCCTTGACCATAGCACCATTAATAATTGGCCTAACAGAGAATCACAATGAAGGATGAAGAGAAAAAAGTCTCACTGACACCCAGTATTTCTGAGGAAGCCACTGAATAAGAGCATTGAGTCATGCTGAGTATGAAATTTGTAGTTAAGGTTGATTATTCTTCAGTCACTCTGTAATGTCAATAAATAGGAACAAAATTTGACAGAATTCTGAGACTGACTAGCAGTATTTTGCTGTCACATGAAAGTGGAAAGATGTCTTAAAACATAGCCATGAGGCCATGGTTTTAATTAATTATGAAGGTGACAAAATTAATGTAAATCATGCTTGCTCTTTCCAGCTAAAAAATTAGAACTCACAATGGCATTAGCCTTCTCATTAAATTTTGAATAAACAAAAATCATCTAATCTACTATAGAAATCTGACCATAAAACAAACAACAGTTACCAATTCCAGTAAGGGAACTAGGAAAAAAGGAGCTTTGAATACTAAAAACATTTCTTCTAGATGGAACATTTCATAGAGATGATCTTTAGGAATTCAGAAAAACTAGATGGGAATGAAGAAATATAACAGATGAGATTTCTCTTACTATAAATATTCTTAAATACAGCTGAGCCTTGGGCAAAATTTAAAAATAACTCTTCACTGAAAAGCAGGTTTCTTGTCCTGTAACTACCCACTTCTAGTATCCTGAAATGACAGGATTCTACTCATATTAATAAGCCCTGTACATTGGTAAGTAAAAATTAACTGAGTGACAAAGGAATGCACAAGTTCCAGGCTAGAACTGGGACTGGTTAATTTAGGGTGTAGGGTGGAAGGTGATATACCTGCCCACCTGTATATTCAACCTAAGAAACTTCTCCAAAATGATTCAGAGAGTCATTTATGTAACATTCTTCTTAAGGTGATTTATGTCTCTGGGATACAATATCTTCACATTATCAACTAAAAATAGGCATAAATACATGGTGCTACTTCAAAACCATGCTTGTGCACTAACACATCATCTAACACACGGAGACTTGCTAAGATCCTAAGTGATTTTAAGCAGCTCAGTTGAAAGTAGATAAACCAGCAAAGCAAGTTAACACAGGAAAGGTATCTGTTATCCTCCTTTGTGAATTTAAACCAATAAATAAAAGGACAGAACGTTCCTGAAGCATCCAAGTTCTGAACCAGTTGTAAGTTATCTCTTTGCTTTTTGTAGTACAATTTTGTTACAGTGAAAAGGAGGAAGTCCAGCTCTTCAGCAATTCATAATAGGTGTTTTTTTGTTTTTTGTTTTTTCCAGAACTCAGAATGTTTTACTTATCAAACTGTACCATGTGTACAACAATAGCTATTTTAATTATTTCAAAGTCTCCTGTGGTCTTTGCACAGAAGTTCACACCAGGTAAACAACAGAGAAAGAAGAAATATTTTTCCTCCAAAAATAGACTGTGAAGTATTAATAAATCTTTATGTATTGTGGTGGCAAAATGCATGATATATAATGCAGATATGCTATTACTATTCCATTGGAAAAATCTGTATTATTCACAAGTAAAACATACTGAGTTACATGACTTGTGCAGACTCAAACAAATCAGTCATATCTACGACATCAATGCAGTATGTGTTCCACCATGTGCTGTACTGTATTCCATTTTGAATTATGATTCTGATCCACTTCATGAATTTAGACCACTTCATTTGGACTGATATTTCCTGTCTCAAAAGGAGCTGGATGTTATGCTGATGATTATATGCACGTGTCATTTATCAAGACACAGAATGAGAGAAATAAATCAAAAAGTACATAAAAGAGCTATTCTTTTCTCCTTGCTTCATATTGAAAATAAGAGAAAACTAACTTTGAATCAGAGAATATAACGTTTAATGGGGACATGTACTTCTTACAAGAGAATAAATCTATACAGGTGCAAGAAAATGCTCACTTTAAAACTTATACTATGATCTACTACCTTGGTCAGATTAAAGACAGCACAAAATTACATTTGCTAAAATAAGTATTGTCCCTCTAAAATAAATACTTAATAATAAGCAACATTCTAGAATATTCTTATTTGCTAATTGCAATCGTACTGAAAAAAAAGCAACACATAAAAGACTCAAAAGTAATATTCTTTATTTTTTATGTAAAGAGGTTAGATGACAGGAAAGTGCCCATCAAAGGACAAGATGAACTCATTCAGTATACACTCTTTTCAGTCACCAGTACAAACATACAAGCCAACCGACAGGAAAGTTGCTCCAGATTAATCACAAAGTGTATGATGCCCTTGGTTAACAGGAGTGTTGGAGAAAATGTAGGGTAGCCAGGACTACTGAAGGGGACTGTTGAGGGGGTGGAAAACCAGAAATCTGAAGGAAGCCATGCTTCATTAATTCTGATGTCGAAAGAACAATTTGTTCTTTGACTTTTCTAAGTGAATCAAATTGTCTTTGACTTTCTCTCCTCTGTTATTTTAATGAAACTTATAACAGCATACATTCACATAATGTAGACACAATAAATACATTATTATTTTTGGCTTTCTAGGCTTCAAAATATTACTGAGATACAAGGGTACAGATGTCTTAATAAGTAACAACAATTATAAATCAAAAAAATTAACTCAGAATTATCAGCAAAAAACCTTTCTGTCTGAGTTTAGAGAAAAGTGGAGAATACTGAGGCTATGTTAGATGAAGCGGAAAAGAAAATCAGCAAAACAAGGTGATTTACAGATACATACATCACATATTACATAGAAAGATGTAGATTTTACACTCTCTCAATATATATTATACACTGCATATATTTGTATATATGTTGTTTAGATATATTATACAGAGTGCAGAAGGAAATCCTAGTAAAAGTTGATCTTATTCTGTGGAAATAGCATACCAAAGATGTGGTATATGTTTTACAGTCAATAAAGGATCTTTATTATATTTCTTTTTTTATCTTACCCAACAGAAAAAGAAAATGAACAGCACAGGATGGTTACCTATTCATAGTCCTTGTCTATTTGCTATATCACTTTTTTTTGTGTATTTGAATTCCTCTCACAGCACAGCATCAATGCTAGTACTGCAGCCAATCCCTTAGAGAGCAGAACATTTCATTAGAAGCCTTTACTGGAAATTAGTGTGTGTTTATATGTGGCTTTTTACACTTAATATCACAAATCTCTGCCCATTACTGAAGTCAGTTTCATACAGCTTCTTTTTTTCATTTTAACATCGTCAGTGAAATAGATGACCTTACAGGACATAACAAAGATTACAGATCCTGAAAATCCATGGCCAGCTATTGGTTACTAGTAGAAAGGTAGAAACTGCCAATGAATTATCTGCCCACTGCATTTGGGCTACTGGAAGAATGCAGGGATTTGCTTTGATATTTCTCCCTACCTGCACTGGGAATAACTTCAAATATTCTTCATGATTCAAAAATACAAAAACTGGTATTTATAGAGTACTCAACTTCAAAACATATAAAGAACTATAGAAAAATCATAATTAAAACAAAAACATTCCGTGGGCAATGCTTTCAAGATGTATAAACTGAAGCAAATGAAAAACGCCAGTAAGGTGATGTAAACAAACAATGAAAATTAGAATTCTGTAGCCCATAGTAGTAACTTTGATGTGAAGTCTGAGAAGGTGATAATGTTACCCAGACCTTCAGCATCCATATGCCACTAAAAAAGTTCAGAACACGGAAGCATAACTGAGCAAAGAGAACATAAAGCAAACACAGAAATGTCAGTTAGAAGGTGACAGATATGACTCCACAGAAACTGCACACAAGATACAACTTATAAGATCATACATTATTTTTCCCCACAAGTGACTGATACTACAAAATTCCTAGTCAAAGTCAACGAGTACATAACTCTGGAGGTTTGTTGCTGTAGAAATAATGAAATGATGGCAAATTCCCAATCTCATGGACTGGGAATGGATGCATGGGCCCTGTGACAAAAATTGTTTGTTAAGATATAGGTTATTAAATATGAATACAAGGATATGAATTCTGCAGTTACTTTGTGATCTTGAATATATTTCTGTGCTGTTACCAGCAGCCTCACATACAACAGTGCCCTGTGTATCTCCCTTATAATGCATGCAGTATATCGCATCAGGCCATGGTAATGAGATACTACAGTGCCATTAATATCTCTAGAACTTTGCACCTCTCCATCAAGATTTTCACACTCAATATTCTGTAAATCTGGGAATCCAATTCCATCCTTAATTAGGAAAATTTAACCACTTAATGCTAGTGAGTAATTTGCTCTATGAGAGTCATCTAGCACTCTGAACACCAGCAAGATCAAAACGTAATCCTGTGCTCCATGGTGTCTTTCCTCATCCCTAAATATTACATTCCCTTGTCTAGCTTTTTAGTTTTCAGTTTCAAGTATTAGATATATCAAATTCCAATAGCTGTGAACTCAAAAATCGATAGTTTTATTTAAACTTAATGAGCCCACAAAAGCATTTTAGCATTAGAAGAAAATGTTCTGTTATATCTGAAAAAAATATTTGCTCACACTGTATTTATTAAAGTACTAGTCTGAGGTTTGGGGTTTGTTCTTTTTTCTGGTATAGAATTATCCAAAACGATGAACATAATCTCATCACGTGCCTTTTGCAGTCTCTGGCTTTTGAAAATCCAATGTCTTTCTAATTTAATGGAGAGGTCATCTGAAAAGGTTGCCCAGAGAGGTTGTGGATGCCCCATCCCTGGAGGCATTCATGGCCAGGCTGGATGTGGCTCTGGGCAGCCTGGTCTAGTGGTTGGAGACCCTGCACATAGCAGGGGGGTTGAAACTAGATGATCTTCGAGGTCCTTTTCAACCCAGGCCATTCTATGATTCTATTATATGATTCTATGATTCTATATTAGTTGAAAGACAAGACAGGAGATGTTGTAAATTATTATATAAACTTTTCTGTGTCAACCTTATTATGATAGTATGATTATTAGTGAGAAAAAGCATCATTTCAGGTGGCTTATAATTGCATCTGTTACTTTGCAACACATTTGTATTGACTATGTCATAATACTTTTAATAAAAGTAAATTATCTTTAAATTTAAGACTTACATAATTCTATATGGTTAATTGAGGTTATATCTAAGATCACCTTTTATCTGGCTTGTCACAAAAGTCAATTTATCAGTAACATATGGTCTTGGAATATAAACATTTTGACTTATATGAAGAAATATAATAATATATTATTAATATTCAGAATATTAAAAATATTAAGAATAAGAAATAATATCAATATATTATAAACATTAAGAAGTATATGAAGATAGTATCAAAAATGTTGTCTCTGTTTATGGTGGTTTTTCTTTTTTTTGTTTTTTTGGGNTTTTGAGAAATCATATTTAAAGAGAGAGTATAAGAATGTCATAAAAAAAAAAAATCCAATTTTTTTTCAGTGACTGTAGTATTCCATAAGTAAAGCTGACTACACACTCTAAAATATTTTAAAGGAGATGGAAAGCTCAGTGAGAAAGATACAGAAAATCTCTTCTTCTAAAACTTTATATCTTTCAATGTTTTGTTTTAATTTACTGTCATAGCTCTCTCCACTGGATTCCGCTCATTCCAAAGCTTTCAAGAGACCCTGAGGTAACCTATGGAAGGCTCCCATGTAAAGTTCTGCTTGAGGAAAATCTTTTTATGTTATATCAGTCTTTTCATCTATAAAAAGACCAAAACAGTTTAAAATGCGTCCCAAATGTCAAAATAATGAATAAATAACAAACTTAATGAAATTCTGAGAATTTCTCCTGATAAAAAAAAACAAAAATTGTTCTTAAAAACAGAAGAACCCAAAAGTTTGGGCCACGTGTCAGAATAAGCAGCAGCAAGTTCCAACAAGCTTCATGAAAACTCATAGAGCTAGAGTACATTACTCCTTCCTCCCAACCTAAAGAAGGATCAGCTATATTTGAGTGCACTTCTAACCTGCTCTTAAGATGACCAGTGGTGGAGATTCTACTGTGCTTTCCCCAGGCATTTCCATTGTTTCATTGGTATTTCTTTTTTTCTAATAATGTACTTGACATTACTTTGCTGCAGTGGAAGTCTATCGTTTCCTGGTTCCAGCTCCTGCACGTGTGGAAGACAGAGTGAGTCCTTCACTTTTGCAACAACCTTTTACATATTTTGAAGACTGTTGCATCCCTTCTGTAGTTTTTTTATTCTTGAAACACATTTAATCCTTGCACATGTTCTCTAAACATGCTCTCTAAAACCCCGAACTCAGTAGACAACTAATCCAAATCGCTACTTTCACAGAATCACAGAATGACAGGATTGCAAGGGCCCTCAAGAGATCATCGGATCCAACCCCCCTCCTATAGCAGGTACCCTGCAATAAGTTTCACAGGTAGGTGTCCAGATACGCCTTGAATATCTCCAAGTACCTGAATATTTCTCAAAGGTCAGTGCACAGAACTTGTCATAGTAGTTCAACTAAACCATTACTAATGCTGAACAGACAAAAATGTGGTGTACGCAGCAGCAACCTGCTTGTTTAATATATGTAGCCCACAAGTACAGAGGAGAGAACTACAAAGGGGAAACTTTTTAGGCCTGCATGAAGGGACAATGTGTCTGTGGAAAGTTTGTTCACATGGCTATGTTTTCATGGGAGGATTATTTCAAATACCCTGTAGAGTAACTTTCTGTTTATTTTTATCCTAATACAGTACTTCTCTCTCTTCCAAAATAGCTGGCATTGTTTCTCCTCCTGTGACATTTTAACTTCCTGATGTTTTTGTAAACATCTGTTCCTTGAGTGGTTGTTCCCATTTCAGTAGCCATGCAGATAATTATTTTCTATACTTTGCGCTTGTCTCTCAAAATTCATCCTGTTTTTTCAGACCATTTCCCCAAATTATGCAGAATTATAATCTTCTTGTCCCCATACTTGCCATTTTCTCCATTTTTTTTTCAATTCCAAATTTAGTAAGCATGATTTACATTTCTATTTTGTCCAGACCATTAATACTAATAAGGAACGGTGCATGTCCAGAATGATGGTTTTCTTCGACAGTGAATTTGACATAGCCTTGTATTTTGATAGCAAATCCTATTAACTCACCGGAATTGGGGTTATTTTTTGTTATTGTGGGTAGTTCTTTGTGTTTGTTTTTTTTTTTCCAGTAGGTGTTGCATTTGTGCTATAATGCCAATCAATAGAAAAATGTCTTTAAGAACATCATTTGAGACACTTTCAAGAGTCCTATTTAAGGTCACGATCTGTGATACCTGCCACCTTTTTCCTGTCCATGTAGTTGTTTTTTTTTTTAATTAGTAAATTTTCTTGGCAAGTTTACATTGGCAGTCACTTACTTAATTTCCAGGTACTTACAGATAGTTTCACTGTTCTGTGAGATTTCAAAGAAATCAAATATAATGGAGTAACAGAGTTCATTCCTTCATATGTCTTTCTGACTCACCTTATTTTCTTCCTTCCTTCCTTCCTTCCTTCCTTCCTTCCTTCCTTCCTTCCTTCCTTCCTTCCTTCCTTCCTTCCTTCCTTCCTTCCTTCCTTCCTTCCTTGATAGGCAATGCATTTGCACTTTTTGTATTTTGTAATATTTCATTTCCTTGAGTTTCTGAAAATACGTACAGCTATTAGGCAACTGAAGACATGTGACAGCTGATTTTTTTAGACATCACTGATGGAAAGAAGATATGTTGCAAAATAGCACTTTACAGAAACAAACAAGTGTTACATGCTCACTAGTTGTTCCCTTTTACTCCATTTGTTTCAACCTTCTGTGGAAGTGTTTTCTGCCTTCCATTTGGCAGTTAAGCTTCAGCCTAGGAACCAGTGAAAATACTTTATCTGTCATTTTAAACAAATTACTACCAACTACTAATTACTACTACTTCTCCGTTGACCACTGAACAACAAGATAGTTACCATGTTTATTTTGCTTGAACAGCACTCCATAACTTTTCACTTTTCTTTTATTTCAGTGACATCTACAAACTGAGATATTTCCTCATCCACATCCACATTCTCCAGCTACTCATTCACTCTATAAAATTTCAATACAGGAGATAGGGAATATAGAAATGTGTCTTTAACAGTTTATCCTGGACCTCTGCTTATGTTTTAGACGGTATTAAAGCCAGATTTTCTCTTACAATCAGGTCTCATTCTGTTATAGAATATTCTTCTGTTGACATGCCTGTTAATATTGCCATAAATACTATTATTTTCAAGCAGTAATGCATTCTCATATTTCTCTTGCAATAACAGAAAGCCTGTTGTCTTCTCCTAGAAATCTACTAAATTTCCATTAAACATGAAATCATGTTAGCTCTCCTGTTGTAGTAGGTGATAACGGGGTATCGGGTTGTGACGCGATAGGGACTCCCCTCTCTATGAATAATGTATGACGCATGCTTGAAGGACATAGATGACGTACATAGAAGATATGTAGAGATATGTAGAGTATATAAGCTGCCTTTTTCTTGCAATAAACGCCCTTTTTGCCATTCACCCTCTTGGTGTGGACGTGCTCTTTTGGCCCGGGCATGCTGCGCATGCTGCGCCTGTATGAGCAATGCAAACTGGATAACTCACGGACATCAACAACTGGTGCCCCGTGTGAGGAAAATTTGCTCGAGGCTATACCGGGTGACGCGGTGCTTCCTACCCGTAGGCGCGGGAACTCAGGGGGACGCCGAGGCCCTTTGGAAGTTTTTTCGCCGGCATTGTACGTGTCTTGCTGTTCACGCCGTTGTGGACCTGCTGGTTGACCTGCGGCCAGCCCTCTCCATGCTGTGGAGCAGATTAATAAGGTACTTTTTCAGTTCTGTAAGGACTATTGTGCCAAGCAGTCCCCTTCTAGGAAGGAGGATGCGGCTCTTTTATCCCAGTTACAGTGGGAGGGGGAAGTGGATTCCCCCGATGATGTTCTCGATTCCCGTAATTGGGATCGGATTACTGCCACCCTCGCGCAGTGAGAAATGTGTGCACAGAAGGGCGCTGAACTTAAGACCTGGGGTCTCATTTTAGGGGCTCTGAAAGCCGCGCGGGAGGAGGGCAAAATAACAGCACGCGCCCAGGCTCTCCTGGGTCTTGATGGGGAAGCAATCTCATGGGGAGGGGTGTCGGGAGGCCCCAAGGGCGGCGGGTCGAGAGTTCCTTCCAGGACTCGCAGTGCGGACAACCCACCGAGGCCGGACGACAAGACGGCACCCAGCGATCCAGCTATGCCCTGTAGGAGCGGACAGGAAGAAGAAGCTGTTGAGGGCAGAGGCTTCCCCAACCCGTATCAGCCTGCACCAGCCACCGCTCCGTCGGCTCCACTTCAGCACATCCCACCTCGGCAGCCTTTGTATCCTTCTCTGCACAACCCAGGGGGCAGAGGAAGGTACGATCCACATGAGCAGGATCAGCTTACTGCCTGCCCGGGGAGGGGCCAGGTAAAAGGTCTGTCCAATGCGGACAGGGGCTGAACCTACTGCCTCTGGTCACTCTCAGGGGCTTTAGTGTAAGCGATAGTGCCGGGGAGGAGGAGGGGGCTGACTTTGAGTGGAGGGGGAAGGATCAAATGACGGACTGGAATTGGATTAGATCGGAGGCTCTGGGGCAAGGCATAATTCCAGAGGCATGCCCTGTGATTGTGAGCGATTATGGTCCCGAATGGGAGCCGCTCGACCCTAAAGGCGTCACGCGCCTGATGGAATTTATAGATAAAAGAGGCCTGAAATCGCCTCTGACATTAAACACACTACAGGCTTTGACTGCACTGGGTGCTCTCCTCCCTCATGACATCATAAATCTAATGCGTATGGTGCTTAAACCTGTCCATTATACCCTCTGGAGAGAGAAGTGGTCGGCTCAGCTTAGATGGGTGGTAGCAGCCGCCCAGTGCGACCCGGGGCACCCTGTGCATGGCACAGATATGCTGCGGCTCACGGGGTCAGCGGCAGGTATGGCCACCCCCCGTGCTCAGCTTGCCCAGTTACACCCGGGGGAGTTGTTGGCGGCCACTGATGCGGCCGCGTCAGCGTTTAGAAAGTTCGCTCGGAATGCTGAGCTGTCCACTCCTTGGACGGAGATCACCCAGGGTCCTACCGAATCATTTCAAGAGTTTGCAGACAGACTGATTAAGGCAGTAGAGGGTTCGGACCTACCACGAGCTGTCCATGACCCTGTTATTCTGGATTGCCTGTATCAAAAATCTCATGATGACGTCAAGGGCTTGCTTCGAGCTGCCCCTGAAAAGTTTCACTCCCCGGCAGAAGCTATCAAATATGTTCTAGATAAGCAAAAGGCAGCCTCCATGTCCACGGAAGGACTGACCGCAGTGATGCAGGCGTTGCAGGTTTCAATAGCTACTTCTGGCAGAACTACTGGCCAGCAAGCACAGGACCGAGAACCGCTCATCAAGAGGAGCACCACACCTGCAATGCTGATACTTCCAATGTTGCTGATGCTCATGGTAATGGGCGGGGAGGGAATGCACCTCTTACAACAGCCACATAATGTTTGGGTCACGTGGGCGAACCTCACGGGGCAAACAGACTTCTGTCTTAGCCTTCAGTCTGTTACCTCTCCCTTTCGCACTTGTTTGGTGGGTTTGCCGAGTTACCAATTGGAGGAGTTTAAAGGTTATACGGTCAATCACACCGTGTGTAAAAATTATGCAGCCGCAGCCTCACAAGCGGCTTGTCTGATTCTATCCTTAAATCGGACCCTTCCTTGGGACCCTCAGGAGTTGGATATTCTAGGCTTCCAATTGGTAAGGAACGGCTCACATAATGGCACTCGCACATGCCTCTGCTTTGGGGGAAAAACAGGATGGTGTACCGGTAGAGCCGCATACATGCTTGGCCAGGTTATTTCTGGTTCGGGCACCAGTTCGGGTTGGCATTGGGGACAGCTTGTAAACCTTACGTGGCCCGATATTTACAGTAATATGACTGGACGTTCGCAACAATGGACGGTCGTAAACCCAATCAATTCAAAGAATTTTGCGTTCGGGGTTAGCCCCTATTGCAGGTACACAAATAATGAGACCCGTGCAATTCTCAATGACACATGCTGCAGCAGCAGCTGCAACTCGAGCGCGTGTATGGTAAACGTCACTCAACCATGGGATTTTGGTGGGTATGGGTTTGCAAATCTCTCAGCTGGCAAGGAGACACTATGGAACAATGGATCAGCGAAGACACTCCCCCCAGGCATCTTTCTGATTTGTGGCGATAGGGCATGGCAAGGTATACCAGCTAATCCTTTGGGAGGCCCTTGTTACCTAGGCAAGCTAACGATGCTTGCTCCAGGTCATATGGGCTGGCTTAACATATCTAGCACATATCACTCTAGAAGACAGCGCTGCAGCATGACTCTAGGGCCTGACTGTAATGATGAGGTTGAGCTGTGGAGTGCCACCGCATGGGTTTTCGCTTCTTTTCTTGCCCCTGGGGTAGCAGCCGCAAAAGCACTGAGGGAGATAGAGACATTGGCATGTTGGTCTGCGAAACAGGCCATTGTGACTACACTTGTGTTAAATGCTATGCTTGAAGATCTTAATAGTGTCCGTCATGCACTGCTACAGAATAGAGCAGCTATTGACTTCTTGCTGTTGGCTCAAGGACACGGGTGTGAGGACATAGAAGGAATGTGCTGCTTCAACCTCAGTGATCACAGCGTGTCGATTCGTAAACAACTGCAATGGATGCAAGAACATACGCAGAAGACCAAAGAAGAGAGTGATCCCTTTGGGAATTTGTTGGACGGACTGTTTGGGGGAATGGGCTCATGGTTAAAGCAATTGCTTAAGGTTCTTGTAATAGGGCTTGCAATTCTTGTATGCTTTCTGATTTGCCTTCCATGCTTTATAGGATGCTTCCAGAATTGCTTGCAACGCGCGATGGACACTGCTTTTGATAGACATCTAGAATATCATAGGCTTCGCGAGAGATTGTAACAAGAGTAGAGCTTAGAATAGGGATGTAGGGTAATTGCGTTCGCATTGTAACGAGACAAGGCTTTGTCGAGCATAGGGAGGGGGAGATGTTTTAGTAGGCGATAACGGGGTGTCGGGTTGTGACGCGATAGGGACTCCCCCGCTCTATGAATAATGTATGACGCATGCTTGAAGGACATAGATGACGTACATAGAAGATATGTAGAGATATGTAGAGTATATAAGCTGTCTTTTTCTTGCAATAAACGCCCTTTTTGCCATTCATCCTCTTGGTGTGGATGTGCTCTTTCGGCCCGGGCGTGCTGCGCATGCTGCACCCATATGAGCAATGCAAACCGGGTAACTCACGGACATCAACACTCTCCCTAAAAATCATCAAAGATTTATGATGGTGTAAATGAGAAAAAAAGGGCTGCATATACAATATCATACATGCACTATGAAATATGCAGTATTTATATTTACATATAGAATCATAGAATCACCAAGGTTGGAAAAGATCTCCAAGATCATCAAGCCTAAAAATGGATATGATACTGAATGATTTAGGTACTTGTGTAATACAGCTCGAGAGATGCAAATTTAATTCCATTTTAAAATAACATGCAATGTTACAATAATTCCTTAACTACCAGAAAACAAACCAACAAATAAATAAATGAATAAACTTTTTGTGTCCCAAGTCTGAATATTGACATACCTTTAATTGATAAATTATACATCCTCACCGTAAGCTAAGAAATAACTTAATCTTCTGAAAAAGAATCATAACTAAAAATGTCATGATGTTATAAATATTGCCTTTAGCTCATGTAGAACTGGGTCAGTTTTAATGGCTGTCGAATAAACAATTTGGATGGCTTGCATCATTCCAGTTAATAATAGATTACTTTGTAATTGTCAAATAAATTTACTATTTTTCAATTATGATCAAGGCTTCCAGGGAAAAAGAAGTGCCAGAGACTAATAAATTCTGTGCTTATGTTTGTATTGGTCTCAGAGTAACTTCATTTTATGCTATTATTCCTTTAGGTTGTGGAGGAAGGAGATGATCATTTCATAATTAATGGTAAGTATCCATCTACACACTCAAGGCCTATTAAATATGCCAATGCAGAAACCCTTGAGAAAGTTAATCTGAAGTAACTTTTAAAATGGATGAATTAAAATGCATTAAAGCTCTCTATTGATCCTTTTATTCAGATTCATAATGTCTTCACTTCAGTGTAGGCTACTTCAACCTTCAAAGTGAATTAAGTTAAATTAAATTAGAGCCACTTTAATTTTGAATAAAAGTATCTACATTGGGACTAATGCAGTTTAACTTTACCTGGGACTACATGAACTGGAAAAAAATCCAGCAGTGAATCACTTCATAACAGCTGCCTGTGTTCACATCCTTTCTCCGCAGAAAATTCAATTTAGAAAAATCTTCTTGTTTTTCAGTGAGATGTGTCAAAAACTGTTTATCTAACTAACATGCTGAAGTGTCATCTGATTGTACCCTTCACTGAGCTGAATGATTTTTCTTGAGAATCTAGGTGAAAACAAATACATTTTTTGGTGCACTACTGAACTGACCTTACTGTACTTTGTAAAGAAATTGCTCTTTTAGGCAAGAAATACTTAATCTAAAATAGTTGTTAAGTGTTTCCACTTATCAGGGAAGACCGATAATTTAGATTTTTTTATTTTTTATATGTAGTTTTGAGGTAGATTCAGAAAACAGTGGAAATGAATTTACTAATACATATAATCAAGCAAAGAAACAAACAAAAATACACCAACGTAGATTTGTCACACTAAAACTGGAGCCCGGTTACTAAGATTCCTGAGTGTATTTCTAATATTTCTCAGTCAGATATCTTCCCTTTTTCCACATAAAAGAAACATTTTGTAAAGGAAAAACAACAGAATATTTTTTTCTACTTCCCCTTATTACTTTTCCCACAACAACATTTTTTCCCCTTTCTATACAAAGACTAGAATAGATATCTCATCCACCTGTACAAATCTTCATACACTAATTATAACCTCATATTTGTTAAATTTACTACTCTGTAATAGGAATTTGCAGGTAACATGAATTTGCATGTTAAGGTCTCTGAACATAAGTCATGTGTACGAACTTCGTCCATGGTGACTTAAAAATACACCCTTACCCATATCTTTTAGACAGTATCTAAGCATTGTTTTCATTTCTTAATGCCCATAAGTTTTCACAAAAAGGAAAATTGCAGTCAATGCATTCTGCATATGGAGTCTCTTTGGAATCCCCAGGAAAGAATCAGGAGTGAAGTCTGGTTTGTGCTATTCTCTTGTAGAAATATCTCTCTTAATTGTCCTTTATTAATTAATGTATTAGATACACAGGCTTAAAGCACATACCTAGCTTGCTCCAAAAGCAATGCCTCCTACTTATTTCCGTGAAAACTACATCAGATACAAGGAGAACAATAATTATTTGAAAGAGCAAATTCTCAGCTACAAAACACTGTTTTTCAACACAGTCACCACTGTTAGGTATGAACAAGAGCCTGCATGCCGTGCTCGTAAAAATTAGTGCCAGTGGAGGTGACCCTCTGTTGCCATTACCACTGCTGAAACGCACCACCCACTACCTCACTGTGCTCACATCCACTGTTTCGTCTCTATAAACACTCACCAATGGTCAATGAATGTCAATGGGTGACACTTTCTCCACAAGGAAGAATTCATTGGAACTCCTTTGCTTCGTACACAAATCTATCTGACGTTCTATGATGGAGTTTTGTCAGACTGCCCCTCTGCTGCCAACTGTCACATGGCAACAACATGTAATGGAATGTTGGTGGGAAGGTTCAACCTCTACTGCTATACCACCAACGTTCACCTCTGATGTTGTGGGTCGGCATTATAAAATAGGAGGCATTATTTTTGGAGCCTCCCTATATATATATATTTGTTAAATGTTTATCTATTAGTTACTGCAGCTTTTCTCCTGTTAATTGCTTTCATGAAATACATTTAAAATTTTAGATCATGTTCTTCAAACAAGTGTTCAGTTGAAAATTGCCATTATGTTTCAGAACATGATTCTCTACATTTCCTGCACATAAATATGCTCACTGTTGTCCATTCTCTCTACTTAGGGATTCAGGCTAGCCTTATAACGGCTCTGAGAACAGAGTTGTCACGCACAGTAACAGAATGATTTTCCTGTGAATTGTACTTGGTCAGAGAACTGCATCTTCTTAGGGCCAGGTTTAGGCTTCTGAAGTGAAGCTGTCTTTTGCAGTGTCAGGATGACAACCATACATTTTACATGTGACAAAAGTGGAGTTTTACATTTCAGCCAGAGCTTTTGAGTAGATAGAAGTTCTACTTCTGTAGAAGTTATTTTTCTACACAGTCATTCAGCCTTCACAAACCTAAGTAATGAAGTTATTATGGTTTTTAATAAAATAGCTAATGTTAGATTGTAAAATAGGCATAGGAAGGATGGAAATAATATTTGGCTTTTTGTACTTCAAGTAGCATAATGAATTATTGAAATATGATGTTCAAAAAATAACTAATTCATGTACTTCAATAACTTTGTTTTCATGCAATTAAAATTAAATTCATGCAAAAGTAAAGAAACTAACAGCCTCTGTCATGGATAGTACACTATAACAGGAATTTCCAAGGCTTAGAGAGGAGCATCTATATCTTGAACTAAACAATCAATCCCTCATACACAGTAGTTATTTACATTGATAAAAAGTATACATGAGTCCCACGACAGATTCAGCAGGAAGAGCTTGAGGGTCTTTTTTCCAAATTTCTGTGTTGCTGAGACTCAAGATCATCTCTGAATTGATTCTTAATTGGCAGGGTTTGAAATGACACATTTACTTAATTTGTAGTGCTGTTTTTACGAGCTGGTTAATGCCACTTGCATTAAACATTTGTTCCATAGGTTACATAGAAGAAAAAATACAGAACCATGCAGGCTCAGTACTTCATGGGAAGGTACTGAGATGTGGTCTCAGGAGAAATACTCAAAAGGAAGAAAATATTGCAAGGTTAATTTTTGTCTCATGTTAGCTATTGAACATGAAAAACCATGAAATCAATTCATTGCTGGTTCCTATGCAGTTCCACTAGAGACAGAAACAAAGTTTTCTCAAGGAGAAAATACTGCTTAAAGCAAGTAGGAACCAAAGAAATCAATATTAACCATTAATATTAAAACCCATATAAATCAAATAAAAATATATAAACGTAAGAGCTGGAGAAACTAAAGATTTAGGTGGAAAAGCAGTTTCTAAATTTATTCTCAGAAAGAACACCACAAAAAGACTTTAATTGTAGCATTGGATTTTGGAATGGAGAGTTAAGATTTTGTCTGAAAGTAACAGCCTTTAAGGGGATAGCATTTAAATATCAGTGGGTGCCAATACAGATGGAATGTAACAGATAACTGCACTACCAAAACATGGAACAAAGTCTTTTTGTTTGAAAGATCAGTCTACTTTTAGAATGACAGAACTTAATTCTACCAAATAATACAATTCAGATCTGTAAACATAGCCAAGGTCATTAATAAGAACATAGGCAAAACTATAGATTGCATTATTTCCCTTTTCCTTCCATCTCCAAGTTCTACTAGCAACTCTGCATTGCTAGCAGATGGCAGATGAGAGCATAATCAAGAGTCTAGCACCACTACATTATTTGAGTCACAGTTTTCAACTACTTTCAACTTGCAAACCTTTAAAATATCAGAATGTTCTGTATGAGATAGAAACTTCTTGAGATTTGCTAGAGAAAAAATGCATGGACCCCAAAGGTTCCACAGATTGCAGCTTGACAAAATGAATCAAAGAGGGAGCGTACAGTGCTGGAGGAGCCAGGTGTCAAAGGGAGTTTTCAGTTAAGCTATGTCCTGCCTAACAAGTATTTGAAATCACTCAGGGAAATAATATGACTGAGATAAGAGGGAATTGGAGTTTTATAGAAAAAAAAAAAAAAAAAGCCCTCTTCCTAATCAGTTAGAGAAGAAAGGTAAGCAAAGCCAGCCTAGTCATGAGGAGGCTCCTGAAGACTACGGGGACCGAGCAGTACTCAGATGATCTTAAAGCAGATAGGGCTGGGGCGGAAGAAAAGGATTTGCAATTACTTTACAAATGCCATGTTCCGTATTTCCGCTGATGCGTGTCTCTTCGTGGAGGGAACAATAAATAAGCCTTCTGTCTGAAAAACTGCCTACTGCTTTGCAAGAATTCCTGCAGGTAAATCTAGGTTGTCTAGAGTATTGCCAATTTTATGCTTTCAAAAATCACAGCCAACTGTGCACCACATTACCATGGCATTACTGCATAGATAACTCCCCTGATTTTTGTTTGTTAGGTTATTTCTTATTTATATTTTGGGATTCATGTAGCCCTCTCCTCTCTGATTATAATACATTACAAATAAAATGCTACTAGAAATGAAAACACATGAAGAGATTTTCATGTATTAATTAATGAGTTATGGGATGCATGAAGTTTAAGAAAAGTTCTAATATGGTAAGGTAGCTGTTAATACTCTAGTTTCTTAGTAGTTTTGTTGTTTTTTGAATCCTCTTTGAAGGATACAAATTCATCATAATTTGACAAAAATTAGCAAAACAGATAAATATTTTCTGTTTTGCTATCACTTTACTATATGTCAAATCTGTGCTAACTTTTTTAAAGCAATTTTTTAAGCTTAATTTCTCAAAGAAATTAAGCTTTCTGTTTATAAATACAAATCTTTATTTTACTTGTTTATTTCTCTAGGATCAGTGTGGGTCATTGTGACTTACTATGTTCTTGAATTAGAAATACTTTAACAGCCTCTCATTCACATCTTGGATTAAGCTGTGGAACAAATTCAGTTTATGTGTAGTACCGCTGTGTTGTCATAGCCATGATCGCTATTTTGCCACCTCCTCATAGGGTAGCCCCAACAAATGCACAAGTCTCTGATGAGAGTTCACAAAGACTGAATAAACCATGACTCAGGACGAAAGCCTGCTCCTGTATTACAGCTGATGGCCCTCTGGGATAGCGTCAGCAAGCTGTACACACCAGGGCACTGTTAGGTTAAGGGTAATCAGCCTTACAATTTTCAGGCTTGTTCAAGGAAAGAAATGTCAGGTCAAAAGGGTAATATTCACACCTCTTTTCAAGCTTTCTGTGGGAAATCAGTGCTCATCGACTATGCTTGCAGACCATTTCCCAGATGTGACTAGAAAGGAGGGGTACGTGACATCTATCCATACACTAAGGCTGAAAGCGGGATGAGTGACAATGCAAAACTGAAAGGCTAGGGTGATGTTAGAGGGAGGGACTAGTAGTAGATGCCAGATTTTGTTAACCACTTTGCTGAGGGGTAATCACTTCCATGTTATATGACTAGTAATATTACTGGACCTAACAGTCCATCTTGTATGAAGGTATGAGAATGAGGTGACATCGCTCATATTCAGAACAAAAGACAGATTTACAGTGGTTACAAAAAACTTCAGCTCTTTCTTGTCAGGCTGTGGCAAGGTAATACAAATTCCCTGGTCAGAGCGATTCCAAACCCTAAGAAATCAATTCATATGCAAGGTTTGCAGAATTATTAGTTCTAGACCCTCCCTCCTGTCCAATTCCTGGAGGGGCAGGGGGTAAGATGGCCAGCAGCAAAAATATCAAATAGATTGCAAAACAGTATCAGTGCATAACACAAAATAACAACAGATATGATGAAGGCTAATGTTCAACTTTGTATGCTTTCATGGCATTTGGATGAAGTTCCTCCTGAAAAAGAGAAGAGGAACTTGATCCCTTTTTAAACCAGCCTTCAAAACAAAGGTTATCAACAAATCTCCTATTGAATTTTTGGAGAATCTCCTTAGATAACACCATCCTGATCCCCCATCTCCACCTACTGGGGACTGTGTGTTGGGTTTTCTGACTGGGCGTTCTCATCTGCGGTACCAGGCAGGAGAGCCAAAGGGAGTGCTTCCCATTTGACAGTGTCTTGCTTTTCTGAGGGAGGGCCCTTTCTGCAATTCTTCCACATTTTTACTAATAATTACAAGTTCGGTAGCAGTTAACCACTAATTAGTTCGCATGGAATAGCTTTCCTGTACAAACAGCAGCACCCTCAGGTATCAGATAATGATGAAATAAGTACTGCACAGCCCACAGGACAGCTGTAATGTTTTATCTGTGAAAAACGTAATTGCAGAGGAAATAATCTTATTTTTCCCTGTTGAATTTCAAATTATGTATTACAGAGGTTATATTAGTTACCCAATTTTGCAAGAAAGAACTTAACTGTGTAATATACTTGAGTACTGCAAATGAGTTATTGCATGTTAGCTGAGTGCAAGCAAACATATACACTTGGAAAAAAATGGTTATTTGCAGTTGATCTAAAAAATCATATTTTATTCCCACTGTGAAAGTATCATAAACAGTACTTCTTACTTGTGTAATAAGTGGACTAGCTTTTGCTGTTTCATTTGATTGTCCTTCCAATCTATAAACACTATATTACCTTTATTTATCCTAGAAATGTTCTTGCTATTGGAAGCATTAATATTCCTTAATATTTGCAAAACAAAATAAACAAAAAAGAAAAAAAGAAAAACAAAAATACAGATGTCTTTGAATGGATGAAGTGCTGTAGCTTTGACAAAATTATATACTTCTGTGTTGTGCACTGTCAATCTACCACAACTTGTGTGTGGTTACCAAGCATCCAACTTAAGATGCTAACATTTTTCTATGGATTTCCATGAACAACAAATGGAGGTGAAAATCTTAGTAACTCTGGTCCATAAATATGTAATAGAGAGAGCAGCAAGAGGTAATTCTCCCTGAAGTACTATTGCTTAGCAACTTGCTCACAGAAGAAACAAGACCTAAATGTTCGAGCGGAGATCCTACTGAACCAGAACAGAGTTCACAGAAGCTTCCAGAAAAGTTGAAAGAGTTTTTAGATCCGGAAAGAAAGAGTATACTAGCAACAGTAGACATTTTGGAGAGTAAGGACCTAATTTCTACAGGAGTAATAGGAAATGTATCCATATTTTTTTAGACTACTGTTCTAAAATGGAACAATGAAAAACTTCATTCTTTTGTTAGAGTCTCTTGCTGGTGCTGCATGCACGCATATAGCACATTGAAAGGACATCTAGGATAGAGCTAAAACCGCCTGAAGTAGTATTGCTATTATTTTAAAATTGAACTTAGTATTGTTATCTTCCTTTTTCTGTTTTTAATAGCATTTGTTATCAGATATCAAGATTCTGAATCTTGAATCCAGTCTGTATCCCCTTGGTGAGCTCAGCACCTGGTTGGGACTGTGTCACTTCCACCTTCGTTTGATTTAGCAGCAAACCAAAATTATTTCCTTGAACAGAATTGCAGCAAGGTTTTTTAATGCCAAGTTCTCTCTCAAAACAGCAATCAGAAAATCAACAGAACTGCAAGACACTGAACTAGTTCAACATAAATTCAACAAAAACAAACAAAACCACCCTTGGGCATGAAAAAATTTCTAAAGCACTACTTAAGGTTTAGCAAAGAACAATTTTCATTCACTCAGATTTGCCACAGCATTTCAGGCAATACAGAACATTCAAAGGTTTCATCATATGCACTAAAATATACAATAGGAAATTATTACAAATTATCAATGGTAACAGCAAAACCACTTAATTTTCTTTTACCAACAACTTTGCATTCTACAACCTGTTCTTGGCTCACTCAGATCTGTTTTGTTTTGTGATCTCAAGCCTCATGGAATCCCTGAAGCTCCCACCTTCCACACCGAAAGATGACTTATACTCCCAGAAGTATTTGGACATGTCATGGCCTCACCACATGAGAGTTTCAAGCCTCAAAGAACTTAGTATTCAATATTCAATTATTAAGGACAACTAAATATTAAACTGGTCAAGATAAGAAAGGAAGCAACAAAACAAATTGAATCAGGACACTGAATCACACAGTAATGCATGTAAAAGAGTATTTTTCCTCAAAATTTGAAGAAAAATTCATACTTTGTTTAATCGTGCAAGAATACTGAACTTCAGAAAAGTGAAGGGAGATTAGCTGGTTGAGAAGATGAGGACTATTTCCATCGTTTCTGACTAACAATCATTTTCCTCCTAATAATGTTTTGTTTTCTTTAACAAAATATTTACTATTATGAATCTTTTGAATTAAATATCCAAATATTAAATGCTGATCTAAGAGTACTACATACACCCATAGCATGTTGTAAATGTAAATAATAGTCACACAAATAGAAATGAATTTTTTTAGATCTTAATCCTACCGTCTTTTTCATGTTATTTTATACTAATTTTTTCTTCCTATTTTACCTAAATGTAACACTGGAAACCTGCAGTAGTTCTGTTCAATAAGCAGTTAGACAAAAATGATCAGCTTTCATATAGTCTATGAGTCCTGGTGGTCTAAGAAGGACTAAGGCACAACTTCCCAAATTTGATAACATGTGGATATACCAACACAGAAAATATTACACAAAGCAATCATAATACTTCATCCTAAGGAAGCCACTGTCCCAAAGCAGAATGGCTTTCCAGCTAATACAGAAGGCAGGTATAGGAGCACACATTTCCTGTGGCATTGATCTACTGATGTGCACTCCTGGACTGCCCTGAACATTGCAGTAATCAGTGAGGAGGGTACTGGTTGTCTTTGCATTTATTCAGTGTCCTTACCACAACATCCACTTAAAGGCTGACAAAGTGATAGATTCTTGTGAGCACAGACAGACCGTAGCAAGGTCTCATAATCAGCAAATAGTGTTCCTGTGGACTTTGATAGATAAGCACTGGTTTACTAAGAAGGAAAGTTAGAGGATTACATAACCTCATGCACTGCAATATGCACCACACAGACACATTAGATTTCTCTTCCCTTTTCAAGCCTGAATTAGTTTTAGTCAGGCCAAGTTTGTCTCAGGACTACTAAATTCATTTATTTGTAACTTGTTATAGAACTAATTATAAACACAATGAAATAGATTTTATCTATTTTGGGCCCTAGGCAGTTTATCTATCATTGGAGTTACAAACAAGATTTTACATGTTTTCCTCTAACACTCAACTCATTTTTTTGTATATCTTGAATGAAATACTACAGATTTTGTATCAACATCTCAGGAACTGAATATACACCATCTGCTTTCTGTTTTCCCTCAGAAACACATGCTGAGGAACAATTCACCCCATTGTCTGGCAAAATCAGCCAGCAGACCAGACTGTTAAAACTTCTAATTACTGTAATTACTTAGTTTCAATTTTTTTGTGACATTTTATTTATCATCAGCTGGATGCTAAACTGTAAAATCAAATTAGACTTCAGAGGATGGTTTTGCTTGTATCCATCTTCAGTTCTTTGAGTACTCCAATTAGAATGCAATAATTTTTATTGTCATTTAAGACATCTTCAAAGTAAACCTGATAAAGTTAGAAATTCTGTGAAGAAGTAGCATGAAATAGAAGAAGCAGAGGAAAGCAATCCTCAGTAAAATCTTCAAAAGAAGCTCTTTGAATTTACCACTCCTGCTGATGCAGATTTTTATGAGTGCAGCATGAGGGATCTCGTTCATCTGTCAAAAATGCATAGCTACTGGTGGTAGCTATGTTGAAAAACAGTGTTCTGTAGCTGAGATTTTTCTCTATCAAATAGTGTTATTGTGCTCCTTGTATGTGTTGTAGTTTCCATGGAAATAAATAGGAATCATTACTTTCAGAATGACTTAAGTATAACACATAGGGGTAACTGGAGAACAGCTGCATATCTGCATTCTGGACCAGCCATTATCAATGCATGCGAGACAAACTTGACATGTCAGAGGAGAGCATTACTACCATAGCAACCAGGGGCCAGAACTTAGGCAAGCATTACACAACTCTGGTCTCTGTGGATGTAACATTTTATAATTTTCATCTTTCTCCAGTATTTTTCCTGTGCTGTGGTGCAGAGTTAATACTTTCCCAGTGAACACTACCAAATGTCTTTACGTGGGTGAACATTTTTACTGTTCACAACTATCCAAATGCATGAAAATGCCTGATTTAGTTACCTTTCAAAGCACATTACTACATTACTGCATAAGTCAAATTATTATAAGCATCATTTTTTTCTGCAGGAAAATCAGACTTGAGAAATTAACACCATCCACTCTCTTTTTAACTGTATTTTGAAAATTAGTGTTATTCATAGATTTCATCTAAAAGAAGAAAAGGAAAAGACTACAAAAAAAGCAATGCTATCTCTCAAATAACACCTGTTATATCTTGAATAAATCCTCAATAAAAACAAACAAACAAACAAACAACTGTTGTGGTTTAACCCACAGGGTGGCTGAGCACCACACAGACATTTACTGACTCCCCATCTTCCCACTGGGATGGGGGGGAGAATTGAAAAAAAAACAAAGTATATCTTACGCATTGGTATAATAGTATTTAATAAGAGAAAAGGAAAGGGATAATAGTTATGACTATATATATATATATGAATGTATACAACAAATGAAGCACAACAAATTGTTCACCACTCCTTGACTGATACCCAGCTAGCCCCATGAGCAGCTGAAGAGAGCTAGATGAACTCCCATCCCCTTCAAAATTCCTTTCTCTTCATGTCATATGGTATGGGATATCCCTCTGGTCAGTTTAAGTCAGCTGTCCTAATTCAGTTCCTTCCCAGTTCCTTGGGCCCTTTGCTTTGAATGGCCTTGGCTCTATACAACATTGCTTAGGAACAACTATAAACATTGGTATGTTATCAACATTGTTTTTCTCCTAGAACCAAAACATAGCATCATACTGGACCGTCTGAAGAAAACAATTTCATCCCAGCTGACACTAAGGCTCAAACACTTGCCTGAACCCAGTCTGCTGACAACCTTGGGAGCTCCTCTGTGAGCCATTCAAGTTTTCTTACTTGGGATGTAAACTGAGGTGAGGTGTCAAAAATTGGACGCAGTATTTAAAGTATGGCTTCCCAACAGCCAAATGGATGGGAATAAGAATTTCCTTCTATCTATTAGCCATGCTCCTCCTAAGATTGTTCAGTATGTAGTTTATTTTATTCATGATAAGAACATTGTTGGTTCTTATTCAGCTTGTTATTCTCTATAACCAGCTCTGCCCCAGATGTTGGATTTTGCACATTTCCCTACTGAAAACAAGGATTCTCTTGATCCAGTCTAAGGATTTTGAGTCTGCTCTTTGCCAACATCTACTCAGCTCAAAGTCTCAGTCAGTCTCTTAGTTGAGGCTTGATTCCTTTTAGCATTCAAAGAGTTCTGGTCTGGCTTTTCAAAGATGAGAAAATATAGGATGCCAGCTCTTTGGCAGCGTTACACCATGTCTGCTCAAATGATTGGTGGCCTCTTGTTTAGACAGTGTCACTCCAAAGAACGAATATTATATTAAGATGCAAAACAGACAGATGCAGTTTTGTTAAACTAAATGGGGTGATCTATATCATTACTAGAAAGAAAACATCCTTCTACACATTCTTTTTAAAATAAATGGATACGATAACGCTTCAAAAACCATGGACAAATCAACTCTTCATTAACTGTTTAGGTGCTTTTTCTCCAGTCCTTTCTCCATTTTTCTCTCTCATGTCCTGCTCCACTGAACAACTGTTTTATTTCTAAGAGATGAATTCCCCATATATTGCCCAATGTTTTCAGATCTTTCAATTATGTTGTAAATAAGTTGTTGGCATCTGGCAGTTGCTGCTGTGTTTAAAAACAAACAAACAAGCAAACATACTGAACACCTACTTTTTGCAAGTAAATCACAGAAAACTCTCCATTTTAAAAAGATCAGTCTCTTGGTACAAATAAAGGTGATTGTGACCCGTTCTTAAAGAGATGTTTGAATCTTATGAACTGCTGAAAAAACTATATAGTAGATTCAGTCGTTCAACAAGCAGTCTTGGCTCAGACTCAATACACCTGAGCACAAATATGTAATGCTAGGATACTGCCAAATATTATTTGTCCAATTACCAGTATACTTACAAACCAGATAGCATATATCATTGCTCAACAAGCTGTATCTGAACAATGTTCAGCAGGTCCAATGACATTAAATGGCTGAAATTTAATTTTGCAGTTGCTGGTGGCTCCACTAACTTTAACATAATTCATTAACATTAATATCTCTTTTTGTCAAATCTCTCAGATAATCTTCTAGAGATGTTTTAAATAATCACAACAAAAAAAATCTGGAATTACTTAGAATTTCAAACTGGTTTTAGACCCAAACACGTATTTAAAAAATAATGCGAAGTTATCTGACATAAATATATGAATGAAACATTTCCCATGATTTCCTATTTCATTCATAGCAAAAGGATCTGTTTTTTATCCAACTTTATGTATACTGAAAAAATACTGTACTGCAATCGGTATGTCACATGTCGTTCAATCTTATCCACACCCAGATGTCTTTATTCCAAGAAATCACGTATTTTTCATTTTTTTCTTCTGATGCACAATGATAGACTGCATATGATTTAACATTTCTGATATGAACAGAGATAGGAATTGAATGAATTCATTTTTAATGTGCCATGTTACAAACATACCTTTATACAATGACTTCAGTGGAAACTCTATTTACATCTTGTTTGGCATTGATGTTTACTGCCATTTGCATGAGCTTGGTGGTGATCTGAATTCTGTATCCTGGCTCTAAAGTTTCACTGCAGTGGTGAGACAAAGGAGAAGCATGTACTAACTTTACTGCATTAGAATCATAGAATCAAAGAATCAACGTTGTAAATGACCTCCAAGATCATCTAGTCCAACCTACCGCCAATATTTCCCCACTAAACTATGCCCCTTAGTACAACATCTAAACTAAACATCTATTGTTTAACACCCCTGGGGAAATGACAGGAGTTACTTTTCAAATTAGATAGAAACTAAGGTGATAGAATTGTATTTGCAACTTTTATTTCTAGACCACCAGAATTAGAAGTTAGATGAAACTAAAGAAAAAGTTGGACTACTCTACTGTAGCATTATAGTATATGTAAAACATATTATTCTTCAACCAAAACAAAAAAAAAAAGTCAATGTGAGGGAGAAGGGTGGAGGGCTGGAAAGCAAGTCCATCTTCCTACAAAAAAGACAATATCAAACAAATTACACTTCATTTCAGTTTCTTGTTTCAGGATTTTGGAAAGTTACGTAGGTCCATTGAAATATGCCTTTCAGAACCTAAGATAATTTCTCAGTAATTAGGTAGGTATTTTCTGGACAGAATGACAACATTCACAATCCTCAACCTTATGCTGGTCAGTGAATGAAGAGCAGAATATACCCATCTCTAAATGCAAGAGAGACAAAACAGTGCAGGCACAAAAATCTCAGATTACAGAGAAGCAAATACTACACTAACCAGTGTTTTAGCAGAAGATACTAACTTTATTTTTTTCTCCTTCTTTTATCTCCTGTTCTTTTCTACATACTTACTGTCAATATGTTGGCACCATTTTTTATTACTTTTTATCACTGATGGCTGGGCACCAGACATGTCAAAGGTGACAGAATGTGGCTCAACATATATTACAAGTACATAAAGCTAATTTTTGCTGACTTATTTTTCTATCTTTTGTTAAAGAATAAACATGAATCTTTAATTTATCAACACATTCAAATACTAGAGAACTATGAAAAGGAAAATTACTTATTCGCAGAAATATATTTCTGAGATAGAAGTTTGTCAGCAACAACTTTAAACCAACAGAAATGGAACTCAAATCAGTAAACTTTGGTTGTAGGTAATCACCACAATATTTCACTATTTATTTCTATTAACATCAATAGTGTTACATCAGTTTTCACTGACTGGCAGTATATTCTTGCTAATTTCACAGGGTGCTACTTACAGACTGACCTCCTTCTTTACTAAGTCAAATAAAAGCAAGTACTCAGTATAAAATACGAAGAGACTCTGCAAAGGAAGCCAGCTTATTTATTGCACTAACGTAAATTCTTGTGTCAGCTACTACCAGCTGATTATTTTTTTCTTATGGCAGTATAATTTTAGTTCTCTTTTGTGTGTATTTTTCTTCACTCTGACATTTATGGCAACTGATCAGTTTTTATTTGATGTTACACTGAAGACCAAACCTAAAACTCCAAGAATAGATCATCATTTAATGATTGTACATGAAACAATTCAATCTTACTTACTATACTTTTTGACTCAGTTACACTTTTCCTTCACATTTATATCTGTCAACTCAATTTCTTTCATAGCAATAGTCATGAGAGGTGATTGTACCCATATCTAGCAGGTTTCAGAAGAATAGCAAAAAATGTAACCTCACCTGGTTAGACACTGTGATTTTCCCTTCCCAAAGCATGTCAGTCTGGGAAATTTTTGATTCTAACGTCCATTGTTTCAGGATGTGATCATTATAAAGACAATGACTGAACAGTTGTAAATTGAACTCTAATTTCACCTATTTATAGTGGAAGAGATGACTGGAGTAACTGCAATATTCACTGTAGCATCAGAGCTGGAGAGGAGACATTTTTTGGATTTTATTTCCCTTTCATCACCTCCAAAGTCACAAATCTGTTTGTTTTTTTTTCCTACTTGATCCATCAGTTACGCTCATGAACAAAAAGAAAACAAAAGCAGACTCGAAACCAAAATCAGTACTTGCCACACAAATACAAAAATAATGTAGACAAACACGCAAAAGAGGAACAATTATACACAGACAGTGTAAAGAACAGATGAGAGTGCTCCCTAATCTGAACCAGGTTTCTTCACTCTCACTGAAAGGTAATGGCACACAGCATTAGCAAACTGCTTATTTGACTTCTCTCTTAACCTTCTCAAAAAATTGCATTTTTAAAAACAATTCAAATACCAAAATATTATGCACAGTTTCCATGTTTAATTCTATCCCCAGAAGAAGAAATAGAAATCTTTGATGTTTCTCACAAGGATCCTCAGAAGTATTTTCTGCGACTAGTATTATGGAAGTTGGCCATACCAACTCTGAGTTTGGCAAAATGAGGACATTCTCTATAGGAAAAAAAAGGGAAGAGTCAAGGAGATATTCGTATACCCAAATTTCTTTTGTTTAACAAGCACCTCCAGTAATATTGAGCCTAGGCATCATACTTGTCAGGAGAAAGACAGTCAGCCATAGGCAAACTCAGGATTTTAGCTCTAGGGCCAAATTTCCTCAGAAAACTAACAATGAGAAATGCAGACAAGCATAAACTTTCCATATGTCATAGGCAATACGTACGAGTGGAAGAGGGAAAATGGATATACACATTGGACCTAATACGGTGGCTATAAATCATTTCAACAGATAACAGAAAGAAAGGCTTCAGAAGTGATACACTGCAGTGTCACTTAATCCACCACCACAACATTACACATACAGCTTTGTGGTGATAGCTGCTGCTTTGCAACAACCCTGACATCTCCTCCTCTCTCAAAAGACGAGTACAGGAGTTGCAGGAATACAACTCAGAAAACTATACTTATTTTTGTTTTAGCATAAGTGTATTCTCACCAGGCTGCACAATTTACTTGAGCCTGTGTTTGAATGAAGAAGTGTGCATACGCACGTATGTTAACTCTCACATACCTACTTACCTCCTACATAGCAGTAGTATTATCACAGTCCACATTTCAAAATCTCTTGTTTTCCTTATTTAAGACTGAACACTGGATTTCCTGGCAAGAAACTCATTTAGTCCTGCCTCAGGTAATATGTGAACTGAAAAGTATAAGAATTTACCACCTCAGTCCTCCTCTTTGCCTCTTTTGAAGACAATGTGATGCTTGCATTTTTCCTGCAACCACAAACCTCCCCTCATTACCATTGCCTTTTAAAAGAGAGGAACCACGTGTCAACCTTAGTGAGCAATGTCAACTTTCTGTTTGCTGCCATATGTGTATGTTCCATCTGTTGAAGTATTCTCTTTCCCTATGTCCCTCTGTGGGTGTGTTTTATTCCCACAGCTTCTGTCACTAGCTTCAGAGACCCAGGAATCTGTCTGAGAGGACACCTTTTCAGTAAAAATGGAGATAAAAGAAGTATATAGTATCTCAGAGTTCTCCATTTCCTTTGTCACTAGGTCCCCTGACACACGAGCAGAAGGTGCAAAGTTTTTTAGCTTTCCTTTTATTGACAATGTACCATGCAACAAAACAAGTAAGGTACTTAAGTCTGGCACTCATTAATTCTGAGGACGGTTATTAATCTTATTAGCATGTTAAGCACCACAGGGTCCAATTCCTATTCATGCACTTTTTAGGAAATGCAAATGAAATTTGGAGCAACTAATGACAAAGAAAAAACTGTTACTTCTGTTGTTCATACATCTATTCTAGACCAGGAACATAAAACTGACTTATTGGTAGGTGAAAGGAAAAGGGTATTTGCATGTCAACCTCAGGATTTAGCTGCTTCTACAAGGACTAGGTTAGGTCCTGTCAACTTTCTTCAACATTTAAAGTTGTCAAGTTGGCTTATTCAAATGGGGATCAGAGGAGGGAAGAAAGGAATTTGTATCTTCTAGTGAAGCATCAAGTGTTTGGCAAAGCTGGATGAAGCTAAGCCAAGTGACATTCAATTGACCCGATGTCTAAAATAATTCTGAGGTGTAAGACTTTCAATAATATTTCTCTCATTTTCCTGCTCAAGGTGAAGCTGATCAGTAGCTTCGAGGCCAGGTAAAAATTTTTCTCCGGCCTAAACATTAATCATCCTAAGTAATGGGGATTTTACACTTTCACTGAAGGATCATGCTGGTGCTGCCCTGTATGATTATTTGTGTCTGTCTCATTTAATCTATTTCTTCCTACTGCAGTCATCACTAATATCTCTGTCTTCCTCTACTCCTCCTGTGGTCAAAAGTGTTTAGGCTACTGAAATGTTCCAAACCCAATTAACGTGACTTCTTGCTAACCTACTTGCTAGCTTTGCTACAGGTCGATAAAGCACATCTCTAACAGTATAAGGTGAATTCTGTTTTTGCTGGTTTTTTGTCAACAGCAGGAGCACTCATTCACCACCATTACCTAACTTCTTAATATACTGCTGAACTCTTCCTGGGAGTGAAATTTCCCCACAAGAGGGAATAAACTGTAAATAATGTCAAAAGTAACTGGAAAGGATATACGCTAAGCAAGTGGCAAATGGAAGAAGCCAAGCTAGCTGAGAGGTTGTGTGCATGTCAGTGAAAGCACTATCATTTTGAAGTAACGGAGAAACATGAAATTGGGCTTACGGCTCAGTCATGTGCATCTGAAAAATAACAGTAAGGGCAGCAGGAAGTAAATGTTACTTTACTTTGCTGGCAGGAAAGCAAATTCTTGAAAGTACTCAATTCCCTGTCAAAATGCAATTCAACACAGTTCAATAAAACTGCTACTTACTAAATAATGTCGAAAGAATATGACTCTAAAAAGTAGTTCACCAGGCAAGAGGCACTTTTTCAAGGCAGTGTTTATTTCTGAGTGTTTTCTGAATCACATGCTAGGCCACTAATTCAACCTAAACAGAAAACTATTCACACTGTCCGTTAGCCTTCGGGCTCTCAGCCCTCCCTTCATGCCGATGTAGCAAGCTTTGGCTGAGACCTTTGCAATACACTGGAATATCATATCTGTAAGTGGAAATGAAATGCCTGTCCTCAAGGATGTCCATGCTGGGCCATTCACAGTATCTAATTAGCAAACCAATTCTGAGCTACATTTACTTGTTACTTGGACTTCACGAGCACAAATCCAAAAAGGAAATGGCAGGTAAAGAAACACAAAATTACAGCTGGAAACTGAGCACAAGACTTTTTAATTTGGATGCCAATGTGAAAGTGTTAGTTCACCTCTCTCCTTCTGCTGAAATGAAATAGAATTAAGTGATAGCAGGTACTAAGGAGCAAATTCTACATCTGCCTCATATCATGCACTGTGCATTAATTCTTTGAAAAGAGAGTGGGCACTTACTGAGAAAGGAGGGGGACAGAAAAACTCAGTGTTCGGAATATGAATTTGGTTCTGCAGTCTTCTCATCTGCAAAACAATGCAGCTGAATTCTTAGTGCGAATGACAACCTTCTGATAGCTTTGTATCCTAAATACCTGTTCTCCAAGAACACTGAAGTTCAATACTAATGCATACTCACTGTTTATTCATGAAACAAAAGTCTGACAGGCTTCGTATCAAGGTAATTAAATAATTTGTTCATTATTATTATGCGAAGTACTACGGAGCAAGGATAAGGTCTGGAAAAAATCACTAGCTCTGCTAAGAAGAACAAAGAAGTCTCTTTGCCCATGTAGTACTTAAAACATGACCATAAATAATGTGTATTTGCTGACACCATCCTTCCAAATTCAACTTTTTCATTAAATCTCAATATAAGGGGAATTATTATAGCTAGTACACAAAGAAGTTCCATTTCACTCAAAGCACAGTGCCTTCTAGTTCTTGAACACTTGATTACTAATTGCCTGTGCATTCAGGAGGAAGGATTATAAGAAAGAATTAAAGGATTTCCTTTGGGTCAAAGCTGAGCAAAATATCACTACCAGCTAGAATGAGTGGTATTCACTTGTATGTATGGATTTTACTAAAATATAAAACAAAAACCATCAACAAAAAAAACCCCAAAGATGAATAATTCAGTTACTGGTTTGTAGATCACCTGGATTTGGTTACTCTATAATTTATCTGCCATTTCTATATTATCAATAAATATTATCCTAGAATATCAAATTGTTGCTGTATTGCAGGAAGCAGATTTTCAGGTTTCTGGTATGAACGTGGAAAGATGTTACTTTGTCTCTCAAATTCTACATGTAGAAAATCATGATGACACCACCTTTTCCTCTCTTGACTAAGAAACTTGACTATTATACAACATCTTAGTCTGAAGCAGCTTCTACGAAGAGTCAAGTACAAGATAATCCTGTGATCTGAACTAGCAATTTATAAATACAGTAATAATATTTTAAATGTCTTTACACCATCACGTCTCTGTCATAATGGTCAGTATATGCTCATAATGATCAGCCAAGACAAATGGAAATGTCATAATGGTCAGCCAAGACAAACAGAAAGTAATTTAATTATATAGACAAAAATATGATGGCTTTATTTGCACCTTATTCACTCTCTTTCACCTCACTTGATTAATTCACAACACTCCAAAAAAATATCCAGAAAAAATAACAACTAAACGCTAAAGAATGTTTTGGATCCAAGAGAAGCTATTTTTAAAAAGATTGTTTTCTGTTCCATGAATGTTATATTGTTTCATTAATTAACAGAAGGTAAAGCAAAACTGAAATAATAATTTCCATAAGCTCCTGTTGCTTCATTTATTCTCTTTAATGTTACATAAGAAAGGATGAAATATCTACTAATAAAACAGATGCTGAAAATGGAATGGTATCATCTAAATTCTATAATATATTTCTCATTTTATGTGTAGTTTTTATTATTTTAGGATTAAGAATGCTGTGAAAGATACAAATATTGCTTTTGCTTCTAATTACAAAATATGGTCAATTTGATTCAAAATTTGCAAAATGTTCACAGAAAATAAAGCTCTGCATGTTAGAGCATTTAGAGCAGAAAATTTCTAAGGAAATCAAATGAAAAAATTAACAATTATTATACTGACAGCTAGGATAAAGTAAGAAAAATTTGAGTGCCTTAAGAATGACAAACACAGTGTCAGTGGAATAAGTATGAAGAAAAAACTAAATTTGTGGCACTGTATTAGAAATACTGGGGTTTTAAAAACATCTTATTCATCAAGAATGATAGCAGTTTGTGATTGCATTAGTTTCAAAATGCAATAAAAATGAACTCTATTTCAATGAGATATTTCTTTGCACTACTTTCAATACAGAGTGTTTAGTAATTGATTGATCCAGGGTATCACACTTTTTAAAACAGACCATTCAAAACCAGTGAAAAAGTCATAATTTCTTTCCTTCTTTCCTTTTCCTTCCCTTCCTTTATCTCTTTCTTGATTCCTTTTTCCTCCCTTTTCTTCTTTCCTTTATCTTTTCCTTCCTTCCTTTTAAAAAATTATTTAAACTGTACACAGTGGACAGTCCAAAAAGTACCTGAATTTTTCTCTCTGTGCCTGATGACATATATGATATGATGACATACAGACTGTTCTTGCAGGCCATCATATAATATATAATATCCTCATATAATGGACTTGCTCTCGTAATGGTATCAGAAGCATGTGAGGATATTTGCCCAGTACTGCCTCTAAACATATTTGGTGACCCTCTTAAAAAAGTGTTTCTTAGATTAAATAATTACATTAAAAAATCCACTTAGTATACAATAAAAAAAAAGAAAAAATTAAATGGCAAAACACATTTGGCTAGATAAAATACTGATAAAACAGAAACACTAAAAGCGTAAACTCAAGGAAGTTAATTAGGCAGGTTGAAAGAAAAGAAAGGAACATCAATTATGTATTTAAAACAAACAAACAGACAAACAGCCTCTCATGATTTGCAAACTATTTTCCTGACTTTTACTGCCTGAGTAATGGTTTTCAACCAACTGGATTTTAATATTGTTCTTTCTTGAACTGGGCAGTTAGCTTCTATTTGACACTTTCCAAGAATAGAATAACGGAATCATAGAATCCTTAGAGTTGGAAGGGACCGCTGGAGGCCATTGAGTCCAACTTCCCCGCAATGAACAGCGACACCACAGCTAGATCAGGTTTCCTAGGGCCTGATCCAGCCTCGCCTTGAATGCCTCCAGGGACGGGGCATCAATTGCATCGCTGGGCAACCTGTTCCAGTGTCTCACCACCCTCACTGTAAAAGACTTCTTCCTTGTATCCAATAGTGTACATGATAAACAAGACATTAAAAGGTGATGTACTGGGTTACCTGGCAAGGTTTTGTTGGCAGCTAGGAGACAGAGGAGTGGGAAAATGTGCAGGCACCCAGGTCAGCGCAGGAGGGCAGGAGGAGCTCTAGGCACAGAGCAGCAGCTCCCTGCAGTCCAGGAGAGGCCCACAGAGGAGCAGGCCATTCCCCCACAGCCCACGGGCACCACATGGAGCAGATCTCCTTGTGCAGCCACAGAGGAGCCCGTGGGGTGGTGGTGGATGAGGCCTGAAGGAGGATGCAGATTGCAAAGATCCAGTGCAGGAGCAAGTTCCTGGGAGTGCAATGAGAGGAGCCCACAGTGGAGGTCTGGTATGAAATAAAGCCCATGTGACTTCATTTTTCTTTTAAATTGGCAATAATTTAAACTGATCTTCCCCAAGTCTAATCTGTTTTGCTTGTAACGGTAACTGGTAAGTGATCCTTCTGTGGTTATCTTGATCCACAATATTTTTCATCTTGTTTCTTCCCCAAAATTTGTCCTGATGAGGAAGGGGAGTGACAGAGTTCTGGGCAACGTGCAGTCAGCCAAGGTCAACACAATACAGGTGACTATAATCTCTTCAGACTTGTTATTTTATTTTATTTTTATTATTTTTGTTTCCAGGAGTTTGGAGGAGTAAGGGAGAGTGAGGTAAATGAAGCATGGAAAAATTATTCCCTAAATACTACAAACAGTAAACAGGTAGCTTCAGCTTTCCCTCTCAAAAATCCCCATGTCTACTAATGTGTAATCCTGTGTACTCAGAAAATCTGCCCCTCCTCATGGTGATGCTCATAGTCACTTATCCAGGGTTTCTTATAGATTTTATTGATTCTAATGGTAGCTGGCAGGCTTTAAGTTAAAGTTAAATAGTACCTATTTTATCTAACACCAGTTTAGTTCAAAATCTTGAACTTCTATTGGAGAAAATAGTTTCTTTGTGGTAACTCAAAGTAAATTTCCACATTATGGAATCAAATACATTAAAAAAAATCCACTTGTCCTTTCACTCTACATCCACCAGGGACAGAGCAGTGCAAGTGGCTAGAAGGAGATAATGTAGTAAGCCGGCAAAGCATTTATTTATATGTTCAGGCCTACAGACAACCACAGATCAAGCTTTTATTGCTGCTGCTATTTGCAGTGACAAAAAAACCTGAATTTTCTTCTTTGCTCCTGGAAATATGTGCTTGGCAATACTTCCTATCTTTCACAAATACTAACGTGCCTCCACATTTAAGATCTGCTGGATAATAGCTATTGGAAATTCCAACAATAAAGCATGAATGCAACCAAGTAGTAAGCCCTTGCTACAATATTTTCTGTACTTACTGAAGGCAGATTGGCAGAAGAGGTGCCAGTGGGGCATGATGTTACCTTTTAGGAACTCTGAAGAAATTTGCAGGAAACCATTGGCTGTATTTTAATGATCAGAAATGCCTCACAGCTATTCTACAGCCTGGCAGATAAGAGACTTCTCTCCCCATCTGCTTCTTCATCTACTCAATATCTATCAGTTCATCTGCATGATATGATCATAACTGCTCTCCTAGAGCAGCAGTGTATCTTGTTTTCTTAGTCAGTGCAGTTTGAGAGATATGTCAAAGACATGGCTAGAAAGAATAGTAATTGATGTTTTATCCCATGGCCAGTCATACCCAAGGCTAGAAATGTTTTATACCCAACTATTTTTCACAAGAAATCTTTTTTTTTTTTTTTTTTAAATCAGCTTCTTATGCAAAAAGAGACATTGAGCTTTAACATTTGAAACAATTTGAGATTATGCCCTATTTTTTTTTCTACTTTTGCTGTTCTGTTACATTTCATGTGATTATCTTACTGATCATTTCACATTTCATTTAATCATTTCACAATGAATTGAAGCACTGGGATATTTCTCTCCTTTTATCACTGTAATATTACTTGGACCATCAGAAAGAAAAGAATGAAAATAATTACAAAGTAGGCTTTTGTGAGAGAGGAGGGATTTATCTATAAAAATGAGACATCATACTGCTAAAGAATATACAAATATATTTCGATAATGCCTAAACAAAAACGGACGGTGGGAGTTACAACCACAAATTCACGCATGCCTTAAATGAAGAATTTATTAGTCTTTCAACTCATTCAGTAATTAATCATGTGAGTATGTTTCAGTAAATGAACCTTGCAGGTCAAGGGACAGCCAAAATATCGAATCTGAGCACTCTGTGTGGCACTCTTGAAAACAAATGTATCAGAAAGAAGCAGAAGAAGCAGTCATTATTTGCTACAGTCTATATCTATTCTGAAGTTTGGAATTCAGGTTTCCACTTCTGTGAATGAAACTGGTGGAAAATATAGCTATATACCGTTGTAATGTTTCTTCCAGCCATCAGCCAGGACCTCAAGTCTTTTACAAAAAAATACTGAGTTTATAGATGGTTTTCTCTGCCAGTGAAAGGCTTAGGCCATTTTGTCAGAAAATACACAGTATTTAATATTTTTATTCTGATGCCTTGAAGTCCACTGAGTTGCAAATACCAATATATATATATGTATGTATATATATATTTTTTTCCCTGAGGGCAGAGGTTGCGTGTACTGGAAGTCTAGCCACTATACAGATAATGAGAACTTAAATTTTTTGAAGTGGCTACTGTTCTCATCATCCATTCATTTGTTACAGGCCACCAGAAGTTTTGATTCATTGACAAGGAGGCAGAAGTATTTAGGAGGAACCAAAGTAGTAACTGCTGCAGATTCTGTTGAATACTTTATACAAGTGATTAACCAAGTACGATTTTAAGTATCCACGTGAAAAGCATCTGGCTTGTTCAAGTAATACAATAGCAATTTTCCATTTTTATGGCACCTGCTCAGGTGACTGCTTTCAAAACTGTAATTTTAAAGCCTTAAATATTCACAGGACTCTCTTATCACAATAGTTTGAATCACATGAGCAGACTGCAAGAACACATAAATATGTATGTGTTTAGAGTATTCTTACACACATTTTGTATTTATGCACACACAGACAAGCAGACAAAACACATGTAAGCATTCATTACATTTACAAAAATACTTTTCCAAACCCATGTAAAAAAGTTCCATTATATTCTGTATCTGGTATATGCATTTTCCTTCCTGAATGAGTATACTACTATCCAAAAATCAGTGTCACATCATGATTTTTTATTTTATTGAATAAAAACTAATGGTGATTATTATTACAAAGGCATTACAATTGAAATAATGAGTATGTTTCTCTAGACATTAGTAAAGATTAAAATGCAAACATCATTGCTTTATTTGCTTATTTAAAATGCAGCAGCTGCACAATACTTCAATCAGATTTTCAGCTTTCACAGCTGAGGGAAAGGACAGCATAAGATATTTCATCCTTCTTTCTTATGAAATTTAATTTTCAGCACAACTGCTAGCAACAAAGATTACTATTTATATGAAAAAGAAAGGGTGGAAGAGAGCGGAGGGAGGGAAGAAGGAAGGAGGGAAGGACAGAAGGAGGGAAAAGAAGAAGGGAGGAGAGGAAGAAGGGAGGAGAGGAAGGGAGGAAGGGAGGGAGAAAGGAAGGAAGAACATTCCACTCTGACTATCACTGAAAACAACAGTCATCACATTTTATTTAACTCTAATATATGATGTCAGACTGCTGCAAAAGTTATGCAGAAAAACAAGTTCACTTCACTACATAAACACAGGCCCACTATTCTTATACATATTACTTTCCAGTACCCTCTTGTTCCCACTCTTAATAAAGCATAAGCCTTAACCTTCTCCTTGACAGATTTTAAATTTAAACCTCTAGCTTCACACTGAGGCGGCTATCAGTCAGCCTTAAAAATTCTGTTCCTCATCATAAACCATATGAATGGCTAGGAACTCGTTTCTTATGTCAACAGAAACCTTCTCTTGAATCTCAAGCCTTGAAGCAAATCTGAGATCAGTTTTTGTCTTGTCTCTTATGTCCACTGTTCCAGAATCAATTCTCTAGTTGCTAAACTTCTGACATGATTTGATACGCAGTATAGTAGCCAACAACATTCCTTTATATATATATCCTGTTCTGGTTATCAACATTAATCAGGATTCTCCCAGATAAATCCCTGTTATTCAGGTTAAAATTTTGACTTACAAAGCCTTGCATTCCTAAGAAAAAAATAACACTATTTTTTAAAATATTCAAGTACAATGCATATTTGACGTGCAGTATTTACTTCAGCCTTAAACTAAATGTGATCCTGATTTGCTTCTGTATCTTTGGCATATGCTGTTCCTGGGAAGTAGAGTATAATCTTATAAATCTTCTTTACTAACTGGAATTCTTTCTACCAGTTTTCTATCAAATTAAGAGAATCTTAGAACCATAGAACGGCCTGGGTTGAAAAGGACCATAATGATCATCTAGTTTCAACCCCCCTGCTATGTGCAGGGTCGCCAACCACTAGACCAGGCTGCCCAGAGCCACATCCAGCCTGGCCTTGAATGGGGCATCCACAACCTCCTTGGCAATCTTCTGCTAATACTTCACATATGTAAAATTGCATGGAGCTTAGTAGTAATTTGCATGAATTTAAGAGGACTAGGCCTATATTTAACAATAAAAAGCTAATAGAAGTTTAGTGACGATAGAAAGGAAGATATCCATTCCCACAGGTCTATCACACCAATTTCTGTGCACCATGTGCACAGAAATAAAAGTGAGAAAAGACTGCTTTTTGGACCAATTCTGGAGAGGCACAGTTTGATCCAGCAGCTTCATTCAGCAGAAGGAGGTTGAGAACTGCTACTGGGGGGCTCAGGTTAGATGAGCAAATGAATTGCTTTTCAGACTCTTTAGTCATCCACAGTTGACAACGTTTGCAGTTTGGTAAATGACATTTATTCTCCATTTGCTATCTGGCAATTTACATTGGGAATAATACATTTTAGAAAGCTTTGATTTTATTAATTACAGTGGAAGCAGCTCTTAAACTTCCTGTGATATACACCCATGTTGACTAAAGCATTCAAAAAAAAAACCAACTCAGCTTGTCAGCAGCAGAGCCAACGGATACAGACATTGAAAATGTTTTAGCTTTACTCGGAAGAAGGGTAATTTATTATAAATGAGACATGAATATCAATTAAAAATAATAATAATTAAAAAAAAAGAATGAAGGCAAGACAGCATGTTTCCAGTCCTTTATCTGTAACCAGACTAGAAAATTTCTATCTATTGCCTCATCTGTGCAAGAGACTTGAGACTAGAGTATACTCTAAAAAGAAAGTAGGAAATCTTAATCTAAAGCATCTCATTCAAGAAATTCCTCCTAGTTCCACTTCAAACAAGAGTTACTACTGCAAAGCTATGCCTTTCTTTTCTTTTCCAGATGGAGTTTTGAATTCCAAATGAAACTTATCCTGTTGCTGCTTTGATAGAGAATTTCTAATTTCCTTCCATGTAAAACAGCAGAAACTAATAAAACAGAAAGAGAAATTACTGGAATACAAAGACAATATGCTGCAGAGAACAAATGTATTACTTTGTTATGTTCCAAAAGTGAGTTTTACGTCTGTTAATATCTCATCTCAACTGTGTCTTACTGTGTGATTTCTCTATTTTATGCCTCTGACTCTTTCTCATACAAAAGGAGTGCTTGCAACGGCCAACCAAACTGCATGACAAGAACAAAAAAAAATATACAATAAGCCAGTACAGAACTACAAATCAAAAACTCAGTCACACTAATGATATTTTCACACTGCCATCCAGAATCAAATGGAGTAATACTATGCTGGGAACATAAAATAATAAAAGAATAAATAGAAAAAGGAAGAGAGTAACTTTTCATTATCTTCTTCCACTCGTCAGAAATGTATCCCACGGCAAAATCAACAAGCAGAATCATTATATGGACTAAAGTAAGACACTGTTATCAACTATTGAAAGATGATGGTTCAGTAACTCCACATTCCTACAGACGGAGAGAGACAACTATTTCGGCAGGCAATTTAATAGGACTTGGGAGATATGAATCTGAATTATTCCTCTATTTAGTTTTACAAGGCATGAAAGTTATTTATTTCAGCCTACTAAGACTGTTGCTCAACTCATCTTTCCCTAGAAGGAAAAACAGTGCTTTATATGTTTTCTTATTCTATATGTTGTAAAAGAAACATTCAAGTCTGATCCTCTTTCCATCTTGTAAAGATAGCATCCTATATAAAAGAACAGACCTAAACACATTTTTATCACTTCTGATAAGAAAGGCAGATTTTCATGTGATCTTGATAACAAGTCAGACACCTAACTAAAAATAAAAGGTGCCAAAATATAAAGCAAAAATTATAAATTCCAGTTCTATATTATTACAAAATACTATTTTTGTTAAATTTAAAGCTAAATTAAATAGAAACAAAGATGTATTTAAAAATCTACACCTTTCCCTGAACATGGATGAGCACACTGTTCATAGAAAAAAAGGTCTTTAAAAAATTTTCAGTTTAAATTTTAAAAATTTAGAGTGTATTTAACTAAAAACGAACTGTTTCTATTCCATTAACGTGAGTAATAATTTCTTAAACTCTCTTCTCACACAGAACTAAAACCTGCTGAAATTTATTGTGGAAGAATACTGTAGCTTATTCTTAGCAGAAACATTAGGAATACTGATACCCACTAGCTAAGTCTAACAAGCATTTGGTTGAAAGTAAGAATCACCTACTGCTATTAACTTACTTAGGCCCTTAAGATTTTACAGAAACAACCACTGCTTCTGGAATTTATTTATTTGTTTTTTTATTTAAAGTGCTAATGAGATTTGCTTCTGGTTTAATGTACAGAACAAAATGGTCAGCTGATCAGAAGATCTGATATCTACCTAAGACATTTTGAAAAAGGTGGAGTCACTAGCAGCCCACCTCACCTAAACATTTGGATACTGCAGTTAGCCTAAGTAAGTCAGATCGTCCCAGTGATTTCCCTACCTGAGAAAAGATACATCCAGGAGATATTTTGTCTTCTGTATCTTAGATTCTTATACTGAGATGAAATAGCTCCATTTCTCTCTACTAAAAAAAAAAGGGAGCCAGAGACAACCTATTTAGAGTCAAGACAACAGAATGTAGAAGCTTAAATTGATGAACAAAATCTCATTTTTCCACTTTGAGAAATTTTATAACTATGGAAGGAGGGGTGCTTAAAGAAAATAAAAAATTTTGTGTGCCATGATCGCTACATACAATTTTATTATCATATGTCATTTCTGCTCTCTTCCCTCTCTTTCCTAAGGATGACTCTGCCTACACTCCTGTGACTTTAAGCATTTGTCCTCTCGCTCCTCCCAGATTTGCAACATGGAGCAGATTGCATTTTGGTTTCCTCTCTCTGTTTTGAGGTCAAATATGAAAGGAAAGACAGCAAGGAATAGAGGTCAAATGAGACAACTTAGGGAAAAAAAGAGGGCACCTGAGAAGACTTGTCTCATTCTTCTCTCTTTCTATTCTATGTAAGGACCTCCTGAGAAGAGCAAAAGGATTTTTTCCTCGCTTCTTTCAATAGTTTTGCCTGACTGCTTTCTGCATTTGCAGTGCCCCCCTGGGACATCGTCAGTTACTGTTTCCTTCTCTAATAGCATACACCAGCATTCTCATCACACTTGCTGGATATTTAACTTCTCAAATATTATTTCCTTTCTACTTCCCAAAGGAATACCTCCCATTTTAATTTATTACATAGACAGCAAAAAGGAAAAAGACTCTTTGGGAGTCAAAAATAGAAAGTTACTCCTAGGTGGCAAAAGTGACTGAAATTCCCAGATTACAAGGACAATCATTTTAAACTGTCTGTTCCCTTATCTTGTGTCTTGCTCAAGGGTTTTTGTGCCAGGGAAACTCTAGCCATTATATCTGTGAAATGTTTAATGAATGAACATCCAGACTTATTTGCGAGCTGCTTTAAATGAGAACAGACTGAGACTCAGTATCTCTCAGCGTATGCTGGGAGAGGTGCTTCAAATCCCTGCTTGCTTTGTTTTTTATGGCACACACAAGGATTGGTACAATTAAGCATAAGGTAGAACTTTTCAATAATTATTTGTGAGTAATATTCATTCAAAATTTCAGAAACTTTACCACAGACTATTGCTTAAGGAAAATTCCCCTACATTTTACGGTCTCTGAAATGAGTGACTTATTTCTGTTCATTCATCTGGATGCACTCCATACAGGTGAATTATAACACCAATGACTTGGAAAATTCAACTGTAACTGAAAAGTCCTTTAAATTACTTAAAACAAGAAGAAAGTGAAGCTTATTGATAGTTATCACAGAAATAAAATGGCATGAAATTATGTGGAAACATGCCAATGAAATGTATGTTCAATGGCAAGAAGAATTTTATAAACACTCTGTGCAAAACTGCTGTTGATGAGGGACTAGCTTTTAGGGAGATAAAACATGAGTCATATTATAACACAATATATCAATGGAATAGTAAAGAATATGCAGTCAAAATGTACCTTGAAGAGAGGATTTTGAGACTACTCACAGTGAACTCATCTGGATGACATTAATTAATGAAAAGCATAATTCACATGGCAACATCTATGTTAATTGTAAAAATTGTACTAAATTATTAATTTAGTCTACATGGTTTCAGTGATAGATACATTAAAGGTCTTGGATAAGGGAGGGTGACAGGATCAGATTTCTGCTTGTCTTTTCACTTCAATATACTCATTTTTTGATGGTGAAAGGGATTGTCTAGGGATGATTCGTCACATCACAGTGGATAGAAATTGATATGAAATCTCTGCTCTGACTATTGCTAGCTGATGTGCAGCATGGTTTGAGCCTGGAGTATCAGCATTATACAAGTTCTTTCCCTGTCAGTCAGATTGATTGAGAATAGCCAGAAACTTCTCACTGATCATCAGAAATCTACTGCATCAGAAATGTGTTATTAACAAAGCCAAGAGATTTTGGCTTCCCACTTCATAGTCTTTTTTTTTTTCTTTCTCCTACATATTTGTAAAATGTTTAGCTATTTTATATAAAGTTATAGCTGTGCTATTTATTTAACATTCAGTTACATACTATTTCTCTGGCTTTTTTCCTCTCTACCCTCATTTTACTCTCTTTTCTGCTGCACTGGCAGTTATGCCTCTAATAATTCAGCTTAAAAGACAGTCTTAGCTGGGTATGTGAGAATTTTATTTACTTTTTCCAGGTGGCCACATACAGCAGAGAGCAAAGCAGGTCTCTTGCAAAAACCTTGAAGTATTTTTTGCTCACTGAAGTCAGCATGGTCCTAGGACTGCAAAAGAAGAAAGAAAATACCAATAGAAGAATGAAGGCGTTAAAAAAAAGAATAGGGGGAAAAAAATCCCCCCCCCCCCCCCAAAAAAAAAAAAAAAAAAAAAAAAAAAAAAGCACAAACCAACCACAAAACAAAAATATAGACTAAGTTATATACACTTCTCTTTTAGCAACTGATGGGTAGATACCAAATGGATTCAATGATAAGTAGCCTTCTTCCACAGGTACCAGATGTATTTAGCACTTCAGTTATCTCAGGCAAAGGGGACCCAGTATGAAGCTATAGAGAAGTGACAGGTATTCTACCATGGGACAAATAAAGCTGAAACTAATATGTGGCTGCAGGGAGTAGCCCTCTCTCAGGAAGAGAGTGAAGAACATGAATAGAAGTATGAAAGCATCTGGAATCAAGGTGGGCAGGATGAACCAAGTAACACACCTCTGTAACATACAGAACATACCTGAAAACCCCCTGCACTCTCAGGGTTTCAAAGTCTAGGCAGATTCCCTATCATTAGGAAAATAGTAAATAAAAATTGAGAGGATCACTGGCCTGGAAATAAACAACTATTAGAAGAAAGACAGTGGGAATATATATAAGCCATTGAAATGGAAAACTGAAGGAAAAATGAGAAGTGAACATGTCTAGAACACAACGCTAGCTGACAGTGGAACTCACCAAACAAAAAGACAATGTACTGTTTCCTGTGTACATGAGAAGTAACAATACAGAAGAAAATGTAGTAAACATAGAAGAATAGGAAGAGACAGGGCAAAGTACAGCAACATAAAACACAGATTCCCTCTTTGACTTAAGAATAGCCAGCAATTTCCTGGCTAGAGCTCAGATTTTTCTGTTCATGTGCAACATAGAGATATTTTTATGAGACATAATCAAACATATTATTTCTGGACTAAAACAATGTTAGAATCTTTACTATCACAAGGAGAGACAACTACTAGTATATTAAAAAAAAATAAAATAAAAAAAATTGCATGGAATTACCAAGCATCTAACATGAAAATTGTTTCATGAAGGACGTGCAGATAGGACCTTGGGAATTCAGTGGGCTAAAATGTATTTATTTTAGCTTTGATCCAAAGACACGTCACACTCCTCTTAAAATTCATCCAGGATTTTGACTATTTTTTAACTAAGGAACTCAGAGAAACAACAATATTTTATAAACAATGTTCTGTTAAAACAAAATGACAGGAGAGAAGGGTACTTCACTGCATGCTTCCTCAAATGCAGACACTACAATAGTGATTTCCATATGAGATGAAATTTGAGTGCAGTAAATGGAGAATGGTACTGGAAAACATGAAGAAGTTGTAAACAAGAAGAAAAGCAGTAGACACACAGGGCTTTATTGATACAATGATCAAAGTCAGTAACTGTCTACTGCTTTCTTGTTCTTTGAGCATTCATGGTGGAAGAAAAAAGACATTGTACTTCTCAGTTTTAAGCAGGAACAGACATCTAATGTTTTTCACCCTTATAAAAACTGCTCAGCCTGTTGTGGCAACAACATTATAGAGGGCCTCTACTTCCATAGTTGTTTTTTACACAAATTACTGAAAAAACAAAAGGTGGAAATAATTTCCTTGTAACTCGTGAATTAAATTGCATCTTCTACTGGGGTCTTATTTACTTTAATTGACAACACAATAGACTGCAACATTTTGTTCACTGAGCAGTTTTATAAACTAGAGGATTACATTAGAACTGGTAATGGAATTTTAACTGCAGGGATATAAGAGAGTTACAAGGGTACATCAGCAGAACTGCAGTACATTAAACATCCATTGTTTTGTTTGATAAGTAGAAACACAGACACTAAAATGAAAATGTGGTCAAGAATGAGTGTAATTAAAACATACTCATTTGTATCAGTTAAAGATATACTGCAAATCAAATAGCTATATACATGCTTGCCAAGTGCCTTGTTAAGTACAATTTGTTTTCTTGTAATTGGGCTTCATGAAGAGCCTCTACTGATACATGAAGTTGCATTTTTCTGCATATGATTTCTCAGGCTTTTTATCTTTGCTTATTGTGGTAAACTATCAACTTGTATTCACCATTACCATACTTCTGGAAGTTGTAACTGTATGTACGTATGAAAATATAGTACACATGTATTAGGATTATGATTTTGAACAACCTAAACCTACAGAAGAAAAGAAAGATTTACCCACTTAGTAGCAATGATCCACTTGGCTGCACCATTCATATTACCAGCTGTCTTTTCGGGATGCCATAATGCTGCTACCAAACCCAAGCTCAGCTGCCTGTCCATGAGATACTGCACCGCCAGAGGAGGCTCCCAGAGTTATTCTGGGCACTGCATTACTAAGCATGAGATGCATTTTCTGCAAACTTATGGTTGGACTTGTAGGATCAGGCAGCCTAGTGATTACAGTATAAGAGTACTGTATTTTGTCTATGCTTTGAATGTGTGGAAAAATATTTTTTTCCAAGTTTTTCCTCTGATCAGAGTAGTTGGTATTTTGGTGATTTGCCTTCATATCTCAAATAAAAGGTTTATATTATGAAGAATTTGAAAAAATCTCTTCTTTCCAGGGTTGTATCTCCATAGTAGGCATGAACATACTGATTATCTTTAAATAAATCTGATATGAAATAAGTCTTTAAAAAGCTTTTTCATGTTCTGTTATTGAATCTATCGCAGTAGACTGGGAAAGAGTGAACAAGTATTTATGAAATCACATACATTTGTACATCAATCTAGTGACTGTGACAGAGATCTGGAAAATAAATGTTTTTATATTTAAAGTATTTTGTTATAATAACGTAATAGTTAAGGATATTTCTAGTTCACTGCTTAAACACACTCCTCAGTAAAGTAAGACTAATTTTATTTTGGCTATTTCTATACAGAAACAAGGAAAGTAATTCAGCAAGAATGGGCCTTAAAAAGAAACATGTTAGTATTCCATTCAAATTTTCAATCAGTATAATATTTATAATATTTATGTAATAGTTTTCTTAATGTGACAAAATACATGCTGCAAACGGAAACAGTTTGATCAGAAACAATTATATTTTAATATGAATAACAGTTATAATTTCTACCTGGTGTCCATGGGACTTTTATTTGGTAAAGTTCAAAAAAACTTTCCGTCTAAAATAAATAAGTATTGTTATGTTTTCCTTTGTCCACTCTTGTGTCAGCTATTTTGTTCAGCTGAGAAATCAATGATACAACATATTCCATTGGCAATAATAACTAAAGAAAACCCTTTCCAACCAGATGGTTCAATATTAAAATCTCAAAATTGAATGTAGTTTAGCAAGGAGTAAAATGAGATCTGTGGCATATTTCATGTGAGCTTATCAGCTACAGAGGGGCTGCATTAGAATCACAGAAGGAAATATCCATGACTACAAGTGGTGTCTTTCTGGTCCCTGCGCGAGTTCGGAAGTGGCAACATTGGATTTACTGCCCCAGTCCGTCATATACAATAAGAACCAGTTTTTTGAAAAATATATGTGCCATGTGCTCTATGTAATACAAAGTTTTGATGACCTGTATACGGGTAATCTTATAAGTGAGGCACTTCGTTAATTTATATCTACAGTACTTATATACTGTAACCAATAGGCTGCCCGATCCTGGAAGTCTGAGTATACTCAATTTTCAAAATATGCATCTTCATGGAAAAGTTGATATAAACACATTAGCAGAGAAACATTTATTGGTATTTGCCTTGTCAATATAACAGCATTTACCAACACAGCAAGGAAATCACAGTCATGACCAAGCTGCACTATATGCAGACGTCAGTATCAGTAAAGCATGTCCAATTTCAAAATGCCCTGTACAAAATAAATGCTACCACTATCTAAAAAAAAAAAGGAAAGGCATGCCATAAACCTATTTCCTTACCCCTTCTCCTCACTATAGAAGAAAATCAATAAGCATCTGTAAAGAAACACTTGATCTACAGCAACAGAAATGACTGGTCCTTAAGTTACAATGCATACTCATGTATAGGCAGTGTATGTCAGATGTTCTCCAGTAGGGACCTTTAATGCTCTCTACACTTAGTCTTTATAACCTCATCAAGTGAGTGATTGTCTTTTTCTCCAAAATTCTGACCTTGTTCAGTGGCTCCACAGAAATAAACCATGAACAAACTCACGGATGTTGACTGAGTGATAAACAAATCTTCTCTCCCTTGTATATTCTTTTGTCTTAGTTTCAGCTGGGACAGTTTTTTCTTCATAGTGTCTGGTATGATGCTATATTTTGGTCTTAAGAGAAAAATAATGTTGACAACACACTGATGTTTCCAGTTGTTACTGTGCAGCACTGTACAGAACCAAGAACACTTTGGTTTTCTCAATTTCTTCCAAAGCAGGGGGAGGGTATGCACAAGGACCTGGGAGGAACAGAGGGACAAGGACATAGGAGGGAACAAAATCAGGACAGATGGTTTATCTATCAACTATCCAAAGTGATATTCCATGCCATATGACATCATGTGGAAGAAAAGTTCCATGGGTGGGAGTTCATCTTTTTTTTCCCTTCCACTTCTAGGAGGTTAGCTAGATATTGGTTGGTGAGTGGTGAGCAATTGCTTGTGTATCACGTGTTACATACATTCATATATATATATCTAGTCATAACTATTGTCTTCTTCCTTTTTTTCTTAGTAAACAGTTTTATCTCAAACCCCCAGTTCTACTTTGTTGGTTTTTTTTTTTCAGTTCTCTCCCTCATCCCACTGGGAAGGAGAGGAGTGAGTGAACAGCTGTGTGGTGCTCAGCCACCTGCCAGATTAAACCACAACAGCTTTGAACTTCCTTTTGCTGTCATGCACTTATTCATACCACAAAACTTTCACTGTTAGACACACTAAGTGTTAGTACTCCTAAAATGCGGCTCGTCTTTATTTTTCTGTATGATTTAATATCATCTTTCCTTCTAAGGGGAGAGAGAATAGAAATAACACAGAGAGAGTTTATCATGTCTCAGATCATGCACAAAATTATTTGGAGGTTGCCTAACTGTTAGTGAGATGTGTTGTCAGGGAGAAAGACTAATAAAAGCTTTGACAAGTCATCTCATTCTTAACAGCTCAGAACGTGCAGGGTATCACTTTACATTGAAGGGACTAGTATAAACTTGTAGAAATGTTAGTCAGATTTCTACAAAAATGTATCTAAATGAATCAGCATGCCAGAAACTAGATTTTGAGAACCCACTAACACATTTGGGAAAGTAAAGATTTTCAACATAGTTCAATTCTCAGGTAATACAAACTTCAGCGTTGCAGGTACCAAAAGAGCATTTCTTCTTTTAAAGGAATGCTGTATTTTTATAGGCCACTCTTTTTCAGAAGAGAAGCCACTTAATCATCATAAGGTCCAGTATAATATTTCACTTTGAAAAGGTAGAGTAGTTAGAAATTTTGATCAAATTTCACTTCTGATATCTGCCTTTTATCTATCAAACTCCATCTGCATTTTCAGTAGTTTCCTGCTCACCTTGTGTTCTACATATTCTTATGGCAAATACATGCAAAGTAATACCCTAGATCTGGAGATTCCCAGGGGAGGACAACTGTAGACTGTAGACAACTATGAATTTCAGTTTCTTCTCCTGTGATGATATCCAAATATTAGACAATACATGTTTGTTATAGGAAAAGTAGTGATGCTGTCTTTATCCCTTTTCTTCTCGTCTTGGTGAAATTCCACTCTACCTCAACCCAGATATAAGATCATATTTTAGCATTAAAAAAAAAAAAAAAAAAAAAAAAAAAAAAAAAAAAAAAGGCATATAATCTCATGCAAGGCATTGAATTTTCTTACAACTGATATTATCTTAGTAGACAAAGAAGAGAGAAAATGTGTGATGGGTGGGTTGAGGACACCTGGATTCCTGACTCTATCAATCCCTTTTCAGAGAAACATGTTGACCATGGGCGCACACATGCCAGAGAATACTCTGGAAGCTTGGTATTCAAGCATTCAGTCTGTGCTCCCAGTCAGAATCTGCATAGCTCTCTTATAATCTCCAAAATTTTGGTGCATGTGATGTGTTTATGCAGATATATGTGTGAGTAGAGGAAAAACTTGTTGAAAACACTGATTTTCTCATATCTGGAGCAAGCATCAGGGAAAACTCATGAAAACTTATTTCTGGTGAAGGAGGAGTAGTCCAGATAACCTCCCAGAATTGTTTTTGGTCCTACTCCCTGGGACTATACAATCAATTTTCTTCACTGATTGTATTATCAAAAACAAACAAACAAACAGGCTATTTAGAAATGGAAACCGAATCATTTTACTGGTTAAGGAAGAGTTTACAGTGATAAAGAACAGAGAAAAGTCCTCTGTTTTTCACTTGATAAAACTAAAATGCAGAGTAGATTATGGAGAAGCATAAAGATCTCTGACACATTAAATTCAGAAAGCAGACATTTGAACATCTTTTAAATGTAACATTTCTACCGTGGCATAATAGCAAATGTGGTTGACAAGCTATTTATTTATTGATGCAGCCCATTCTAATGGGCTTCAAAATGACTGGTGTTAGATAAAATTTCAGAGGAGTGAATTATTTAATGTTCATAAATGGCATACTTGACTACTTGTCACATTTTTTGCAGTAAAACATCCAAAGGCAGATATACTACTCAATTATGCCAAAATCAGAAGATGAGAGAGAAGTCCCTCTTTGATTAAAAAGCATTAAATACATGATGACAGAAATTGTATATCTAACAGCAATATAATGGAAAAGAATCATGATTTGAGCATTAAAATCAACAAGTTTTAATAACAATAATAATAACAACGGCAACAAGAACTGTGGAAGGACTTCTGGCTCACATGTTGTGCAAAAACATAGCAGGAGCTGAATGCTTTCCAAGCATATGTGGCTCAGCTACAAGATATGCCAAGACAGATTCATGGCCACGCTGTCACGACCAGATCCTGTAACCCTCACTATTATAAGGAGACCGAATGATACTGCACAGTATGGTTTAAGCAGAAAAGATTTTTAACAGTTCTGATTCTCTTTCAAAACACAGACCTTAACAGCTTGGTTGCTACAACCACTTCTTAGCAACAGAAATCAAACAGTAATGGCCTAAAAAGACAGAGTAGTAGACTCAACATCAACAGACAGCTATGGCATAAAAAGCTTGTCAGCAGAGTAGATGAAATTTTTAATCTGTGAGCATATCCTGTCACATATGGGGAGCTGTAACCTAGACACAAAGGGAAAATGTCATAGAGTATGCACAAATAATGACTCAATGTTGGCTCAAAAAGCAGAAAGTTTAATTTGTTCTACGTCAGCTGAGATGTGTGGGTGAAAAGATGTCTGGAAAACAGTAGAAAGCATGGAAATATCTAAATACCCTGTCAAGAAGTAAGGAAAAGAAAGGATAATGGGCTGAGAGGGTGGGGTTAGGAGCAATGTCATGGATGGCTAGAATAATACTCATTGAGGTGAGAACTGAAAGCATGAAGGAAGCAGAGATGTGATTTGAATTATGAGATCAGCTCTGGCAGAATAGTTTGACTGCCCAATGCCAGCATGGAATAAATGAGAAGTTGAGGGAATTCTATAATTTTATCTCTCCCACTTGTTCTTTCAGGTTGCCCACCTTATGGAGTCGCTGTTTTTTGGTAAATAACAGATATATGTTCAAAGGAAGCATTTATTTATCAACACTATCCATAGATGTGCTGGTAAATGTAATTCTTAGATTTCAGACTGTTTTTTTGTTTACATCTGTTCACCTTTCTCCCTGTGCTGAGAAGTGGCAGACAACTCTAGTTCATTCTTCAGGTGATAATACATTTTATTTAACTGGCACCAGTAAAAAAAAAGAAATCCAGGTGTGGCACATAACACAAAATGCAAGTATGTCTGGCTGTGGGCTGACAATGAGATATCTACTCATAAGATTTACATTCTTTTTTTCACTTTTTGACCTTTGGTTTACCAAATTTTATATGACACCTCCCTTGCTTATTAGAAGCCCCAAATTTTCAGACTTCAGAATGTACTGTCTCTTTTCAAATAGTTATGAAGTAATGAACTCCCAAACAATCTGGACAGTGAATGCTCAGCCATAACTGATAAATATTATACATATACCAGAAGTAATGACAGTGTAAAACCTTTTACTTGTTTAGATAAAAGTTGCACAGTTCAGTGAATATGATAATGAAAAGAATATTTTCAGTGGGAAGCTACGATAAGGCTACTGCTATCTTAGGCAACTGTTCCACTTCTGTGCCTCCCCACTGGGCTCAGAGTGGAAAACAAGAAGCCTCCGGCAGAGTCAGCATTGATAACAGGCAGTGATTTTCCTAACTGCATGTCCCAAAGTTCACAAAAGGAAAGTGAGAAGGGGAAAGAAAGGAAGAAAAATGATATGATAAAAGACAGACAATGAGAAAATTGTATTCAAAGAGCCCAAGAGACTTCCTGAGGCAATCCAACTGATACAGATTATTTACTTCATTCTGTCAAAGCATGGTTCACTCTTATGCTGAAGTTCAAACACAGTGAGTGCATCATACTTCTTAGCAAATTCAATTTATGTGTGAATAGTATTACTTGCACATTAAGGTACTCTGGCATATGAGTAAGTATGGCACATATTAGCACTGAATGACCTTAGTCACTGTCACCAGACTGTTACACATCATGTAATTTCATCAGAAGAAAAAATATACATGAGAATGCAACACAGAATCAGTAATAGCAGACAAGATTAATCAGCATCCTTTCTAATATGATTTTAAAATTTATTTGTAATGGAAAGATAAAGAATTTTTCAGGAGCTAAGATAAAAGATCTAGCCAGGTACCTTTTTTCACACTTGCATCAGTAAAGACATTTCCCCTGCAATTCAAATCCCATTTAGAAGTCTCAGAGATCAATGAAACAATTTTTCTCCTACTTTTCTAGCTGCGGCTGCCTGTGCTAAAGACTCCTAAAACTTCTTAAGCTTTTAGCACATGGATTCTCACCAATTCTCAAGCAGTTCTTCTTCAATAAAATTCATGTGGGGAATCTATGAAACAAGACATGCTTTTTTTTTCTCTGATCTCATTTCATCTACTATGGATATTTCAGGAATTGAAGACATAATTTTTAAAGCCAGAACTGAAATGTTTATGTCCCTAACTGCTATGTCAAAAGACTTTGGTGAAAATGTTCCCCTCAACAAGGTGTACAATGAACAGACTGAAGAAATTTCTTGAAGAAAGTTCCATGACTGTGTAGACTGAGAATGCTCTATGCATCACTGAGACCCCAAAGACCTGGAAAGCAGCAAATGTAGGAATGATAGTACAGGACTGGCCAGATGCTAACACAGAAAAATCCTTTAAGATCATCCTGGTACACTGCTTGATATCTAGTAATTAAAAGAGAAGAAATTACCTATGCTCTTAAGAGTTCTGCCAGGATGTGTCTACACTCTATGGGACTGACAGCTGCAAGGAACTGTGCCAGATTTTAATAATCTGATATTAATGCTAGCTGTAATCACCACAAATGGATATGCTAAGGTTATAGTGATAGAGAGAGATGAGATTGCATTTTTAATCCTGTCATCAAGTTTAACAGGAATCACATATGAAGATTAAGCTGTGAAGTCCTTCCAAAGACATTTAGTCTTCTGAGTGCCAAAACTGCCACCTGCTCTAACAGCTAAAACATGGGATTCATCTACCTTTCAAAAGAGTAAAAAGGTCATAATGGGGAAAAAAATATAAAAATGCAGAACCTTTTGGAAGGACATTTCTGTCCTTAGCATTTACCTTTCTCGGTTTTATTTTATCAGGAGGGTAAAGGAAAATATACTACTTTCTTTTCCTATATATAATAGAAGATCTTTAGTACTAATGATACTTGTCAGATTGACAGCTTGGGAGAATAACCCCTGCACTAATAAATCCAGAGAATGAATATTATATTAGGAGTAATACTGCAAGCTCCCTTAGACTAGCACATCAGTGTGTCTCTGTCCTGACCTGGAGAGGACTACCTTCTGAGATGGAAGAAGTTCAGTCTCATTACGCATGCATCTCTCAGTCTTTTTGTTAGAACTGCCAATCACAGATATAAAAGTAATAGCAATGCCACTTGGGTGTCACTGAGAACAGCGTTATTAACAGAATTGAGATAAAGTAAGATGCAAAATTGAGATTATATAACAACTTAGCTGCGTGCTCTCATTTTCTAAGTCCGAATGATTTTATAAGAATTTACTTTCTGTTGTTGATCCCCTATTCAAGCTCAAATTTTAAAGCTATCCAGGTTTCTTGGCACTATTTTTCTTGCTGGAAAGTTGTTCCTGCCTATAACTGCTCCTATAGCAAAGAAAACTCAGACATATATGTAAAATCACTGCCAGGTTGCTTTTGTATTTTTCATTTACCATCACCATCCTTCAGGTTTACCAACACTAGCTCTCATTTCCTCAATAAAATTCTAGGTAGGGTAGCATAACATTATAGATTAGCACTGTTACTATAGCCTTTGTCTTAAAATATTCTAGTAATCTGATATTACATCTTAGTGGAAATGCTAAGTCATGGCCTGAACCAGTGATTGAGCACCTGGTGGGAAGGCAGGGCCAACCCAAGAGAGCTCAGCTGCATGCAGTGTGCCTGAGTGATCGGAAGGGGTGGAGCCAGGATCCATCCCTACCCAGACCTCATTTAAGGGTTGGCAATGGAGGTAAAGGCATCTTTTGCTGGAGGTTCCTGCGTACCTGAGGCCTTCTAAATGTAAGCAGCTCTTTTCTTTCATTTCTGCAACTGCAATATTTGGGCTCGTCTCATTTGCTGTAGCTAAAGACTGCCACTCTGTTATTATCATGTTACTTTCCATCCTATTATAACACTACAATACCAAAATTAAAAATTTTTTTTACTCTAACATAAAAAAGAAAAGTTCTTTTTCTAACCAATAGCCATGGTACAGTAATGTCCTTACAAGCAAAAAAAAAAAAAAAAGTCACTCTGTCACTTCTATGTGAAAAGAGATAGACAGGGCAATTAGAATAATAAGACAGTATACATGCTTCATCTCAAAAACTACAACAAAGACAAAATTGATTCTGCATTGTGATGATATGATTTAAGCTATGATATTTGGAAGAAATTAATAAAAGAAAATACTGTTCTTCTTTTGATACTTTTCAGTAGTGATCATTTATGGAGTTCTCAAGACTGAGATTACAGGGAAAGTGATGCAATTCCCTCAAAACGAAGTCTCTTTTGCAATGTGTTTTTTTAATTCTTTTTGCTTATAAACACCATGGTTTTATAAAATTGCTCCCAAAGGTCACCTGCTCTCAAGTTAAGGCGTTAAAGGAGAAAGGCTCCATATAGGATTCACTTTTTGGTTCAGGGCCTAAAACTTTTTTAAAAAAACTCAGGGTAATTTTCACTTTTCCTTTCTTTTCATCACTACTTTCTGAATTCTTTTTAGCTACAGTGTGTTCATAATTCACTATCATCTCACAATATCTACAGTTAGACAAGCTTTTTCTTAGAACCTTGGGAATGGATCTGAAAAGAACTCTACAGAAAGTCAAAATGTTGTAGAAGTGATTCTGTCCTCAAATACTTGAGTATTTCTAATCTAACAATATTACCTGCAGATCAAACTCAGGCCTCATCTTCAGTTTTAGCTTGTCTCTCTAAACTAACTAAAAAAATGGCTGCACTACAGACTGCAGTCTGCAACAGCTTTTATTACTATGAATTATTAATAAGGAAGCTAACTTTAATATGCTTAAATATCAGTAGCAATCAAGTTGAAACAACGATATACAATGTATGTCAACCATTAGATTATTCCACGAGTGGTTTTATTTCATGGATATTATTTTTTATTATTCATTACATATAGAAGTTTGCTGTGAACCTTTTACAATTAAAAATATGAGCTGAACTCTCTAAGGGTACAAAAAAAAACAAAGATGGCACACAGAAGAAAACAACAGTGAAGACTGAGAGAGCAGTTTTAGTCAAATGAAGGAAGATGTTTTTCCATCATTTTAACTAAGCTAAAGAATGAAATTTAACAAGCAGATCAAGAGCTGTAGATGCACAGAAAATGAACATAAAGACTGATTTTTCACCATCCAGGAAAGAAGGAAAACTGTCTAATAACTAGCAAGACAAACAGGGATTGATGATTCTTTTTAGAGTCTGTACAAAAATAACTTGTGGAAAAATATTTTCCTGTCTCATTTCCTTATTTTCTTAAATAGATGTCATTTTTATAATTTACTCATTCAGCATGCCGTTTTCAGCATTACATTCTTCTAATTTTACTACAGAAGGAAAAATATAATGCAGAAAGTGGTATATGTCCAAAGTGAATATGTAGCTTGATCACTTCAAATATTGACTGGAAGCAGGAATCAAGTCTGCATTAAAGCTTCAAGATTGGAAAAAGAATGAAAGAACTAATTTTAAGCAGTAAAAAACAGAGAACATCTTAAGAACCAAGTTCAGGTGTTCTGTTTAATCTGAAGGCAAGGCCAAGTAAAATGAAAATTAATCCAGACCAGCGTCAAATACAATGGGGAGAGATTGTACTTCAATATGTAGATGCTTTCTGACTATTGAGAGAAAGAATGAGGTTCTCTGAGAATTAAATAAAACATGTGCAAAGATGTTTATTGTATAATGAAAGAAATACTGCTATTATTGCCAATACATCAGTGATATTTATTATTTTAGGGTTTGTGTTGAATTTGGGTTTTTTTTTTGCCTTTTTCCTTTTCCCAGCTGGCACCTTCTTAATTTTTCCAATAAATTTAGAATGTAAATAAGGAAGAAGAGTACCAACAAATGGACAGATGGATGGACAGATGGAAGAAAATACCCATATGCCATTTGTTGGCAATGAAATCAGTACGGCTAAATTAACTTATATGTATTACAAATTTGGGCCCAGATTCCTACACTGAATAGTCATAAGAACAAAGTAAGGGCCACTGGCAGACTACAGCCACAGACATAATGCCAATGTCTGGGGAAAAATGAGAGAGAGAGAGAGAAGAGTGATATGGTTGCACTGGAATAATCTAATAGGAAGCCTGCTATATCTGCAGTACACCTTATTTTTTCCCACTGAAAAAGATTTATTTTTTTTCCAAACTGTCTATTAATATTTGGAGGTATGATGAAATAGTCTACAGGAAAATACATGCAAAGATATATTTCAGGTTAGTATAATTGATAATTGAATTTTCTATGGAGCTTAAAAGAAAACAATTTTATTTTTGCATGTAATTTTAGACTGTAATCCATAATACATTTTTATCTTAAGATTTGATATATGATGAAAGAAAAGCAGAACTGTGTTAAAGAAGTTTTAAAAAATAGAACACTTAAAGCTTACTCCAAGCTATTAGATTTTTTTTTTGTGTTCACCCACAAGGAAAACAATCAAAGTTGAAAATAAATAATGGGAATTCAAAAGGTAAAAAAAACCCAACTTCTCAAAGTGCTGTGAACAGTTCCTCAAAAAAAAAAAAAAAAACTGAAAATCAGAATACCTGAAACTTTCTCCAATA
>JACDJE010000431.1:71918-173469 GCA_016647715.1 Pavo muticus | reverse complement strand
AAAAAAAAAAAAAAAAAAAAAAAGATGATAAAAGTCTTTGTTAGGACAAGGTAGTTAAATAGCTTACAATAGTTCTTAAAAGTCTTTATATGATTAGATCTACTGTCTTCATCAAATCTTTCTCACTATAATATTTACAACATATGGCTAATTTAGAAAGTGTCAGTGCTTACTTTGCTTGATTATTATGAGCAGCATTGTGCTGTAATGCATTAATTTTTCTCTGTGGTAATCACAGCAATCTTTGGTCTATTGCATAGATGCAATGCTTTCTCATGAAAGTCTATTAAATAATATGGGGAAAACACAATTACAAGGATGTCAGCACTATTTCTCAACTGAGAATTTGGTCAAGATTTCAGGAGATCATTTGTATTTTTAAGGATGTTTATAGAAGCATGAATTTAAAGTTTTGTTGTCCCAGAAATTTTAGAGGAGTCACACCACTACATTGTTTCAGAAAGATTAGATATTAAAACAAAAGCAAGTAAACAGGTGAAGCTGATTAGTTCATTACAAACAATATGTTGAATTCCAAAGAGATTGAAGAGATTGCAAACATGTCAATTATCTTTTTGTTTGTTTGTTTTTAAATATAACTTCTTAAATGTTATCATTCCTGGTTCTTTTTCAGACTTGAAAAACAATGAAGATGTTTGGGATTAGCACTGATTCCTAATTCTGTCATCCTTTTAAACAAACAAACAAAAAATCTTTACAGAAAATGAAACATGTTGGCAAGGTGCAAGTGACTGAGAATGAACTCAAAGTAGGAAATTATTTCAGTCTTGAAAAGCTGCACCTTATTTCTATCATTGATGTCCAAAAAGTAATATATTTGCATCCAGGAAAACACAGGCTTCCTATCTTCTAAGAGCTTGATCAGTCTATTCATTTTTATGCCTTATACTGCAGACTTTTGGTACCTACTGTGAAAAGATTCCTAGAACAAACTAATATTGCTCCTCAAATTTTCAAATTCTAGGAAGTTCCCAATAATTACTTTCAGTTTGGCAAAATCAGAAGTTAAAAGCATAATTCCATGTAACACTAGCTTGGGCTCTATTTATTTCTTAATTCTTTATAGAACTATGATCAGAGATTAATGAGGTTTGGAAATTTCATTATGTATAAGAATTTTGCCTTATTAACATGAAAAAAGCAATAAAATGTCAGACACTGTCCATGTTTATAGTCTTGGAGAGGTATTTCTTTTGCATTTTATCACAGTTACTTAGAATACTATGATGTGTGAGAAAATAAAGATGTCTTAATCACTGAAATGCAGAGATTTTAAAAGGACCATGCTATCTAGCAGATGTTGAAATGCACAAATTCTATCTTTAATTTTGAACATTTCAAAAAATATTTGGAATAAAGGTGATCATTCATTATTGAAATCCTGAAGGATTCTAGAAAAGAAGAAATTATTCTATTCCATCTTGATGTTGATATGATCTGTCATCTAAAATTACAGTGTAAATATAGGTACTCTGGGATTTGACTTGCCAGTGTATCTAGTCAACAACTAGACAAATTTTCATCTACAATCAGTCTGGAAAGCACAGTAACATATGTACCTAGATGCCTATGCCTATGTAAATACTTAGGGAAAGTTTGTCCTTGGGTCACAGTATGTGAATGCCATTCTAAGAGAAATATTAACTTTAAATAACAGTTGAAGAAAACTCCATTAAGCGTAGGACAGAGCCAATCCAAAGACAAGACGTGAAAGCAAATGAATCTTCATTTGGCAGGGCACAGGTAGTATCTGGGGTTCATTGCTTCTTTTTCTCCCTTGTGTGCAGAGGGTGATCCCTGTATTCATCACTGGGGGGAAGGAGGAAGGCAAGAGGATAGAGAGGCACAATGGATTTGATTACAACTGGTAATAAGGCAGGAGAGCTGTAGCCAGCACTTTTATAACAAAGGAGGAAATGATGCTCAGGGAGACAACAAGAAAAGCAGCACTGTGAGGGCATGCTGCAGTAGAGGTTTGTGAGTATGCAGGTTAAGGAAACTGGAAGGCTGTGTTATACTGGCCTTCCTGCTTCTGGGGCTAGAGATAGCAGCTAATTCATAATGAGTCTGAGTATTTTAAATATGAATAGTAGTAGACACGCGGCGCTATGTCTATAGTCATAGACACATACATGGACTAGATCAAAGGGTTTGCAAACAGCGCAGCTCATTCAAACCTGCCTTAATTATCATTACTGGCATTGTATTCTGCATATTGCTGTAGCTCACACTTTTCAAAATCATAAAGAAATATTTGGCTAAAGTCAAATTCCTGAAATAAATGCAGTGCCTTTGCCATGAATAAAATATATTTCTTCATGCCCCTCTCCTTATCTTACCAAACCTTTTACCATTACCTCATATGATGGTATGGTGTTGGACCCATAACACATTTTTATTTCATTGCCTCAGGATTTTCAGATTTTTCTATTCATGCTGTGATCAAGAAAAAAAAAATTAAAATATTTCAGCAGTACCGCTGTTGTATACAAAGCAGAGTACCAAATGAGTTCACAACATCTGTAATGTCTGATCACTCAGTGGAAAATATGCTTGAATAAAATCACTACCATCCAAAAGCAATTTCTAAATAATGTCTTCTGTAGAAATTGTCACGCAAGAGACAATGAATATAAAAAAAAAAACCACACTGTGATTGGACAATTCAGGATATCAGTATGAATAAAGACTTAAATTATAGATGCATCTGGAAAGAACACTTGAAAACTCTGTTCAGGAAAATATGAGAGATGGTTGAAATAGATATTGGGCAGGGACAGGTGAGTTGGGGTCTGCACCACTGACAATTTCTTAGTGCAAAAAAGAAAAAGTCCACCTCAAAATCACACTCAGAGACTTAAAGACATTGTGATGTTTTTGTCCTTCCATAATAGAACTAACAGCATATTTATTTTAAATGATTTCCTTTTTAAACAGCAAAATAAATATATTAAAAATTCTGATGTGTCAAAAAGTGCTGCATTGTGTAAAACAACAAGTAGCATAATTATTATTTGTATTACACTCTGGTAATAAACAAATGAGCTGCAAAGAATCTCTGCAATACAGCACTTTCATTTTCTAGATGGGGAATTGAAGCACAAAAAAAAATTATGTTTTCAGAAGTACAAGAGGAAACTGGAGCTAAGCTTAAATTAAATTGGTGATGAATAGAAACAAATTCTAATAGTTATTAATGGGGAGTTTAGACAAAGTCCAACGGAAAAAAAAAAAATCACAGAATCCCCACCTGTCAAGCTGGGTGCTTTAAAAGCTGTTGCTTTCTCTATTTGCATTAATTATGTAAACAACTAAAGATGCACTACAGGATATCTTCAAAATCATGTTACTTTGGATGTTCTGAACATATTAGGCATAAATAAAACCATACAAGATGTGCAAAGCAAGGCTTCACTTATCTAAGTCCCCCACAGGGCCCTATTTAGAAAATGTATTCAGAGCAAAATTTATGTATAAAGACAACTCTGTTTTCTGCACCATGCATAAGGAGAGCATCCCAAATCTTTTCAAAGCACAGCAGCAGAAGAGAAACAAACAACAGAGAACATGACTCTGTAATCCACTGATGACAGCATCTCTGCTGGAAGTGGGAAAATTTGTTTTCTTCACGGAGCACACGCACAACCTGGCTGTATCAGCCAATGGATGAAATGCAATACATATAAGCAAGTAGTGGAACCGAGCTCTGTAATCTAGGACTCTTCCTGCATGAGTGTGCTGAGAAGGCCTCACTAGGACACAAATTTTATTTTGGGTCCATCATCTTTCCAATAGTACAGCTTCAGCAGGAAAGACAGCCTTTGTTTCAAGACTTCATTTTAGCATGTTAATGTGTGTTACTGGAGGAGAAAGAAGGTGAGGATTATAAATGTCAAGCAATAAAACAGTATGCTTTCTCACTTTTGGGCGGTGTATGTGACAACTGAATCATTGTATAATAAAGTGGAAAGCATCAATAATCACGACCTTTTTATTTTTTCTTCTTTCTTTGTCATGGAATCATAGAATATCCCGAGTTGGAAGGGACGCATAAGGATCATCAAGCACAACTCCTTGTTCCACAAAGGATCACCCAAAATTCAAAATACGAAGCCCTCTGAATCAAGACCCTTCTTAAAGACATACCTAATTGTTAGTGGGCTAAAATTATATGCCTAACTAAAGATTGGTAATGCGTTAAACATGATTAATGCATTTTAAAACAAACTTATCACAAGCAACTCAGAATCCACATGAACTGTAATTCTAAGCTTTAATTGGAAAAACATGGTACTGGCCCTTCTTTACTGCTCACTTGGAAAGGACAGACATCCTTACTGAGGGAGTCAAAGACATTGCATTAAAAAAGAAAACTTACTTACTAATCCAATTAGGACTGAGGAAGTATCAATATCATAACAAAGCTAGAAGATCATATTCTATATAAAATAAATACTTATTCTAGAAAAAATATTAGATTAGAGAGATGAGATGAAACCCTGTATTTGGTCTTGAACGACATGCAACATCTAGCTCAACATCTTTAAGTGCTACTATGAAAATAGCCAAACTGAAGGAGAGTCAACATGACTTCTGAAAAAGGAACTCACCCATACAGATTTACCAGGTTTCTGAAGCCTCCAACAGCTGTAGGAACAAGGATCATCCATTTCACACAAGCTACATAGATTTCTAAAAAGTCTTCACAAGTTGCTCACAAAAGGTTTTAAAGGGAACTAAACATCACTGACATAAAAAAGATGTCATTGCACAGATAAATAATTGATTAGGAGACAGGGGAACAAAGTTCAGGAGTGGAAGGGGATCACTGGGGAATTTGCACATAGGTTTTTTCTGCTTAACACCTGGGAAACAGAGTGAGAAATTGAGTGACAAAGTTTTCTGCTAAAACGTGTTTATTCATAATAGAAAGGATGAGACCAACTGTGAAAAACTCAAGGTGAGAGACTAGAAAATAAAATCCCAAGGAAAAGTCACGTGTAAAGAGATGTCTGGGGTGGAGAGGTGGAGGTTGAAGAGGGATGGGGAGGAAGGGGAAATGCTTTTTTATTCCATGTAGAAAAGTACAACTTAATGTTCAAGATCAATCAGAAAAAAATCACATGCTAGGAATTAGTTCAAAAGGCAGAGGGAAAAAAAAGTAGAATATAATTATCCCCTGTAACATATCCCTGCTTCATCTGCCTCCTGTGTCCTATTACACTTTCAATTCCTATTACAATTTCAAGATTGTGCCACAGAACTTGTAGAAGTTTGGAGAGGTTCAGGGCAATAAGGAGGATCAAAGGTATGCAATATTTTCTCACTGATGGCTAAGAGGGCTATACTCTTCAGCCTGAAAAAGAGATGATTGATAGAGTAGAATGATTAGCAATCGTACACAGAAAACAGATGGTAGATAAGAATTATTTTTTGCTCTCTCTAATCTAACAGTAGAGCTTACTTTACTAACTCTGTAAGACCCAATTTGAAAATAAATAAAATTAGGTGGTTCTTCAGTTTACATGCATGAGCCATAAAACTCTGAGCACAAGATTTTTAAGTTCTTTCACAAGTCTGGCCTAATCATCTGAGAGCCTAATATGTAAAATGTTCTGTCATCAAAATCTTTTTGATGGCAGTGACAGTAGGGAACTTAAATGCTTTCAAAAGTCATAAAGCCCTCTTTTGTAAAAGATTCTCTGATCTAACTTTCACCATCTAAAAATGCCAACAGACTAAACTAGCTATTTAGGCTCCACTGTATTAGGATAATGAAAATGTTAGTATCTCCAAAGAACAATTTACTCTCTCTGATCACAGAATCACAGAACTGCAATGGTTGGTAGGGACCTCAAGAGGTCGCAGAGTCCAATCCCCCTGCAAAAGCAAGTACCCTACAATAAGTCACATAGGTAGGCATTCAGATGGGTCTTGAATATCTCCATAGGAAACTCCACAACCTCTCTGAGCAGTCTGTTCCAGTATTCCATCATCCTTACCATAAAGAAGTTCTTCTGCATGTTAGTATGGAACTTCCTATATTCAAGTTTTAGACTGTTGCTCCTTGTCCTATCACTATGCACCACAAGAAGAGCCTGGCCTCATCCATTTTCCTCCCACATCCCTTTAACTATTTATAAACATTAATCAGATCCGCTTCAGTCTTCTCCTCCCCAGGCCGAACAGACCCAGGTCACTCAGCCGTTCCTCATACGGGAGATGCTCCAGGCCTTTTGTCATATTTGTGGCCCTCTGCTGGACTCCTGGGAGATCTCTGTCTTTTTTGAACTGTGGAGTCCAGAACTGGACACAGTGTTCTAAGTGCTGTCCATCAGAATACCCAGGTTCTTCTCTGCAGAGCTTCTCTATAGCAGGTCATCCCCTAACCTGTACTGATGCATGCAGTTCTTCCCCAGGTGCAAAATTCTACACCTGCTCTTGTTAAACCTGATGCCTGTGAAGAATCGTTTCTCTCTCAGAGGTTTCCCTTTTTTCACTGACTGAGGAAGAATTCTAAAAGAGTATCTTTAAAGTACACATCTTTCAGATAGTTAAAGCTGTGTAAACTTCATTCCTGGACATGGATTTAACAACATATGTGCACGTCCATCTGAATCATTTGAACATATATATTGACAAAAGTGTTCAGAGAAACCAAGTTGAAGGGGGAAACCTAGTTACATGTTCTGGACTGAGCTGCAACACACTGCAAAAACAAAAACAGAAATGAAATAAAATAAAAATAAATCAAAACCGCCAATAACAAACCAAACCAAAACAACAACAAGCACATACCTTGAATACAAAATCATAGCTAAATAAATATGCTTCAGATGCAAGGTACTTCATCCTGTAAATGTACTCTATTTCTCCTTGCTTTAGAATTATGTTTGAATCTCTGTCAAACTTGCAAAATTCTATTTCATAATCATNGGCAAGACAGCTTGTAAAACAAGGGAACTGGGGGTAAAAAGGTAGCAGACTAAATTAAATATAGTGCTTTTGTTAAATAATTATAGAAAAATTACTAAGATATTCCAAGCAATTTTAGATTTAGAAAAGTCAGAAAAGTCTCCTGACACAGGCAGAAAATCGTAGGCTGAGCAGTGCAAGTATAAAGCATTTCATCCTACAAGGAAATCACTTACTATCAAAGATTCCAAAATTTACAACCTAAAAAATTTCCACTTGAATTAGTGCAATATCTTCTCGTAATCAAGCTTTACTGGATTTCAAATATAATCAGCCCTTACTGTGTCATAGAAACTGTTAGCACTCATGAGAATTGCTAGTTTAGGATTATTCCCCAACAAAGTTATAAAACATTTGCACTGACTATTCCCTCTGTCTTCTTCCCTCCACCTCTTCTATGTCATTATTTTTAAAAGGAGGAACACAAGTGTCAGGTTGCCATTTGAGCTCTGATGAATAAAAGAGTCCGCTGTGGAAAAGAGTAGATAGCTGAAATTACAACTCTAAAAAACTTCCAGGTTCCGTAGTTTGGACATACGAGTTATGAATTAGAAGTATAGCAGCACGGAGTCAACTTAAGATAAATGTTCTCAACATTTTTCAAGCAAAAAAGAAGTGCCATTCAAAATGCATGAGACTTTCTGTCTTTATCCTTTGGTCTTGGTTGTTTCAGGGTATCTCAACTACCGCTCACAGAACTGAGCTCTTTCTGCCCTTATCTCATGGCTTTCCCACCACTCCATATGAAAATCATCAGTTAATAAATTGTAAATTACTTTAAGAATGAAAGAGAAAACACAGGAAAGAGGAAGAACTGAAGCAAAAATTAAAATCTGATTTTACTTAAGTCAGAAATTGACATAAAAGTTTGAAAGTGAGAAGTTGGGAGCTAATGGCTATCAATCCAGGATGAGGGTGCAGATCTTGAACCAATGCTCTGGGGAGGATATTTTCTATAAATGCTGAGTACATCTTGTTCCAAAGAGATGAACTAACTTTGCTTTTAGGATTACTTTTATTTGAGCTTTCATCTACAGTAAAGTAACACAAAAGCCTCCATTGGCAAATGGTTAGGAGACAGAATCACCAAATAGACTACAGTGCTGTGCAAGTTGTGCAGAAGCACATGAGATGGCTTTCTGAAGATAACAGTTTACTAGGTTTTGACCATTTATAACAAGTAAATTTTTTTTGCCAAGACAAAAGTAATCTTACAGTAGACTATATTCAATATTATTATTCTGTACTGTGAATCAGAAGTTAGAGAATTCTTTTGAAAAATGGAAACTGTATACATTAAAGGAATTCATCTGAGAACCTTAATCTTACAGTAAATTAAAATAATGGATTTTCTGTGCTCACAGGATTTCTCATTTATATGAAAAATGGTTTATCTGTGCAGTAATTAAATATTATGCCGACTTGCATGAACAGATTGCCAAAATGAAACTTAGCATCTCTTGAATTTGTCAGCTAGACAACCTCAGCTATCTGAGATTATACAGACACACGTTCTTTTTTTNATTTGAACATATATATTGACAAAAGTGTTCAGAGAAACCAAGTTGAAGGGGGAAACCTAGTTACATGTTCTGGACTGAGCTGCAACACACTGCAAAAACAAAAACAGAAATGAAATAAAATAAAAATAAATCAAAACCGCCAATAACAAACCAAACCAAAACAACAACAAGCACATACCTTGAATACAAAATCATAGCTAAATAAATATGCTTCAGATGTAAGGTACTTCATCCTGTAAATGTACTCTATTTCTCCTTGCTTTAGAATTATGTTTGAATCTCTGTCAAACTTGCAAAATTCTATTTCATAATCATTGGCTGTACTACTGAAGGACTTAAAAATAAGAAGATAATTTATTAAACTCACATTAGGAACTCAGAAAAGGAGAAAGGACGGTGTCTCATATTGCAACACACAATGACAATATTTATGTCACTCAGCCCTTTAAAAAAGTGTTAAAATCTTGCCCTCGGGACACAGTTGTATAATTGTTCCGTTCCTTAAATACTTAAATAAATGAGTAAGTTTCCCAAAGAATTGTCTTAAGTAACAACTTGCCCATAGATTATTGAGCTGTTCAAATCAGGTTTACAATTCCGAAGGAATGGGGCAAAGCCAAACCTACTTAGATGTCTACTCTGCTTACAGAACTATTAAGTCATTCATTGCAGCAGCATGTTTTTAAGTAGCAGCAGCATTGTTTAATTGGGAAATTAAAAATGTTTTCTAGCAAATTCATTCAGGTAATAGTATGATTCATGTGAGAAAAATCTAAGGAAAACATAGAAAGAAGTTAAAAAGAGTAATGAGGTGGCAACTCGCTCATTTTCCTGCTGTTAGTCTGGTCATAATTAGCAGCACCAACAGCTCATTTCAGCGTATATGTGTGCAAATTTATGCAAATCTTCTACATATTAAATGCCACTCATGTTTTTAGCGAGAAAGCTTGTCTATATCTCTATTTGAAAGGTCTGAAGAACAACTTATAAAAACTAAAAAACTATTCACTATTTCATTTGCATAATAAGCTTTCATTCACATCTCATTAAAAAAGCAATGTCACCTCATGAAACTATGGTTGCAGACCAGCTCCAACAGCAAGCTCTGCTATAATTCATAATTCCAAATGTTTCTAGAGTAGGTTTTTTTCCCCACTTTTATTTAAAATCCTTCATTTCAACCTTTACTTTTTTTCTGCTATGAAACAAACTCTTTTCAACTCTTTTCCGGATACTTATGTAACTTACATTTATAAACCTCCAACACATTTCTATTCTTCATGCTGGGAAGTTAAATAATACCATTATTGTAATTGAAGGGAGAAACCTGTGGTGAATGGCTGGCATGTTTCTCTGAGTAATGATTTTCTTATAAAACAATGTGGAATTTTTCAGTCTGATTATAAAGGTGACTAATTTTCAGTTCTTAAAACATGTTGTATCAAGTGAAAATTTTGTTACTATACTGAAATTACACAAATAGCAAGTATTAGATAGCACAACACAAATTACACAACACATTACACAAATAGCAAGTACATAGATCTAAAAAAATAAGCCATGTCTTAGACTGTAACAGGAGAAAGTTTTGTAAACATCCAGCAGGTTTAAAATAAATGTACACATGTGCATGCTTGTGTGTATATGTAAGTTTTATTGTTAGCTAGCTAAAGATGACAATCAACATTTATTCCGTATTTAATCCATCATAAGGAATAGATACTAAAGTAATATTTCAGCTAAGTCATTCACTGATATATTTTTGCCAATAGATACTGTTCTACAAAACTGTTCTGTGAACTACAANCTTCCAAGTGAAACAGGTGTGTGCTGGTTAGGTTGGGATAGAATTAATTTTCTTCATAGTAGCTCATGTGATGCCAAGTTTTTGGATTTGTTATGAAAATAGTGATGATGACACACTGATGTTTTAGATATTGATGAGGATTGCTTATCAAGGACCTGTCTGCTTCTCATGCCAGCAAACAAAACAAAACAAAATCTCACAGCACACTAACATTTCTCTACATTTTCCTTTGATGAATTTCTGAATCAGAAGAGGAGTGGATTTTTTTCTTTTTTTCTTCTCCTGTCAGCACAGTCAGTCAAAGGCTATGCAGCACACCTGTGGTAAACTGTCCGCTTGTACCTATGCTGTCCTAAAAGTAATGCAGGGGAAGAATTGTGCCTCTGAAATTTCTTATCTGATTCACTTTTCCTCTGGGTGGATAGTAAATTTTCTGTTGACCTCTACCAACACAAATTATAATGTTAGTTTAGCTGTACTTGGCTTGTGATTTGGGTCAGGGCAGCATTATGTCTTGATTCCATTTCCTCTGCCTTCTCTATTGACTGCAATGAGTTGATGGCATTCACTTTTTTGGTGCACCCTGCCCTTGAGGTGTAATGAATTCAGCCTTCCTAGCCAGACTGCTTTAAGGGCACATAATTTAAAAAGCAGAAAAAATGTTACGGATCACATCAGAGCTGAAGAGACAGAATACACATTCACAACACTGATACACCAATGTCTGTTTTTACTGCCACTGTCAGATCAATACACTTTTCAGTAAGGGGGAAGACAGAAAGTATTAGCTACAATGAAGAAGTGAAAGCAATAAAAGTGCAGGAGGGTTCTTCACTACTGCCAGCAGATTAGAAAACATTTATTTTAGGAGCAAGTACAAATATATCATAACTCTGCCAGAGTTGGCTATGACAAGCAATCAAAATACACAAGAAAAATTGGAACACAGGCTTTTGACATCTAAATAAAAAGGATACCTGCAGGAATGTGTGCTAATCCACCATTACTAATTTAATAATTCTTTACTACAGAAAAATATGCTGTTAATGTAACATTAATTTGCTTGATATACACAACACTTTAAAAGAGAATTCTTTATTTTGAGGAAGGAGGTTTTAAAATATCAGTTCACTGCAGGATTGAAAAATAAGGAGTTATGAAGGAATATTTTGGAAACTATTCATGAAGATCACTCAAATTTTTAAATAACCACTTAGACATACCTACTCAGTTACCTTTCCATTTTTTACTTGCAGGTATCTGTTGAATAAGTTGAATAAATTTACTTAAAATTTTTCATTCACTAAACAGAACATTCACAGAAATGATATAATATTTTTTAGGTATCTTAAAAATACATTGGGGCTGCTACTACAATTTCCATAATGGGATACATTCTGCTGACTGCCATGGTTTAACTGCTTTTTTCACTTTTTTGTTTTCTTTTTTAATCATGAATTTCAGATCACTCATTTTCTTTCACCTCACTGACCCAGATAGATTTTGTAGGTGTCCCAGGAAGTCAATAAAAATAGAATAAAAGAATCACCAGTGTTGGAAAAAAACCTCCAAGATCATCCTGTCCTACTGTCCATCTACCACCAATATTTCCCCCCTAAACCATGTCCCTCCATACAACATCTAAATGTTGCTTAAACACCTCCAGGGACTGTAACTCAAACACCTCCCTGAGCAGCCCATTCCAGTGCCTTACCACTCTTCTGGAGAATAAATTTTTCTTAATATGCAACCTGAACCTCCCCTGGAACAACTTGAGGCCATTCCCTCTAGTCTTATTTCTAGTTACCATGGGAGAAGAAGCCAAACCCCACCTGCTACGGTTTATGGTTTTTCATTGGTATTCCACATCACAATATCAAGCAGTGAACTGGGAGTTAAAAGAGTTAATGCTGAAGTTTCCTCGGAAAAGAAGAAAGAACTCCCAGAAGATTTTGGGATTTTTTTTTGTTTCCATTTTCCATTTGGAAGGAAAGATAAAACGGACTGGTTAGTCACAAGATGGCCCTTTTGCTCTTTTTGCTCCCTTGCCGCTTTGCCTACAGCATTAGAGTAAGGAGTTTGGTTTCAGAAACTCTCTCTCTTTCACATTTTATTTTATTTATTAGCTTCAATTTCAATCATATTGTATTATCTCACATTCTACTACTTTATTTACTGAACTGAGTTTTTTTCCTTTTGTTCATTGCCACTGTTTTCCTCATCCAGGCCCGTCTCCCTGCCTTTTCCTTTTTCTTTTTCCCTGCCCCCCCCTGCCTCCACAGGGCATGGATCCATTGGTCTCTTTGCCCTGTTGTCAAGGAAACCAGGCCTAACCATGACACCACCACCTCGCCACAATCTTCTTTCGGTTGGTTGTAGAGGGCAAAAACTTCTCCCCTGATCCTTCTCTTGTCCAGACTCTACAATCACAGTTCCCTCAGCTACTCCTCATAAGACCTGTAGAATTATTTAGAGCAAAACCGTGAGACTGTTCTGAGTAACTTCTTACAGTAAGCTGGTTCAAGTATGCATTTGAATAAGACAGATTCAGCCTCTTCTATACTTTTGTAATTTTCCACCTGTATTTTACAATCAAGCAGACCTTGTGGGACAAGATCCTGCACTAACAGTGATTATCTTTTTGTATAGGAGCAAGCTCACATTTACATCAGCTTCAGAAGCAACTTAACTTAATTTAGTAAGGACTGACAGCTAGTCTCTTATGATGCCAGCATTCCTTGAGATTTATTTAAAAACTTCAGTTTAAGAATGTTTTTTTCCAAGTGTGCCATTCTTTCAGATGGAATATTTTTTGATAATATAGTTTTCATAGCCAGATTTTTTTACTATAACCAAGAAGATAAAAGACGACCACGTCTTAAAAAGATGTGTAGCTAAAATATTTTTATAAGCTTGTGTACTGTAGAACAATACACTTTGTAAAATAATGCCATATACAATGAAATAAATAGAAACAACACTGCCTATAGTTAATTGCAATGTAAAGTTATAACACAATGAATAAAAACTAATCAATTTCTACTGTTTATAGAAAAGCATACTCTAACAGTGAAGAATATGCAGTTATGAACAAACTGCCTGCCTTGGCATTGTTGACTGTAAAAGTCAGTGCAACTGCTAACAATACAAACATACTATCAAGGTTAATTCCCAGAAATCTAGTCATAAAAGAGACTTTTGTTCTGAGGTACACACAGGCTCCTTGAAAATATCCCATTCTGACTCTTGATCTAGAGTCAAGATCAATCTCTCCTCTAGCAAATTCTTCACAGATTTTTTTTTTTTTATAGCTGGCCACCACTATTTGCAAAATGCTTTTGGCAAACAAGCAGGTATCAGTTCAGTATGGTCTGTGTTCTGAGTCAGTTGGGTGTCCATGCTTTCATTGGAAAAGCTTTCTGAAGCAGAGAAAAATACATCCCCAACTGCCAAGAAAAGGGAAGGCTGCCTCACTCATTCTTCAGTGCTAGCCTGCAAGACAAGTCCTAACCCCAATTCCTCCCGCACTTTCTTTCAGTGTCAGTGATAGATGCTGTGTTGGTTCTCACACATTTACAAGCTGATCTGTATGCTCTGTTAACACTTCATCTGGGTCACCAAAGAAGTGAAGATGCTAAGATAAAGGTCCAGCAACATAACAAGCACATTTTTCTTACTGTTACACCATATTGTAGACTGCGAAATGTAGAAGCATTTGAACTTTTCCAGCACACTGCTTTCTCATCAGCTTCAACTGTATATTTCTTTGACTCTTAACAGCCATCAAAAACTGGTCTAGCTCTAGGCTTAACAGAAATGTCAACGCCTTCTTGCAGTTTTTGCCATCACTATCCAATTTCCACAACAGTCTAATAGCTACTTTATTTCTCTTGTTCCACTGTGTCTGGTAAAATATGCAAGTACACATCTCTCCCACTTTTACTGGTTTTGGTAGCTTCACTTTACTATCTGGCATTCTTGTTTCTACATCACTGCCAGCATGTTTGCTTTTATTCTCTTTAGCCTTTTTATTCTCTTTGTGTTTTCAGTAAAACAAAAAAAATTCTGTTGCCACAGAAGAGACAGAATATGGTTCCTAGCATAAGAAAATCATAAGGAAGACAAATGAAATTTTCCACCACTTCAGTGTACTTTGTAAAAACTGCCCAGTGGCAAGACAGCTTGTAAAACAAGGGAACTGGGGGTAAAAAGGTAGCAGACTAAATTAAATATAGTGCTTTTGTTAAATAATTATAGAAAAATTACTAAGATATTCCAAGCAATTTTAGATTTAGAAAAGTCAGAAAAGTCTCCTGACACAGGCAGAAAATCGTAGGCTGAGCAGTGCAAGTATAAAGCATTTCATCCTACAAGGAAATCACTTACTATCAAAGATTCCAAAATTTACAACCTAAAAAATTTCCACTTGAATTAGTGCAATATCTTCTCGTAATCAAGCTTTACTGGATTTCAAATATAATCAGCCCTTACTGTGTCATAGAAACTGTTAGCACTCATGAGAATTGCTAGTTTAGGATTATTCCCCAACAAAGTTATAAAACATTTGCACTGACTATTCCCTCTGTCTTCTTCCCTCCACCTCTTCTATGTCATTATTTTTAAAAGGAGGAACACAAGTGTCAGGTTGCCATTTGAGCGCTGATGAATAAAAGAGTCCGCTGTGGAAAAGAGTAGATAGCTGAAATTACAACTCTAAAAAACTTCCAGGTTCCGTAGTTTGGACATACGAGTTATGAATTAGAAGTATAGCAGCACGGAGTCAACTTAAGATAAATGTTCTCAACATTTTTCAAGCAAAAAAGAAGTGCCATTCAAAATGCATGAGACTTTCTGTCTTTATCCTTTGGTCTTGGTTGTTTCAGGGTATCTCAACTACCGCTCACAGAACTGAGCTCTTTCTGCCCTTATCTCATGGCTTTCCCACCACTCCATATGAAAATCATCAGGTAATAAATTGTAAATTACTTTAAGAATGAAAGAGAAAACACAGGAAAGAGGAAGAACGGAAGCAAAAATTAAAATCTGATTTTACTTAAGTCAGAAATTGACATAAAAGTTTGAAAGTGAGAAGTTGGGAGCTAATGGCTATCAATCCAGGATGAGGGTGCAGATCTTGAACCAATGCTCTGGGGAGGATCTTTTCTATAAATGCTGAGTACATCTTGTTCCAAAGAGATGAACTAACTTTGCTTTTAGGATTACTTTTATTTGAGCTTTCATCTACAGTAAAGTAACACAAAAGCCTCCATTGGCAAATGGTTAGGAGACAGAATCACCAAACAGACTACAGTGCTGTGCAAGTTGTGCAGAAGCACATGAGATGGCTTTCTGAAGATAACAGTTTACTAGGTTTTGACCATTTATAACAAGTAAATTTTTTTTGCCAAGACAAAAGTAATCTTACAGTAGACTATATTCAATATTATTATTCTGTACTGTGAATCAGAAGTTAGAGAATTCTTTTGAAAAATGGAAACTGTATACATTAAAGGAATTCATCTGAGAACCTTAATCTTACAGTAAATTAAAATAATGGATTTTCTGTGCTCACAGGATTTCTCATTTATATGAAAAATGGTTTATCTGTGCAGTAATTAAATATTATGCCGACTTGCATGAACAGATTGCCAAAATGAAACTTAGCATCTCTTGAATTTGTCAGCTAGACAACCTCAGCTATCTGAGATTATACAGACACACGTTCTTTTTTTTTTTTTTTTTTTTTTTTTACTTTTTGACTAAAACTGTACATCACACTGGCAATTCTGAGTATATTCATTAGTAAACAGGTATAGTCAGAAGATGCACTGAAGTCATTACCTCATTCAGTGTGTCAGGAAGCAAAATCATTATGTTTTGGTTCTGTATAAATCTTGATCACATCACAGTAGTTAAGAATTACTTCATTTAATATTAAATTACCAGTTTTTATTTGAGTCCCTTTGTTCTTGTTTAATAGATGAGCACCTGAACAGCTTTCCTCCACTGAGAAGTATTTTGAGAGGTCCCTCACTTCAGCCAAGATGCTAAAGCTTCTGTAAGCCCAGTGAAATGTATTCATGCATCCAGTTACATTCATACATGCATCAATGAGCATCCATGGGGAAAAAGAAAAAAGAAAAAAGAAAAAAAAAAGAGATATTATGAATTCAAAACTAGTATAATATCCATGGGTACATGAGAAAGAGGGTCCAATTTTTACCAGACAATAGTTTAAACTAGGGAGTGCTATTTTCTTCATTTAGAATTTACACTGAGACCAGATTCTCATTGATTCTTTAAATGGGGAGACCAAAAACAAAGTAAAACCCTGTAATGGACCCTTCAGACTCTCTGAACCTGAATTCTTTCCACAAAGGATCTCTGATTATACTTATTGTGAAATTTCATGATTCATATGGAGCAAACAATCAAGAAGTCAATTCTTTACTGAAGCACTGCAACTGATACCTATGAAAAACAGCTATAGCAGAAGGGCAGTGGGGCCGCAGACCCTAGATCATTTTGTTTTCACATTTGCACTGCGAACACTTCAAATCTGATGTATTTAGCAAACAATTTCTTTGCTTCATACTACCTCTTCAGTAATCTAAGCTTTACTTCTCAATTTGATACTGCAATGCTTAAAAACAATTAATGCTTAACCATCAGTAGAATGTACAGACTCATAACTTGATTCTTCATCTTTAGAGTTTGATATTAAACTTCTAAAAGCCTGGATTTTTAGTTTAAGAAACAATATAAACAAAACCTGCAACATTCTGAGTCCTAATACAATATTGGCAAGGNAGGAAGATTAAATGACTCCAATATAAAAGATAATGTGTAAGAGGAGAAAGCATAGCAGAAAGACAAAAGTACATTTTTTGTATTAATTCTTGTTGAACTTGGAGTGGTGCTTTTCCTCATGTGCAGAGGACAGGATAGAATATGAAATGATGGAACAAGAGGTTGTGGAACAAATCAATTAAAAAAAAATAAATAAAAAGGAAACAAACTGCCAAGGCCAGGTGGCAATCACCTAGGGAACTGAAAAATGAAATAGCTAAACTACTAACCTCTTCCCTGAAACTGCCTTAGTAGGAGAGGACTGCAAAATAGCAAGAGATTGAAGAATCTAGATATTTGTAAGCCTGACATTCACATTCTACAATCTCAGTAGGAAATAAAATAAAGTACAGAAGTCTGAACAAGTGACAAAATATGATATACCAAGGAAGAAATGACATATTTTGTTTTAAAAGAAAATCACAAGTCACAGATTCATTGGATTTTGCTGAAAATTTCAGCAAGCATCTGAATAATGCAGATCACTACAACTGAAGCAGCCTGGAAAAATTAGAGGCTTTTTTTGAAGGCTTTCACCAAGGGTTCTGTAGGAAATAGCGTATTTAAGGTATAAGAGGAAAGGATCATGCATGGATTAATAATTGTTAAAAAGGATCTTGCATGGAAAAATAATTAGTGAACAGTAAGGATGTAAAAGAAAATTGTCTATTTTCACAGTAGGCTACATGTGGATTTGTGTTAGGACTACTGCTATTGAATTGCAAATAGCAAAATAGCAAATATCTAATCAGTTTTTAAGGATAATTATGAAAGAACTCTGTAAGAGATAGAACCTATCTATCTATCTCTAGATATAACTACAGAATTTCTTAAGTTCTTGATGTCTTCCATCATTAAAACGTGTGCAGTTTCTATGTTATCTCCTCCATCTTCAGAAGACTATGGCAGAGGTTAGAGAAGAGCAAAAAAAAGATGACCAAAGATGTGGAAGAGATTTTGTACAACCAACAAAGAAATTCTAGAGATCTCTTTAGCCTATAAAAACAGAGCTGACTGAGAGGAGATGATAGGGCAATTGATATAATTGTTTACTCAGTTATACTGAAACATCACTACCAAATATTTAAGCATAAGTCTTGTCAGAATTTAAGTGAATCTTGAAGAGGGACTTTCAAATAATATTGTTATGGAAAATTAGTCTTTCTTTTTTATATGTTTGCCATGAAATATAAAATGTTAGTCTGTAAATATGCAGCTGGCACATATATCAATGAACCATTTATAATACACCCGAACATCTGGTTACTTCACTATTACTAGGCTGAATTACTTATTGCAGACATCCAAACTGTTCTCACTCTTATTTAAATTTAAAAAGAATAAAAAACAAAAACAAAAAAAAAAAAACAAAAAACAAAAAAATCACTATAATTCTGTGGAACTGTGAAAGAATGTGAAAGAAACACTGTCATATAATAAATATAATAAAATAAGAAGTAAACAAACAACAGCTTATTTCAGGAAGAGACTTCATTCCAATATTATTGATCAAAAAACTTCATCGCCTTTTCTGTCAGCTTACAAAACCTTACCTAGAAGCACGTTTGCTTCTAAGTAAAAAAAGGAGACACCAGAAATATGGGAAAAAAAAAAAAAAAACAGTCCTTCCTTTCACATACACTTTATTAGGAATCAGTGGCAACAATAAAAAAACCATAGCAATAGAAACATTGGCAGAAAGATATGTTAGAAAGATATGTTCAATATATCTAAAGAAGAAATCCTTAATCTTTCCAGATACAGCAGACATCAGCACAACAATACAACAAAAGGTTACTGTGGCATTCACCAGAGAAATAAGCCTGGTCATATACGCATCAGGCATGACAACAGGTAATCATACATGTAAGTCACTCTGAAAGTAATGCCTCCTATTTATTTCCATGGAAACTACAACAGATTCAAAGAGAACAAAAACACTCAATAGAGCAAATTCTGAGCTACAAAACACTATCTTTCAACAGACACTACCATTAGCTATGCATTTTCACCAACAATGAACAAGAACCAGCATGCTGCACTTATAAAAATCTGCATGGCTGTCTGGAACATGGTTTGTCTTTCACATCACTGTTGCCACTGCTGAAATGTACCACCCACCACCTCACTGTGTTCATATCCACTGTTTGGACTTCATAAATGTTCAGCAAGCATTGATGAGTGTCAGTGGGTGCCATTTTTTCCCGCATAGAGGAATTCAGTGACACACCTTTGCTTCATACACACTTCCATGTCGGATGCCATTTTATGAGACTATCCTTCTGCTGCCACCTGTCACACAGCAACAGAATGTACTGGAATATTGGCGGGAAGGTTCAACCTCCACTGCCATACCACCAACATCTGCCTCTGACATCATGGGACATCATGAAATAGGAAGCATTACTTTTGGAGTAGTATAAAAAGGTAATATGACTAACACAGATATTGGAAAAGTATCCTGTAAATAAATGCAAACCCAAAATAGGAGGAAATTTCTATGTGAAGATGGAAGTCTTTTAAGGACATTGAATTCAAATACAATATGATGAAATAGGCCCAAAAAAACAGCTGAAAAAACATTGGAAACTTCCAAGAAAAAGGCTATAAAATTGGAATCTATAACTATTTTCAAGCTGGTTTATATTTCTGAAACAAATATATTATAAAGCAGCAATTCAACACTAGAAAGTATGTTCAAGATATTAAAAAAAANATATTGAGGACTACAATGATACAACAACAGACTTTGCATGTGGGAAGGTGGAACAAATCCTATTTTTTTCAGGCATCGCCTGAATCAAAATAAGATTAAGGCTGACTTGAATGTTAGCTTAATCGGGCTTGTTCAGGAGACTATTAGAATAAAAGATCATGTTGCTAAGTAGAAGATAAGATGCATGCCTGTTAGTATTTTCAGAGGTATTACAATTAGCAAACACAGAAGGCATATTCTTTTCTGAGATGTCAGGAGCCTTTTGCCTTTTTGAAAGAATCAAACATAGAGATGTGCAAATCACAGACATAGGGTTACCCATGAGTTTCCAAAGCATGAAGCTTAATACAAATGCATATCTAACCAATTTTGGCACAAAGCAGTATAAGCATGCACTGTGAGTCGGACTCTCATTTCAGAGATTCATCGTTTTCTTCCAAACTGCACAGACATTAGAATTCCCTGGAGTTCTGTAAAGCCAAGAGAATTATGATCAGTCATACTAGGCAGTAAATGGTATAAAGGCCACAAGCAATAATGATTGAGTTATTAAGATCAGAACAGTCAGCATTAATAGGAGTATGATACTGGGAGCCATTTCCAAGCAGCCATTTCTGGCCAGATGCAAAACCTCCACTGAAATCTTCAGGAAAGAGCAAGCATCTCAATGTGTAATTTATATCTATTGCCCTTCTAATAGATTTGACTTTCTCTTTGGGTTTTCAGTCTCTAAGCATAAAGTTTAGAGGACAAACACACACAGGGAAACTAAATAGCTTTGTGAGGCCTCCTTGATATTCCGAAACACACTAAAAAATGCAGTGTTAATATGCCACAAAGGATAATCTTCAAGACAAACAAAATAAAAGAAGCAGTGATGGTTTCCACTTAAAAGCACTTATACAGTATGCTTTTACGAACAATTGTAAAATTTTCCTGCTAATTTTAACCTAGTTTTAAAGAAATATTTTATCTTTACTGTTGGTTTTGCCTGCAGAGGAAAATGGAATATTTATGATAACTTCTCCACTGAACTGCTGTTGTTTCAGAAAGGCTGCTAAATTGTTGTAGTAAAAGTAGAAATACTTTGCATGCATTTAGCCGGTACTTTGCACAGTATTCAGGTAATCATGATGGCATTGGACCACAAGCAGGACAGCACAACCCAGTGTGAGGGGAGAGAGGTACTGGTGATATTGGTTTTGGACAGAAGCAGCACTGTGAAAGGATGAATGGTAGCACTTAGAGTAGGAAGATTTCCTACGTACACAAGTTTTTTCCCACCTCAACCTGCCTCACCCACGGACAGCATTCAGCTGTGGCCACAGCACTGTTTTAAATAACCTCAAGAGTGGGGAGGGAGAGGATAATGTTTTGCTCAACAGCTAATTCTTCTTCCTCTTTTTCTTCCCTTTTAGGAAGGTAGAACATGCCAGCATGTTAACTTCTTTCAGTGATCTGCACCTTAATTTCCACATCTTTCTTACCTTTCTGTCATTGTAATTTGCCTTGGAGATGTGTACAATGGAGCATAGCTGTTTCTACAGTTTATAAGACACTTGGCCACTACTTAAAAAAAAACAACTTTCACCCATGCTATAAAGGTGAATGCAAATTCACCCATCATTCTCTTTGGCCAGCATAATTTCAGATAAGCAGAAAGTTCCTTGAAAAAGTCTAAAAAATATCTGAATGTTCCACGTCAGAAATCTACATTAACAGTACTCATTGCTTCTCTGTGAATCCAGGTTACTGATTCAGAGGCAAACAAAATCACCTTTAAATCACAATGATTTTGCTGACACAGATGAGAAAGTCATTCAACATACTGAGTAGAGTTCCAGCTATGTTGATTTCTCTAGCCAGACAACTAGAACAACTTGTGGATACAGTCATTTTAAAGAAACGAAGACCAACAAGTATTCAAATTTAACCTAAATTAGTGCTCTATTATTTCTCTTGGATGATACAGCTATAAGCAATACTGAAACTGTTGTGAAACCATAATACAGATTTCAAACAAACAAACAAAAAGAATGCTATAGAGAAGCATTAGAAGAGAAACATTAAGACGAGAAACAGTTAGTTTTGTGGGTTATTTTTTTCCTTTTTACTTTACAGGCATTATTTTATAAATTAATTCAGCTGAGTCAGACTGAAAATATCACCGGAATATATCTCAGTAATTCCATGTAGAAATGGAAAATGTCATTTAAGATGAAAAGAATGTATTTTTAGTAATATTTAAAACAAGCACACAAACAAATCTAATGAATCTGGGCTTAGAACAGTTTGCTGTTCTACAGAACAATAAAATACTAATTTATAATGTTTAGACTAGCAAAAGTCAAATGAACCAGGAAATAAGATTATTATATCAAATGTTCTAGTAAGCAATTTGTAATGTCACTTTTCAGTAATAAGTTAAATAAGAAGAAAAAATATATATATGAAGCAAATTACAGAAAACTCATCACTTTTTTCATGTAATACACTATTTTTGAAAAATCACTTACCAGATTTAATACAAATTATGTGAGGTTATACTAGCAATAAAAAACTACAGTATGTACTTTCTCATGTTCTGGTTTTTTTTTTTTTTTCCCATTTATTTGCAGGAAAAAAAAAAAAGCACTATAAACAGATTATGATCATAGATGTGCTTTTCAATGAAACAGTATTATATATATTACAACTATAATGTGGATATCTATCATCCCAGGATGCCTTTCTGATTTGACACCAATGCCTTCATTACTTGAGCATAGTATCTGATCAAACAGTACAAATTTCAGTTGCTGAATTTTGCATGATTTAAAATCCTGCCATACACAGAACATTAGCTCTATTCCTTGGGAAAATGCATAAGGGAAAGTAAATGTTTTATGCAATTACATTTGAAAAAGAAATTACCTGGAATTACATTTAAAGGTAACAGTTCTACAGTGCTCAGTACTTCCTATCTGTTTTCCTAAAAAGGAAGACTTTATGTACTTTCAAGAACAGTTGTCTCAGTTTAAGATCTAATGGTATCTTACAATTTTCTATTGCTAGGTTCTCCTCATTCATAATTCAATAAGAATTAGAGACAAATCTCATATGCATCCTTTCTAAGTAAAATACACTTTTCATATTTTCATGTCCTACAAAATAAACAAATGCTGCCAATGTTTCTATTGTTTATTATACAATTTTACATTTCCACTAGGAATTAAAATAGCAAGAGAAAACCAGGAGCCATGACATGTCATGGCAGGCATGGAATAAATATGTACTGCTGTAAATAAATCTGGTAATTTAAGTCATTAACTTGTTCCATGGTCTAACTTCACACATCTCAGTGCAAAATGAAATTCACATGGAAGTGCACTTAGAAAGACAACAGTAGGAAGTGAATATCTGGAGGTGAAAAGAATCCAGTATCTTCCTCTTAACCTGTATTTAGGTCACCTCTATAGTTAGTTCACATGGGAACACCTCTCTAAACAGGCAGACAGAGGAAAGGAATCCAGACTTTTGTGGGGTAGTCTAGTAGACGGTGAAAGAGACAAGCATTTCTAAAGCATATTTTAAATCTTACTTTTAGGAGTACTCAGCCACAGTCTGTTCCACAATGTCAGCTCCAATTCTGTTTCCTTAAGGACGAGATAACAGATTGTGATTATATAAGAGTGTGATTATTATTCCATCCTAAAAAAGCTTGCTCCTCTAATTAAAGAAAAGTGCGAATGGATACTCTGAGTAATAATAAGAGGTTCAACCTCTAGCACCATACCACCAAAATCAGTCTCTGATGTCATGGGCCAACATCATAAAAGAGAAGGCGTTACTACTACAAAAACATCACTCCTGTCCCACACAGGAAAAGGGACCATAGAGGACAGTAAAGATTGTCCAGCGTAAGTTCCCCTTTGTAAAAGTCTGACATTTCCAAATGACAATTCAGGAGAAATGCAAGCAAGCTTTCATAAAGATAATCATACCTGGAAACATATTGAATACATTATAACTTTGCATAATAAATCCTCAACAGATTCACTAAAAGAAAAAGGCAAAATTATTTCCTGAGTGAGGAAAACTACATCAGGATCAAATCAGATCTAGCATGGGGCACTGCTGGGTCTGCTCACAGGGGCCTCCCTGCAGCCCCCCCTTGTGCCAAAAGCCTACCATGGAGGCCAAATGCAATTTAATGACTGAGTTGTTAACTAATCATTGCTCATGTGTATTCTTAATCAATGTCAGACCAGTAAAGCGCCATAAGATTGAAACCCGGTTTGATTTGTCCATTTTTAAGAACTCCTATGACAGCATTTCCTGGTTCCCTAATACCTGTATATATATAAATGTACATACACACGCATATTCAATTACAACACATACTACCTACTTAAGACTTAAAAGCACAACACTGTGTTACTCCCTCAAAAACCTTCTAGTGATACAGTCATTAATATGCATTTTGTTCCACGATGATATACTGGTTTATGATTTTCACATGAATATTTTTTTATGCAGAACAATCTGAAGTATGGATTTCTTTCATTTGCCCGTAGATGGTTAAATATGGCTGCTCAAGACGACCTGGTTACTCTAATGCAAATTCAGTGAAAATGACTTGACATTTAGGTATTTTATATTGACATTAAATTTTACATCAGATTAAATAGGCATGTTTTAAGGTTTTATAGAAGACTAAAAGAGAATCTTCACTCAAAAATATCTGTTACCTCTGCTTTTTTTTTTCTTTTCACTCCACAACTAATCAGATCTTTCAAAACAAATAAGGGATAAGTCATTTTATTCCATCATTTATCAATCTTATTTCTAAATCAACCCATTTAACGTAATCTAGTGATAACATATGTGGATGCGTTAGAAGAATGCAGAATTGAGTTTTAAAGTGAAAAAAAAAACAAAACAACCCACTACCAATCCTGATTGCAGAAGGATACTTTGTCAATAATTAAATATCATTTGTAGTAATATAAATATTAATAGCTGGTTAACACTTTGAATCTGTTTCATGAGGTTCATATTTCAGGAACAAATATTAATATTTATCTATATAGGCTGCTCCGAAAGTAATGCCTCCTATTTATTTCCATGGAAACTACAACAAAGGGCACAGTAACGCTATCTGATAAAATAAATTCTCAACTACAAAACACTATTTTTCAACATAGTCACCACCATTAACTATGCATTAACTATGCATTTTCACCAGTGATGAATAAAATCCCACATGCTGCACTCGTAAGAATATGCACCAGTGGAGGTTACACTGTTTCACAGCTACTATGATGGCATTATTGTTAAAATGCACCACCCATCACCACACTGTCCACTGTTTGGTTTCCATAAACCTTCAGCAAACATCAGTGAATGTCACTGGGTGCCATTTTTTCCCCATGAAGGAATTTAATGACACACCTTTGCTTCAGGCATACTTTCATATCAGACTCCATTCTGTCAAACCCCCCCTCTGATGCCATCTGTCGCATGGCATTAAGTAGTTTGTTTGCAATTCACTACAATTTTTTAATTAGTAGAGTGTATATGGTTCATTTGACATTCAAACTTTATTTCCATCATTAATTGATAGACGGCTTGCCTTGCCTATATTATCAATAAAAATGAAAATTCTGTACAGCATTCACTATAAAGAACATGTCCTTTTCCTGATCAAAACTATCAGTTTTCAGTTTGAGGACAAAGAGAAAAGAAGTTAAAGAAAATCTGCTTATCAAGATATAGAGCCAGCAGAGTCATGCCAAATTCATAGTCGTAGAACTGCTCAGGTTGGAAGGGACAATAAAGATCATCTATTTCCAACCCCGTGTTGTGGGCAGGGCTGCCACCCATCCAACCTGGCCTTGAGCGCCTCCACAGACTGCTTCTCTGGGCAGTCTGTGCCAGGACCTCACTGCCCTCCAAGTAAAGATTTTCCCAGACATCCAAACTAAATCTCCCCTCTTTTAGTTTAAAGCCATTCCCCCTTCTCCTGTCATTATCCGCCCATGTAAAAAGTTGGTCTCCCTGCCATTTATAAACTCCCCTCAAGTACTGGAAGACTGCAGCCTTCTCTTTTTCATGTTGAACAAGCTCCACTCCCTCAAATTGTGTGGTGGAGGCACATTTCCAATAGTGGAATCTACCAGATGAATCAAGGTCTACTGAAGGCAGATTTAAACAGGTATGTTCTTCCAACATAATCTTGAATTTAGCAGCGGCTGTCATAAATTTTCTATTGCTGTTGACTTTTAAAGTAATTCTGGGCTATTTTCCACTTCAAAAAAGATATGAAAATTCTACAGCATGTATTCTGTGAGAGATAAAGTCAGATCACCAATATTGTTCTTTGTTGCTTTATAAGCTCCAGATCCCTTGCCTGAGGACAGGGAGTCATACTGGGCATGACATCTTTCTCATGAGGCTTTCTTTTGCAGAGATGTTATGCTGTCTCCTGTATTTGTTTTTCTAAAATAATTGATTCTTAATTCCTGCCAGTTCCTCCTTTGTATTGAAAGCACTTTCTTTGCCAAGATTTTGACCTTTTGCTAATTACTCCTGTGATTAGGAGACCACAGCACAATACTGTCAGCAAAGTGGTACTTTCTGTTTATGAAATTATGTAGCTTTCTCTGTCTTCTTCATTGCCTCTTCACACACCCCAACAAGCTGTTTGGATCACACACTGATGACACTGCAGAGTCCATTCTTTGGTGGTGATTTTGCAGTACTGTTATTCACAGATTCAACATTTTAATCTGTTAATACATCACACATCGGAGAGGTTATTATGAACAAAAATCCTGTGAAAAACTTTGGTGCACCAACATATATCAGGGACGGCAGATTCTAAATGGTAGTTGAGAGTGGTCATATTTACTTCTATTGTTTGAAATCCAAGATTTCCTGCCAAAATGTGGATACTGAGAAACATAAAATAATACTGACATGGCTACCTTCTATGCATCTATCATCTATGCTGTTTTTTGTCAGACTGCCTACAAAAATGCTTCATAGAATATGTCTGCTCTGGGGAAATGCTTCTTAGAATCATAGAATCATAGAGTCACAAGGTTGGAAAGGACCACAAGATCATCTAGTCCAACCATCCTCCCACTATCTTTGCTACCACAAGCTACTAAACCATATCTCGTAGCTCCTCATCCAGATGCCAACATACGACACGAGTTTGAAAAGCTTTTACTCTTTTATTGCTATCTTGGATAAACATTGCTACATTCAGTTCTACATCTACCACAATCAATGTTCTTAAGATCTTCATCCAACAGTAAAATGAAGTTCATGTGCAAGTGTTTACTGTCATTAATAGACTTTAACAAGATAAGTAAGATAAAATAAAATTAAAACTTATAACATATTATCTTTGAAAGTGATCTAAGATCCCTTGGTGACTAATTTATTATGGCCACAATGCTGTAATCGTAACTGAAAGAAAAATTCCCTTCAACACAAATATCTGAAATCATTAGGTTTTTTTCTCTTTAAATGAGTATTAACAGGCAAGTATTGTCTAAAAATATCAGATCAAAGTCATTAAAGTCTGACTGTTTTGGTATTCTCAGTTGTTCTCCAGTCATTTCTCTACATCATTTTAATTCTTTGAGCAGTTTGGAACTGCTCTGAAAAAAACTTACAGCTAAGGAATTAGGATCTGTTTTCACTATACCAGATGTAACACATCAGTGACAGAGTGTAATACTGTATTACCCTTCTTAAGGCAGGTAAAACATCATTTTATTATATTCATATCTTGTTTTCTTTTTTAAATTTTATTTATCCAGAAAGTTTCACAGTATTATAAAAACATGGCTGTTATCATTAACCTATAACCAGAGGCCTCAGGTTGTTTGAATCTGAAATAAACATACTTTATTAACATATCTTAAGTGAAAAGACTGCTGTAGAGAGGAACCTAATACCAAATAAGTTAGTAGCATGACATTTTTGTGAAGTCTATATGACCACAAATCACTGTAAAGTCTACAGCCAGTTGTTGATCTGCCATATAAAATATGAAGAGAAATAGCTATCATGAATCAGAGGTGAATCTACCGAGAGGAGTCTTAGTAGAGGAGAGAAGAGAAAAATGGGGATAATATTAGACCTTGCTTCCAAATACTTTAATACTTACTCATCTTTATTAAAAAATAAAATAAAAAATAACCACAAGCAGTTTATTAATATTATGCCAGTGTTAAGTAGGGTTTTCAGATTTAAATGATAAAGTTTTCCACATCAGAGCACTGAAAATTCCATATTTTAAATTATTTCACACCTACACACTAATCTTTAAACTACACTTTACACCTACCACTATATCTACCTACTCAGCTAATCAAGGAGTTCAAAAAGCTATGTAAGACACTCCCTGAGGTAAAAACACTCTACTTACTAGAGTAAGCAAATGAAACTTTATAATCTAAAGGGAATTTAAAGTTCTAAATGGAGTTTGTTCAGAAGTATAGCCCTGTACTGCTTTTGGCTAGAATAGAGTTAATTTTCTTCACAGTAACTTGTATGGTTATATGTTACGCATATGTGAGGAAAAATACGTTGATAACATACCAAGGTTCTTGTGAGCAGTGCTTATGTAGAATCAAGGTCTTTTCTGCTTCTCAAGTTGCCCTCAGTCAGTGGGCTGGAGGTACACAAGAGGCTGTGAGATGACACAGCAAGAACAGATGACACATACTGACCAAAGGGGTTATCCATACAATATGACACTATTCTAATAAATAGAAGCTGAGATATTTAAAGTTACTCTGTTTGTCTTTCCAATTAACTGTTACACATAATGAGCCCAACTTTCCAGGAAAGTGGCTGGACATCTGCCTTATGATGGGAAGTAGTAAGTTAACGCCTTTTTTTTTTTTTTTTTAGCATTGCTTGTGTGCACAGCTTTTGCTTTACCTAGCAAACTATCTTTATCTCAACCCACCCGTTCTTATACTTTTACCTTTTCAGTTCCCTCCTCCATCCCACCGGAATAGGAATTTAGCAAGCGGCTGTGTGGGGCTTTGCTGTCTACTGGGGTTAACCCCAGACAAGTCTACACTCCACCTTTATGGTTGAAGTGCTTTAAAATATAAAGGACTGAAGACTTCATGATCTTCCGTTGAATGTGAATTTTGGACATACCTTGTGAGATGCTGTCTTTCTATATAACTGTAACAAAAATGGCATGACTGCAAGAGGAACAATCATTTCCTATCATGCCATTTGAACTCATCACTATCCAAATGTCTTAATGCAACTGCTTTGTGTAAACAGGCAGAAAACACACCTAACACCTCAATTGCACAGTAAAGTGTACTTCAGCCGAGGAGAAAAAAAACACAAAACTCATAAAGAAAAAACAGCAAGAGCACCACTTACGACTAAAGCTGACTAAAAAAAAAAAAATCTTAAGAAAATGAAAAAAAAAGTCCATACTTTTCCACAAGTTTTATTGTGTGCTTTTGTATTATTTCATCTTTCTGTTAGTCTTTTTGCCTCATTCCTTTTACTTTCTCTTTCAAGTACAGCAATACACTTAAGGAGAAACTACATTTGTCATCACTAATTTTTAGTTTTCTTTCTTAAAGGTATTTTTCTCCCTTTTTCCTAAAATTTCAAAATAAATTTTCCAGATTTGGAAAAAAAAAAAAAAAGGCAAAATGAAGAACAGATTGTCCTGTTGAGAGTAACTTCAGTTTATCAAATACATCTGATGTTATGCAACCTGCAAGACGTCTTTTCAGATAATTGAAGAGATGACCGAGTTTAACAAGTTAATTAGTAGATTTATTTCTATGCAGAATATTTTCCTATTAGTTGGCACAATTAGAAAATTTGCAGCATATGAGTTCTGATACACAAAATAATTATCTTACCATCCCTCTCTAAATAGCATCTTACTGTTCTCCCTTAAGTTAATAGAGACACTAAAGACACTTTGTGCTTGTAGTGTACACGTTGTTGCTGGAGCCATAGCTTGTACTTACTTAAACCTAGAATAAAATGTGAGACACTTTTGATAGTTTCTTCTACTGCTGGACAGGCTCACATGTTTCCTAGTTGCCACAGGAGACTAGTGATGCTAGAGAGTCTATAGGAAGATTAAATGACTCCAATATAAAAGATAATGTGTAAGAGGAGAAAGCATAGCAGAAAGACAAAAGTACATTTTTTGTATTAATTCTTGTTGAACTTGGAGTGGTGCTTTTCTTTATGTGCAGAGGACAGGATAGAATATGAAATGATGGAACAAGAGGTTGTGGAACAAATCAATTAAAAAAAAATAAATAAAAAGGAAACAAACTGCCAAGGCCAGGTGGCAATCACCTAGGGAACTGAAAAATGAAATAGCTAAACTACTAACCTCTTCCCTGAAACTGCCTTAGTAGGAGAGGACTGCAAAATAGCAAGAGATTGAAGAATCTAGATATTTGTAAGCCTGACATTCACATTCTACAATCTCAGTAGGAAATAAAATAAAGTACAGAAGTCTGAACAAGTGACAAAATATGATATACCAAGGAAGAAATGACATATTTTGTTTTAAAAGAAAATCACAAGTCACAGATTCATTGGATTTTGCTGAAAATTTCAGCAAGCATCTGAATAATGCAGATCACTACAACTGAAGCAGCCTGGAAAAATTAGAGGCTTTTTTTGAAGGCTTTCACCAAGGGTTCTGTAGGAAATAGCGTATTTAAGGTATAAGAGGAAAGGATCATGCATGGATTAATAATTGTTAAAAAGGATCTTGCATGGAAAAATAATTAGTGAACAGTAAGGATGTAAAAGAAAATTGTCTATTTTCACAGTAGGCTACATGTGGATTTGTGTTAGGACTACTGCTATTGAATTGCAAATAGCAAAATAGCAAATATCTAATCAGTTTTTAAGGATAATTATGAAAGAACTCTGTAAGAGATAGAACCTATCTATCTATCTCTAGATATAACTACTGAATTTCTTAAGTTCTTGATGTCTTCCATCATTAAAACGTGTGCAGTTTCTATGTTATCTCCTCCATCTTCAGAAGACTATGGCAGAGGTTAGAGAAGAGCAAAAAAAAGATGACCAAAGATGTGGAAGAGATTTTGTACAACCAACAAAGAAATTCTAGAGATCTCTTTAGCCTATAAAAACAGAGCTGACTGAGAGGAGATGATAGGGCAATTGATATAATTGTTTACTCAGTTATACTGAAACATCACTACCAAATATTTAAGCATAAGTCTTGTCAGAATTTAAGTGAATCTTGAAGAGGGACTTTCAAATAATATTGTTATGGAAAATTAGTCTTTCTTTTTTATATGTTTGCCATGAAATATAAAATGTTAGTCTGTAAATATGCAGCTGGCACATATATCAATGAACCATTTATAATACACCCGAACATCTGGTTACTTCACTATTACTAGGCTGAATTACTTATTGCAGACATCCAAACTGTTCTCACTCTTATTTAAATTTAAAAAGAATAAAAAACAAAAACAAAAAAAAAAAAACAAAAAACAAAAAAATCACTATAATTCTGTGGAACTGTGAAAGAATGTGAAAGAAACACTGTCATATAATAAATATAATAAAATAAGAAGTAAACAAACAACAGCTTATTTCAGGAAGAGACTTCATTCCAATATTATTGATCAAAAAACTTCATCGCCTTTTCTGTCAGCTTACAAAACCTTACCTAGAAGCACGTTTGCTTCTAAGTAAAAAAAGGAGACACCAGAAATATGGGAAAAAAAAAAAAAAAACAGTCCTTCCTTTCACATACACTTTATTAGGAATCAGTGGCAACAATAAAAAAACCATAGCAATAGAAACATTGGCAGAAAGATATGTTAGAAAGATATGTTCAATATATCTAAAGAAGAAATCCTTAATCTTTCCAGATACAGCAGACATCAGCACAACAATACAACAAAAGGTTACTGTGGCATTCACCAGAGAAATAAGCCTGGTCATATACGCATCAGGCATGACAACAGGTAATCATACATGTAAGTCACTCTGAAAGTAATGCCTCCTATTTATTTCCATGGAAACTACAACAGATTCAAAGAGAACAAAAACACTCAATAGAGCAAATTCTGAGCTACAAAACACTATCTTTCAACAGACACTACCATTAGCTATGCATTTTCACCAACAATGAACAAGAACCAGCATGCTGCACTTATAAAAATCTGCATGGCTGTCTGGAACATGGTTTGTCTTTCACATCACTGTTGCCACTGCTGAAATGTACCACCCACCACCTCACTGTGTTCATATCCACTGTTTGGACTTCATAAATGTTCAGCAAGCATTGATGAGTGTCAGTGGGTGCCATTTTTTCCCGCATAGAGGAATTCAGTGACACACCTTTGCTTCATACACACTTCCATGTCGGATGCCATTTTATGAGACTATCCTTCTGCTGCCACCTGTCACACAGCAACAGAATGTACTGGAATATTGGCGGGAAGGTTCAACCTCCACTGCCATACCACCAACATCTGCCTCTGACATCATGGGACATCATGAAATAGGAAGCATTACTTTTGGAGTAGTATAAAAAGGTAATATGACTAACACAGATATTGGAAAAGTATCCTGTAAATAAATGCAAACCCAAAATAGGAGGAAATTTCTATGTGAAGATGGAAGTCTTTTAAGGACATTGAATTCAAATACAATATGATGAAATAGGCCCAAAAAAACAGCTGAAAAAACATTGGAAACTTCCAAGAAAAAGGCTATAAAATTGGAATCTATAACTATTTTCAAGCTGGTTTATATTTCTGAAACAAATATATTATAAAGCAGCAATTCAACACTAGAAAGTATGTTCAAGATATTAAAAAAAACAAAACAAAATAAACAAATATATACCACAAAAACCCTGAACACCATGCAGATAATAGTCAAGCCACTTCTGGAAAAAAAAAAAATTAGACAGAATATAAGGTCAGTGTCATAAAATATACATATGTTCGTTTTTTGTCTCCCTGAAATAGGGAACCCCAAACCTACTTTTCTAAGTTGTCTACAAACCAATCTTCACACTCCTTGAAATTGAATCAGTTTTTCATCAAGGATGAATATGGACTACTCAAAAAAAAAGTATCTTCTGCAGCAAAGGGGTCAAGTAACAGAAAACGGAACTCACTCACTGAAATGCTACTTACATATTCACTCTTTGAATGCATGCCTGTAAATCCTCTAGGCAAACCTGCACAAATAGGGTAATTTACAAGTAACATTACTTGCATATCTAGAATTGTCTAAAACATGATGGTTTTGTTTCAATTTTTTGTATTAAAAATTTCATATAACTTACGTATTATTTTCAACTGCAAGGAGCCAGAAAAAAAATATTCCAAGTAGTAACACATAAAAAAGTCATTAAAATTCATCAGTCTTTGATGCAAATTACTACCTTAATGATCAGCTTGTCATAGCTTAATGACCTCACTTGGCAATTTTAATTGTAGCACAGACAGCAGACTTTACAGTAAACCAGCTGGCTTGAATACTGAAGGTAGTTTAGTCTTGGCTATAGGAGCACATTTACCCTGAGAAATTTAACCTCGGAGTCTGCACCACAGCTATAGTGATTCTTATCCTTGAGCTGGCTTCTTCAAAGTCAGGGAAGGTATTTCAAACACTGCAAAGCCAAAAGCAGCATGGATAATTTATTAATGACAGAAAGAACCTTGTCACTTCTTTGACCAATGCAGGTTCACATGGGCAGAAATGATTTAACATTGACAAGAGTGTTTCCAGAGTTCTTGGCAGTACTCAGAGTCTGAAACAAAGATAGCAACTTTCCAGGGCTTTGTATTTCATTTTATTACTGACAGTGTCGATAATCTGACAATTAATATGACTATATTGAAGGTGAATATTGAAATTGTTTGATTAAGCTGGTAAACTAGATTCCATTTATTCTGAGACCAAAAAACTGTTGTGTGTGTGTTAGCGAGCAGCACTGGTGGTGTCTCTGGGAGAGCAGAGGTGTGGCCCATGACGGGGCAGGAGGGCTGGGGCAGCTGCAGCTGGAGGGGGGCTGTGGGGAGCAGTGCCTGAAGGGTGGGTGGGACCTGCGGTATGGAGCCCTGCTGGCGCGGTGCTCAATATTCCCCTATACATCTCAATGTTTAATAATACTGAAGGTTGTAAGTAAGCCATAAGTAACACAAAGTGCATGAATGAGTAGGGAAGACCATGGGAGGTGAAGAGAAACAATTAGCCAATAGGACGATGCAGATTCAAAAGGTATACCAGAGGTTATAGTTAAATAGACTTCACTATTTAATAAAGCCTCTTTACAGTGATTATAGACTGGCTATTTGTTTGGCTTATTTGCTGTTGTTATTCATGACAGCCAGCTTGAAAAGAATACTCCCTACTTGAGTATCTGGTTCTCTAATTTCAATAATTCAAGCAAGAGTTGCCTCACATGACACTGTTTTTCCTGAAAAACTTGAAAACAGATACACACCAGAGACATCCTGAAAAACAGTACGACTATTCTTGGCAAAGTATTCTAGCTGTTCCATTGGTAAGTAACATGAAGCAATCTTAGTTCTTTTCAATTGAATTTGGTTTTCTGTTGCCCTCATTAACCTCTTACCATTGCATTTGTGCCATTCCTTGGCTGCTCTGCTCAGAACCTTAAACAGTAATTTTTCTCCAGCAACAATTTTAACTATTAATAATGTTATATAAAAAATAGCCCTTTCCACTGCAAAAGTAAGTAAAATTTGATATAATTTCAAAATATTTATTAAAAGGCATATGCAACAGGCAAGAGCCAGTTAAAAAGTCATCACTTTCAGACTGCATTTAATTGCCCATAACAAATTTTAAAAGTCATGCATAAGTCAAGTTGGGAAGCAGGATTTTATTTTATTTTATTTTCATGGGAAAAAAAAAAGAAAAAAAAAGGCGGCTGCTAAGAATGAGAAAACTGCAGAAAAATTTTAATACCACTACCACCTCCACAAAATCTTATAAATCCGGACATCAAGTAACAGATTTTCCATTACATCTATGTTCATGAAGGATGATGTTCCAAGCATCTCAATGCATTTTCACTGCTCAACTGAGCCAGTTTCCAACATGAGCATGTTTTAAACAAATGTTTTATTTTGTGTGGATAAAGACCAGATAGTCAATAAATACACACTAATTATTCTGAGTAAACCAAAGCAAAGTAAACAAATGGTCTAATGCAGCTAACTATCCATATTTGAAAGGTTTACTAATGCTTTGTCTGTGGTTGTCAAGTACTACGATATGGATGAGATTGTACTTTAACTCTCATGTACCATTGTGTAGACCAAACTTCAAGATCAATCTCTCTTTATTTGATCTACTGAGGTTGAGATTACCAAATACCACACAAATTGCAGTAGAGGCCACTCATGTAAAGTAAAGATAATGTCACACTTCTGTTCTGCATAGCAGAATAAGATTACAGACAGCTTTTCCTATGTTGTTTCTCACTTGTAGCCATTATTTCTGAAATCTCAATCAAGTCATATATCCCCATTTCTTTCTTCCATATATTATATATTTAAGAAAATTTTAAGCTGTACTGCGAAGGCCTATACCCATCCTTTTTACTGTTAGGAAAAAACACAATTAGGTTGAATGATACCTGAAACTTAATGTGCAAAGAATATGAGACACTTCATCATATACTAGTTAATACAAGGAGTACAGCCTCACTGGATTATAGTTAACTTTCTTCAGTGATACTGGCAGTCTTTTATAAATGAACTGCTCAATGTACATTCTGAATGAATTAATCTTTGCTGGGAGATAAGATATGGCTCCTTAAATGTCACTTGCCTTAAAATATTATAGCAAAAGATGAATGGGGCAAAGTGAATTTATGAGATTGTTTAGCATGAAGTATGTCTTTCCTATAAGGCCAAGAAAAAAAGCCACCCTACTTCCATCTCAAAATAGATAAAGTACTCTCTTTGTCAATTTGATGTCAGTTTTGTCAACTGAATTTGAAAGACCTGCAGTTAAATGCAATGAAGGCTACAGTCATCACTCTGAAGCAGATAAGAGAGAAAGTTTCTTTCCTTGAAGTAAACTTCACTGATAGCTGCTTTGAGAGCAAGTCTCAGTTTTGATCTTTATCCCATATCCTACTGGAACAAAGAAAAGAAAGTTTGTAATTGCTACTTGCAGCTTATTGAGGACACATTCATTCTTCAGCCTCTTGAAGTAATATTCCACCTACATTCACAGACAGTTGGATTAATCTGACACTTTTTTCCTTAACAAATAACATAGTAAGACTGTTGAGTGTGTTACCAGAATTATGATCTGAGGCAGGAGCATGGCTTTTTGCAATATACCATCTTTTTGACATGAATTACTTTTTTTTAAATGTAATTTCAAATCACAGAATCGGACAAAAAAATTAAGCACTTTTGATCTTCAGGAAAAAATCAAAAATGTCATAAGAACAGGGTAGGTAATACAATGTGGCTACAGGACAGCAATTATATGGACTTTTAAACAGATGAATCCAAATAACTTTCCAAGGGTAGTAGAGAAATAATTTCTCTGCTGGTTTGTTGAACTTCATCTATTAGCATTTTCTAATGTTTTTAGAGTTTTATTTTCATTTGCTAATGACTTTGCCATACTTCAGTCATTCTGCCTATATTTCCCAAGTTAATTTTTTAGATCTGGGAAGAAAGGAGAAGCATTCATCTTCATTAACAGTCTGTGAGAATTCAAGTTTGTTCTCAAGAACAAGTTTGTGGTGGGGACGAGGGGGAAGTTTGCCAAATACTGAAAGAATTCTGATGAATTATGTTGGAAAAAGTCTGGTTTGGGGCATAAGGACTACAGTATAGCCTTTGAACTCGAATTCAGCCTGTACAAAATCAACCATGTTTATTAAAAATGTATACACTTGGAAATTCTAGATACTTGCTGGAGCTAAGAAACAAAGAATTACTGAAAACTCTCTCTTTGCTGAGAGTGCTCTTCTTTTCCAGCTGACAGAACAGAGCAGGTGGTCTATGAATGAACCGTATACTCCCCTACATTCCAGGCTAGGGCAGAGGAGAAAAGCAAGCATACTGTTCTTCTTTTGCAGGGGCATTTGAGGACCAAAATGGAGCTGAAAATAAAAACCAGGAGGGAGACTGAAATAGAACTCATATTTTTTTAGAGGAAACTGATCGAAGGAGCTGCAATTAGTAAACTATAACAGAACTTGGATGCGTCAGAAACAAGTCTGGGAATCTAGAGATGAGTGGGTCAGGAAAGGGGATAGTCAGTGGCAGAGGTGAGAGGACAGTGTGTGACATGGTGAGAAGGAGACAGAGGTTTTCAAAGATGACCTCTCAAGAAAATTTGAGGTATGTGATACAAGGGAGATGGAACTTTCTTGAAAGACAGATCATCCATCTTCATGAATCTCTAAAACTCAACCCAAAGCTTGGTTAAAGCATTAGAAAACCTGCCACTGACTGTAGTGGCACATAGAACACACAAAGAAGTTGAGACTTTCACAGGTGCTATCTGACTGCAGAAGGGAGTAAAATTATATATCTTTATCTATCTATAAAAATAGATTGAAGCAATAAATGCACAGTTAGAGAAATAAAATCCTACTCTGAAATGAGCAGTGAATAACCTTTGATTCTCTTCACCTCTTATTTGTATTTTAAGAACAAAAATTCCACTTTTTTTCTCACTGGCTATCAAGTAATACCTTTTGCTTAACTGTGGACTGTGTGTCTCATAAGAAGATGACTATTTGGTTGTCACAGACATGTAGTGAAGTTCATTTACTGAACTCTTGCTTTACAACAGAAATGCTTTGAGTTTTCTTCTTTGCTACTTTTTCTTGTCCAGTCTCTTGCATAGGTTTATTATAATACCAGCAAAATTTACAGATATTCTACATATACATAAAAACAGTGGTAAAGATTAAGCTGGAAAGCTCACAGTGAATAATTTCAATCTAAACATTCAAAACGTTGACTCTGCATCAGGGAAAAACAGAATAAAACAAAAATTAAGAAAATATAATACATTATTGTACATGGAATGGCTCTTCAAAACAGAATATTTCATCTGTTTTTCTCTTATGACATTACGATATGTCTCAGAGGATTTAAAACAAATATTCTTTTTGTTATATAATCTTTTCTCACACTATCTTTATTTAAGTAACCTAAAACACTTGAATTACATAGTTTGCATTCTGTCAATCAAAAAGCATCATAACCAGTCAATAGAACAAATGATTAGTCTTAATCTAAGTAAAATAAATAGTTTATGACCCACTGGCATACTCCATTACTTGTATCTCTCTCACTCTTATATGAACATGGAGAGCAGAAGGGTATTTCACTAAGAGAAAAGAAAAGCAAGTGTGATTTAGAGTGCCACTGTAAAGCTTACTCTGTAAAGTTGTCTATTTTGTTACACTTTTCTACAGCATAGACATTTCTAGATAATTTTGTACCTTGGAGAAGCCTGCTCTGCTTTCCTTCTCAGACATCAGGAAAAAAGAGATGGACTTTTTACGATCTAATCATAAGTGTAATTGGAAATGTGAGCAATGTAAAGGCCTTCATAATAACAAGAATTTTCTCATTTTACTTCAGAAAAAGAACTCGCAAAATCACAATATGCTGGCAAATATGCAGTTTACCTGATTCAAAGGACAAGGATAAAGGAGCCACAATTAGTGAACTATAACAGAAGTTGGATGCATCAGAAACAAGTCTGGGAACCTAGAGGTAAGTGGGTCTGGAAAGTGGATAGTCAGTGGCAGAGGGCAGAGGACAGTGTGTGAGATGGTGAGAAGAAGCTAGAGGTCTTCTCAAGAAAATTTGAGGTTCTCAGAGTGTCACGGATGCTGGGATGCAAAATATGCATGCAATATTTTTGTTCCTTGCTTTTGATCAACCTTGTATGAAATTGATTGTTTCCCCTTAACTCCTTGCAGGCTAGAAATTGATTTAGAGAGATTTTGATTGATTATTTATTTATTTATTTATTTCTTGACATCAATATATCCTAAAGCAAAATCCAGGTACTGCAAGAGGAGAAAGGTTACATAAATGTGACACAGAATGACTGCCTGAATAAAGAGCAAAATGAAGACAGAAACTGATAAACATTGCTGCTATGCTGGAAACCAACGCAGTTTAGACAATAGCTTATGTCTACATGACTTACATCTACAAACAGTGTGCAGCAACAACCTTTTGACCTCCTGCATGCTAGGAAAAATAATCGAGAATCTTATTTCCAGATCTAGCTTGAACACAGCCTGACTGTCGACATTTGATTTGGCCCCTAGGACTAGACAGTTTTGCTGATTCATTAACCACAGTTCAGTCTACAAATTCCCTAAAGGCTAACCTTCAAGATGCAGGAGCTCCCCAATCTCAGTGTGGAGCTGGCAGTAAGGGGAAAGTGTAGAATTCACACCTTAAGCTGTGCAACTGCAGACTTCCTTAGTACCACTCTTCAGTTATATTGGAGGATATAATTCATTTCTGCACTACTTTCTAAGGAATTAATTAATAAAAGGGTAGCCCCAGGTGGGAGACAAGGAATACTGATTACTAAAAATACCACTTTCAAACTAAGATAATGGTGAGAAATTGATTTCAAAGAGTATATTTTACTCAAGTAAGAGATGGATGGTAACTATACTTTAGCAATGACCTAGCTCTGTTAAAATTTTGGCATTTTTTTATAGCATTCTTGACTAGTTCAGCATTGTATCACTGAACAACAGGGATTGCCAAAAGCTGAATTTAATGTATTCAAACTCAGAAAATAAATAACCTTGAAACTGCTTTGCAGTGACTCAGTAAAAATGAGATTGAAGCAAGTTGTAAAGGTTTTACACACAGCCTTAGAATAAATGTGTTACTCACAAGTGAGCTGCCAGGTCATTTCTACTAAGTGTCAATAGGCCTCACACTTGAGGACTTTAAAGAAATTGGCATATACAGTTTATAAGTTCACCACACTGTTTATTCTAAGGTTCTTTGTCTGAGGTCTGTTTTTATGTTTTGTTAATTTGCCAGTTGTGTCTTTTATGTTGCTAGTTTTCAGGGGCCTAAGTTCACCATGAAAATATTGTCTAAAAAGAACTTAGGTCACAACAGTGGAATTTTAACATATATTATATGACAACACTGAAGGAAATCTCCTCCCTTATTTCTAGAGTGTAGATACAGGTATAGATAGATAGCTCCTCACTGACACAAAGTTGTCAAGTCAAAAGAAAGTGACAGGATTTACATCGGTTCCTGTGAGGTGCCCAGGACATGCACAACACCTCTGGGTCCCTTCACTCTCAATGGGTCAAGGGAAAAGCATATCTATGAGTGATGTTTATTGACCCAAAACCACATTCTGAGCAATAGCCCTGAAGGAAATATTGGTGTGACACTGGACTTATGAAAACAGGTCTACCGATAGATGAAAAAAACAGTAACAAAAAAGAAAAAAAAAAAACCAACAAACACAGCAGTGAGGTGCTAACATAACTTTTGTCTGGGATTGTACATTATCTCAGTTCAGGTGGAAAAAAAAGAGTGCCTTTACACTGAAAGTTTTCTCTGTGTGCATGCTTAGAGTTTTTAAGGGGAAATATTTCATTTTAAATTTTAGTTCTGAAGGTGATCACTTAATGGAAAGAACTCAACTGACATTTCCAGTAGCACGTGATTAAATATATGTATAATACACTGTAGAACGTATACGTGTTTGTGTATTTAATTCCAAAGAGCAGAACATCCTCCATATAATTTATTCTGCAGTTTTTAAAAATCTATTAGGTCATTTCTGTTACAAAGAAGCAGAACAAATCCATAAGTGTAGTTAAGTATTTCAGGGAAGTCTTGCACAAGTGACTTAATTATACAGCTGAGGCATGAAATGGATCTGAAGTGATATACAGACCAAAGTAACAACCACAAAGTCTGCCCTCCATGAAGAAATATGCATAATAAAGAGAAATGAACAATATTTTGCAACTTTAATTAAAATACTAATAGACTTCTTTAAGCATTACAATTGTTTAGAAGTGTTTTAAATGTCTCCATGACTTATCTATGTTTCGCAAACCTAGTAAAAATTACGGTTGTTAGTTAAAAATTATTACACATTTTAAATGGCGCTTATTGTATTTTATTGAATTCTAGGAGAATCTAATTGATTCTTTGGTTTATTTTCTTATAGACTCTCTTCAAAGGCCTGTATCTCTATTAAAGAGAAAAGTCTAAATGATATTCTCTGGTAATTGAGCTAGCTGCATACTAAACACTTTTAATCTCTATCTTATACAATTTTTCCTTCCCAAAAGCTGTAAGTGATAAGCAACCCTGAAGTTTATGTGTAGTTCAAATAACAAATAAGGTAGATAAATGGAACGAGCTGAATAAGTAGAAATAAATCTACTATGAAATGAACATATAAATTGTAACTATGGAAACAGCCTTTGTAATTAAGAATAATTTGGAAAGTCATGGAAGATGTTTAATCAGTATGTAAATTAAGTGCTGATTTTTTTTAGAAAGGTAATAGAAGTTAATAAAATCATTTTAAAATTACTTAGTGGTGTAAAGTGAAAAAAAAAAAAGGTTTGAAATGCTTTGTAATTTTGCATCTCTTTATGGATAAAACTTATGTTCTGCTTCAGTATATATTAATAGACCCACAGTACAAATTAAAACAAAATTATATTATTTTTTACAGACCAGTAAATTTGTACACATGGTTTGTAGCAGTTTTAACTAAGATGTGACAAAACACTGTATAAAGAAAAATAATGTTAGTATTACTTTCTAAAATGGGACAGGGGCAGAAGGTAAAATATCCCAGCTCAGCCTGCAGGTGAATGGCACAGCTGAGCAAAGATATTGTATTTCTAAACTAGCCTAGTAGTAATATCTACTAAAGGAGCACAAATGATATTAAATTACACATAATGCAGAGGTCTTAGCTGAAATATACAGAAAAATACCCAAAACAACATAAAATGAGATGGCTGAGGTGCAAGTTCTAGCATAGCTTCGCAACTTTTAGGTTTATTATTTACTATTAAACTTTTACTTAGTAATAGAGATCCTCAATTCTTTGCATACATTTTACTATGTGCAGGCTAGTAAAATGCAGACTGCTTTTTAGCTCATTCATTAAGTCTTTTCTGTATTTCAGACATAGTGAAAAGGACTACTAGTGAGCCAGCACATTTCTCTGACACTAGGAAATTGTGTGAGGAAGGACAAAAGGGGAACCTTATTTTTCCTAATATATAAAAACGAATTATTGCATGCAAAGTAGTTGGTCTGTGAACAATTTTTGTACATAAATCAGTAGATTAAGAGGTACAAGACTCCTTCAGAGAACATAACTGTTACGTCTTCTTGCTAGTATTTCCATGCATCTATTAAATGCATAATTATCAGTAAACGTGCAGCTATGCTAAACAGTTGAATATTGAACTATAATATTACAGTATTGTCGCTGACAAGACATTCTGTCTCCACTACAAGCCAGAGTCAAAATGGAATAGCGATATGTGAATTTCCCATCAAAGAAAAAGTTCAAGATGCAGCCTTCAGTATTTAAAGTGATGTGCACTGTCTTTTGAGATAGCAAAGGAGTGGACATCATGGATTTCCTGGAACCCAGACAAACTACCATCTCTGACCACTACTACATCACATCACTGGCTAAGCTGAATGCTCAAATTTTTAGAGTCAAGCTAGAGAAGAAGACAACCTCTCTCTTGCAACACAATAACACCAGGTCCCATACCAGATTGTAAACTGTGGAGCACACTGCCAGTCTTGGCTGGACTGGCCTACCACATCCACATTGAAGTCTGGATTTGGCACTTTCTGACTTCCATCTGTTCAGGCTCATGACAGATGGACTGTGTGGGCAACATTTTTCAAGCAATGACACCATCCTGGCAGCTGTGAGACAAGGGGGCACCTCCATTGGTGCAGATTTTTATGAGTATGGCATGCAGGCTCTTGTTCATGGCAGGTGAAAAAGCATTGCTGATGGTGGCAACTGTGTTGAAAAACAGTGTTTTGTAGCTGAGAATTTGCTCTATCAAACAGTGTTACTGGTGCTCATTTTATCTGTTGTAATTTCCATGGAAATGAATAGGAGGCTTACATTCAGACTGACCTATGTATTTTATACTACTCTGCACCTTCTGAATGTGACAAAGCCAACACTCATGGAGATTTTCTTAGATACACTCCTATTCACTCCCATTTTCTGTTTGTAGAAGTTTGGATGAGCAAGCAGTCTTTCATTTTCATTGACACTGAACATACAGTGGAGAACCAGACCTCAGTCAAGATGTCTTACACTATTCATCATTTATTCATTTAAGATATTTCAGTCATTTACTTAGAAAACTACCTCATCATAAACTGTTTTAAAGTGATGGTTCACAATTTGACAGCAATCAACAGATTGAGTAATGTTTGCTGGAATTACATCAAACACTTTGCATGGTTCAGGTATTGAGACCAGATGTAAAAGCACATTTTTTTCCCTTCTACAGACTACTGTGTCGATCTGCCTGGGGGTAGGAAGACCCTACAGAGGCATCTGGACGTGCTGAATAGCTGGGCTGCTGCCAGTGGGATGAAGTTCAACAAGAGCAACTGCCAGATCCTGAACTTTGGCCACAACAACCCCAGGCAATGCTACAGGCTTGGGGAAGAGTGGCTGGAAAACTGCGCAAGCAGACCTGGGGATATTGGCCAAGGCTCAGCTGTACATGAGCCAGCAGTGTGTCCAGGTGGCCAAGAAGGCCAGTGACATCCTGGCTTGTATCAGAAATAGTGTTGCCAGCAGGAGCAGGGAGGTGATCATCCCTCTGTACTCAGCACTGGCGAGGCTGCATTTTGAGGACTGTGTTCAGTTTTGGGTCCCTACTACAAGAAAGACACTGAGGCTCTGGAGTGTATTCAGAGAAGGGCGGTTAAGCTGGTGAGGTGTCTGGAGCACAAGTCTTAGAGGAGCAGCTGAGGGAGCTGGGACTATTTATTCTGGAACAGAGGAGGCTCAGGTGAGACCTTATCACGCTCTACAACTACCTGAAGGGAAGGTTTGGTCAGCCTCTTCTCCCATGTAACTAGCATTAGGACTAGAGAGAATGGCCTCAAGTTTCACCACTGGACATTCAAGCTGGATGTTAAGAAACACTTCTCCAAAAGAATGATCAGGTGCTGGAATGGGCTGCCCAAAGAGGTGGTGGAGTCACGGTCCCTGGAGGTGTTCAAGAAACATTTAGATGTTGTACTGAGGGACATGGTTTAGTGGGAAATATTGTTGATATGTGGACAGCTGGACAAGATGATCTTGGACATCTTTTCCAACCTTGGTGATTCTATGATTCTATTCTATGATTCTACTTCTTTTTCACTTCTATTCATTACACACACTTGATCCCAACTTAAAATCCAGAAAATAGCTATTTCTTCCACAAATGTTTTTGGTTTTGAATTTGGTTTTGCACAATCCCATTATTAAATACAATTTGCAATTTTGTCTAAGTAAACTAAAACTGTCAGAAGTGACCTTGCTAAAATTCTTTTGCCAATGATCGCAAGTATTATGAAAAGGCAGATAATATGTCTTCCTCTTTACAAAGGTTGCTTGGAAACCAGGCAGTAAAATATAGCACAGATGTGAAAGCTCTGTCTGGAGATTGTGCCCTGGAATTTGGACTGAATATAGAGGTGTGCTTTATGCCTACTGCGTGCTGCAATATACTGTAATATCATGTTAGATATTTTGACATCTGCACTATTTTCTGACAGCATGTTTGATTACAGATATGTCTTTTTTCAGGAACTTTCAGGTAATAATGTTTTGTAAACAGACTGCCTTCACCCCGAATCCTGTGATCCATGCTATCCCAGTGGTGATTTTGCATGTTTCTTTTTGGACTGGGTGTTTCAGGTTAACCTCAGTAGCTAAACACCACATATCTGTGAAAAGAGATAAAAACAGCTTAAAAGGTTGTCTCGCTCCAATTTATAGGAGGGAGATGAGGTTCTTTTAATGCATGTATACCCGACGTGAGATTAAGAAACAACGGTTCAAATGTTGGTCCGACCAGTTTATTACAAATCTTAGTCAAGGAGATGGGAAAGAGGAGGATAGACGCTATTACGAATTAAGGTGATGGGGAAGGGAAGGCGGGCGATAGAAAAGATAGGAAATAGAAGCAAGGAGTCTTTATAGGAAGCAAGAGGGAGATAGTCACTACCAAGGGTCCAGCGAGATTCGTAGCTCAGTCATTGATCTTCAGTAGTGGTGGGTTGTCAGGCATTGTTGTTCCATTGATGACAATGACGACGACGATGATGATGATTTTTCAATGGTAGTACAAACTTATTTATAAGTCCAAAGTGGTTGAGTCAGCTTTCTTTGGAGTGACAGCTCAAAACCAAAGTGGTTGAGTCAGCTCTCCTTGGAGTGGCAACTCCTGGCTCTGGGATCTCAGCAGAAACTCCTTTGTTCCCATCTTCCGGGCATTGCCAGCAGATAAGAGGGAGCAGGGATGCCCATCTGCATCCTGTTTTTCACAGGACACGATGGTACCATTCCCCAATTTTCCCACACCAAGCTGGAGCTATTTAGTCACAGGCCAGATCTTCCACCAGTAAACACTCCTAAGCACTCTCTTCCGGAGGCAAACAGCTCTGGAGGAAGGTGTCCACAAAGAGATGCTGATTTTCACACAGTAGCACCCATCACTTGCCTTCTCAATAAATCAGTTAGGGTCTTATCACAAGAAACACCTCAGGAAGCAAGCTTTGAGCCAGAAAAACAAAGAAGGATTCTCACATAGGTAAAAGAGAAAAAAAAGACAAAACAAAGCAAAGCAAAGAAAAAGAAGTGATGCAAAAACCAGTCACCCATCTCCAGCTATTTGGCACCCAGCAAATCCCTGAGCAGGGTCAAGCCCTGGCACAACTGCTTCCCAGTTTGTTGCAGGGCATGACATTCCACTTTGTCAGTTTGGGACAGCTGTCCCATCTGTGCCCCTCCCAACCTCTTACCCACCCCCCACCTACTTGCTTGGGGGGCAGACTGGAGAAAAGAGAAGTCCTTGACTCTGTGCAACTGCTGTTCAGTGACAGCTAAAGCAGTGGTGTGCTATCAGTACTGCTCGGTCACAAACGCAAAGCATAGCACTATACAGGCTGCTATAAAGAAAATTAACTCTTAGCCAAAAACAGTACATGAAGGCAGTTTTTCTTGAATACAGAAAGTCACTGTTTAGGAGCAGAGGTCTGACTGTTGACAAATTTGACTGCTGTCAAATTCACAATGAAAATATGATTATAAATAATTGGGAGCTGTGATATCATAGCTTGTTCATGATGAAACAACTGGTACCAGATTTTCAGTAACAGTTATTCAAGACCCTTTACTTCCGTGCTTCCTGTAATGAAAGGGAATAGGAAAGCCAAATGGATATGAAATATTCATTTTCCAATTTGGCGTTATAGGAAATTCATTCCCTTTCTAAGAGTAAATCTAATAATACATATAAGACTAATTATTGATAAATGGCAGAGAAAGTATTTCAAGCATTAGAGCTTTTTCTAAAGAAACTACTGTGCATTTCAGACAATTGAACTGTCACTCTAATATGAAACATTTTTTTATCCACAAACCAATTTAATCATGTATAATGTTCAATTTTCTTGAAGACTTTATAGCACACATTTAAATTAGTGCAAATCCCAGTAGTTGTTCGTACCTGCTTCCAAGAAAATGCATACTCTAAAATAATTAAATTTACTATTTGTGTAAACCCAAGTTTAGCTCTCCAATGGCTTTTTTTTTCTGAACTTTTAATCTCTGAAGGCAATCAGACTGTAGAGATATTACTGGAAAGTGAAAAATATATAAATTAGCATCTGGTAGAATAAAACATTGTTTAAAATAAATAAGGAATCAGAACTTTAACCATTACCTTTCACACACTTCTGTATTGTGACATGGATCGCTACAGTTTCTGCATATTTTTTTTACCATATCACCAGATTTTATTAAAATATTTACAAATTCTAACCACCAAAAAAAAAAAAAAAGTGACTCAGCCTATGTAAATTTATTTTGTATCTTGTGCTCTCTAATCAATGAACTTTCAATCATTTCAGCTAAATGCAGACATCATGGTTTTCACACACTGAAATTCATTACCTCAATAGAGACTGCCTGTCTAAGAAATGAATGTAAACAGAAATTCTATTCTCTCACCCTGGAGGTGTTCATGAAGGATTAGATCCACAGCAGCACAAGGAGGATGCCTACCTGAACAACTTCGTATGTTATCCTACAGTAAAAGAGCGCACGCCTCTGTCAGCCTGCTAACACCCCCGGACAAAAACTTCATTAAAATTTAAACGTGAGCATAGCTGTAGTCAGTAATAACACAGCTGGAAGATATTTTAAAGGTAAGAAGACTTTCAATATGCCATTTAACAAGGATATAAGTAGGAAAATAATTGAAGTGATTCCGGCCTCTGGTTCCTCCTGTAGAGGGACTGTATAAATGTTAAAANAAAAAAAAAAAAAAAAAAAAAAAAAAAGAGGAAACTCACAAATGTTTACTGTGTTCTCTGACATTTTAACTTAAATCTTCAACAACTGAAAGTTTATGAGATGCAATTAATCAGCAGTTGATGTTTTCATGCTTGGATGGATTAAACACTGTAAGATCTAATTAGTTCATGCTTAAACAACTTGAAATTATAAATAGCAATCATGTTTCTTAATTTTCCTTTCCTAATATATTCACTCTACTTTTATTTTAAAAATCTAACATTATTAAGCATAGCTGAAAACAGGATAAAAGTGGCAGAGTTTTACATGGAAAAGAGAAAATCTGAACACATTTGTTAAATTCACCATGTAAATATGTCAGCAGAACATTTGTATGTCTCCAGCTTTTTAATTATTTTTCCTCTATGTGGGAAACGATCATAGAATCACAGAATCACCAAGGTTGGAAAAGACCTCCAAGATCATCCAGTCCAACCATCCTTCTCTCACCAATAGTTCTCACTAAATCATGTCCCTCATTACAACAATGGAGAAAAACACAGTGATGGAGTTTCTAAGCAATTAGAATCTTAATATCTCCAGCTACTTCACATCCGCAGGTGTATCATTTCACCACCAGCTGAAGAAGGACGAGAATGTGAGAGATGCCCTAAATCCATGAGAAAGTATTTGATGATGTGCTACTTCTCCCTCTGTCAGAGAGATGAGTTTTCTGTAGCCACGGAGACATTTTTCCTTATTTAAAACTCTTTAACAACATGTATTAAAAAAGAACAGGGTATTGTAAAAATAAGAGCTTATGGGAAAACATTGTTTGCTTCCTGTGCTTTGCTTTCTTACTTTTCAATAGCATCAAATTCACAGGAGAAGGGAAAATATTTTTTGAAAGCAACAGCAAAAGATATGATAAATGTTTTTTTGGTGCCTTTAATTCTGAGTTAAGTGGAAAAAAAAAAGGCATACTAACTATCTTGCTCAGTCATGTTTGATCTTAGTTGCCAGTTTTCCCTTGAAGAATAGTTCTTCTGACATCTTCATCTTCTCATCGGGTGTATGTGTCTGATGCGTGGGAGGAAACTAGCCACAGAAAAGCAACCAGCTAATTAGATAATACTCAGTGATGTAATTTGTTATTATCTTCAAATGTAGAATGATGTTTGAATTCATAAATACGCAGGTAGTCTGAGATTTTTTTTGGCAGACACTGTGCTCCTTTTAAAAGTGAATAAAACACTATATATCTTGTTTTTAAAAGTGCTGGCACATGCACTTCTTGGGGAATTAGAAACAGGAAAGCAGGTGAGCAAAAAACTGAACAGGGAAGGTAGTGAGAAATAACCTGGTTAATGAAGTAATAAATGAGTAAGAGAAGACATGAGAAAAAGGACCTTATAAGACCTTATGATCTCCCTGGTATCATAATTTTCCTCAGCTAAACTAGCATAAAAAAAAAAAAAAAAAAAAAAAAAAAACCAGAATAAAACTGAAATTCAAAAATTCCCATTCCAAATTTGTAAGGCTTCAGGAATAGGTTTCCTTAAAACCTTTTCCTCATTAAATTTCCAAGATAACGGAACCTGCTTGTATGAATGGTCTCCTGATACCATCGATTTATCGTCAAGATAACAAGGGCCCAATCCGATGATGGATAATTCCAGTTTGTGTTTGGATAGTCCTCTACTCCCTGACTTAAAATATTTGCAGAGAAAGTGGTTTTCCAGGGTAAAGACTGCAGCTTTTAATAGAGCCACTGATAATATTACAAGTAGGTCATTTTTATATTGTAATCTTACAGCATTCACTCCATGGAAACAAATTCTTCACAATTTAAATAAAGTTAGCAACTGTAGCCACATTTCTTTGAATTTTCCATGTATGTAAATCACACATGAGATGTAAGTGGAGGCAGAGTAAGAATCTTCTATTAGATTTGCAATAACATGACAGAAATTGTCATTACAATGGATTCATTAACAGACATATTTCCTTGTCTTTTTAAAATAACTTTTCTTTCTCTCCCAAGTTAAGATTAAAAACAGAGAATAGTCAAGCAATATAGAGAAAAGTACGCATAGTCTGTTAAGAAGAGAGATTCTCAGGACCTTCAGGGATAGGGATTATAGAAGCTAGTAGAAGTAGAAACCACATTCTTACACGCTGGGAAATGCTTATCTTGATGTACAAAACAAGCTACCTAGCTAAATAAGCTGCTGCTACCTACTGTCACTGTCCAGTTGTCATAGTTTGTGCTGGGATAGAGTTTATTTTCTTTAAAGATGCTCATATAAAGCCGTGTTTTGTATTTTTAATAAAATAGTGTTAGCACACTGATGTTTTAGTTGATGCTAGGCACTTCTTGCCTAAGGACTTTTCTGCTTCTCGTGCTGCCTTGCTAGTAAGCAGCTGGCCACGCACAAGGAGCTCAGAACCAGGACAGATGACCTAAACTAGCCAAAAGGCTGTCCCATACCATATGGCATCATTCTTGGCAATACAAGCTGAGGTAAGGAAGGAGGAAAGGAGGACGTTTGGAGTGATGGTATTTGTTTTCCCAATAAACTATTATGTGTGATGAGCTCTGCTTTCCTGGAAGTGGCTGTACATCTGCCTGCTGGTGGAAGTAGTGAATGGATTCCTTATTTGGCTTCCATTGCATGCATAGTTTTTTTTCTTAAAGGGACAAATAATTTAATTTTTCCTTGTTACCACCCAGAAGATTGATCTTATTGTAACTGCTATCTACCAGCTTTGTTCTTGTTTGAAGTCATTAAATCATATCAAATATCAAACCATAGACTCCTAGCTATCTGGTGTTTCCTTTCTTGTAATTTTATTTCTTTAATGTTTCAAAATGAACCTAAAACCACTAAATAAGATTAAACATGGAAAAATTACAGCTAAATTGCAAAGTCAAGGCCCACTACATCTATCTGCTTTATGAATATGGAAAATGCAACACTTTAGTATTAGAATGAAAACACATAGGTACTTAATGGATGAAAGTATGCCTACATTCCAGCCTAGCAGTTATTATTAGCACATGATCCTTAAATGGAACTCCTACTGTTTTTCAGGAACAATTTTTCACCTCCCCTCTTCAAAACAAAACAAAACAAAAACCCACTGCCACCTCTTCCACATCCTTTACTTCTATGAAAAACAGTATAAATGAACCGGGAACTGCTACTATAGGGCAGCAGCTTACTCTACTTCCATTGACTCCATGATGTGAGAACAGTTAAAACTTACCTCTATTTATTATCTCTGGACAAAGGCAAAACACAGATGTATGTCTTAAGTGTAATATTTCACATTTTCTTCCACTAATTCTTTCTTAAACATCAAGATCCTTTATCTGTACCATCTGTGGCAACTTACACAAGAAATACTGCGTATTTATAGTATATTATAGTATAGTACAACTATTCTGCCTGGAGCAGACAGGAGAGTAAGCTGTCTGTGTACCTACACGAACCCTCTTGATACTAGGAAAAGCAGGTGGCATTGTCCTGGCAAATATGCCTAAACCATCAGAAAATATCCTGGAGGGAAAAATGCAACCCACAGATGAGTAACTTAGCATCTGTTCACAAATGAGTCACTGTGGAATAAGTCAATTTGCAAATATTTTAATACACAGTATTGCCAGAGAATGATATAGTTACACTGGTCCACAATGCATTCTACAGACATGCACTCAGGGCAGACTGGAGGATGGTCAAGAGCATTGTCACAAAATAAATACTATTTTTTCATCCCACAAGAATTGATTGAGGGGATACATTAGGACTAAGAAACACTACTAGTCATTTTTTCCCATCCTACCATTGGATAGGAATGTGCCATAGCATTACTGTATAGCAGTGAGTAGTTCTACTGTCAAAACGTAGGAAATCTAGGACCATATACTTGGAAAATGACCTGTGAGTTAGATTAAAGTTAGTGGTATTTTTGCAGTGAGAAAGTGGGAAAGGAGATGCAGTAGGCCTTTAGGAATTACAGTTCCTCATTGTAATTCTGCTTTTATTATATTTCTGCACTAGATACCAATAACTAAGAACTACTAAATTGTGATGGTAAGGGAGCTGACATAACAAAAGCATTGTCATAACACAGGATTTGAAAGTCAGGAAGATATTTTCTGCAGATAAATGAAAAAACAAATGTGATTAGAAAAGTTCCACTAATATTTTGTATCACAGTATTTCAAAGTAGAAAATAAGCAAAACAGAAATTATCTAAAATAAAAATAATTATATGCTTTCTTTTGTTATGAATTTTCTCTATTGTGTTGAATTATCCTTTTAACAGTACTGCGGGGACTATTCTTACAGGAATTCATATCATTCTTTATTCAGATAAAGGAACTTTTGTACAGTGGTCTGAAAGGTTCACTTCCTCCAGAAACTGAATTTTCCTTTCAAACAGAGCTCTATCCTTGCTCAGACAAGGAATGGGAAATGAGAAGCACAGTCTGACCTTTGAGCCTCTGCAGGCAGTGCAGCACACTGATGAGTGCAACAGCCTGACTCTTCTATATCAGTAAAAGACTGCTCATCAGCACAACTCCAACATGATGAATTACTGTAGCATGCTATCTTGTTGCAAAGGATTCTTTCATGGTTCAAAGAATTGTTGTTCTTTTCTCTGTTAAGTACCAGTATTTCTTAGAAAACTGGGTTACAGCTGCTTGTTCATCCATGGCCTGTTAATCCAAATGGTGGCAAGTCCCAATAGTTCTCTGTCACTCAGAACCACTCTTGTAAAATGAGAATAATAGTTCTGATTTATTTCAAGGGTTTTGAAGGATTAGCTATTATCAGGAATGTGAGCTGTTCAGATATTTTGGCATTATAAAAGAACCTGTCAGTGGGGCATTCAGTGAGACTTTCTGACAGAAGTCTGCCATCAGATAGCAAAAGTTATCTTGAATGTTATTTTGTCTTTAATATTAAAAAATAACCTTTTAAAGTACTCCAACTTACAAGAGTTATCTTCAGCACTTTAGAGAGAATCTGTTGTGTTTGGTATGAACTAGCATCGCAGGAAGGAATTTAATTTTCTCCTTAGTTTGCCTACATTACTGAGAAGTGTTGACCTAGTTCAATTTCACAAAGTTATTTTGTTTCTCATGCTGACAAAAATAATAATAATAAAATAAAAGAGCGCAAGAAAAGATCAGCAGAGTTTCGAGAAGCCACAAGTAAACCTGAAGAAATTGAATAATTGAGTTTTTCTTCTGCGGAAGAGGATCTTAGAAATTGTTATTCTCAGTGGTTTGTGGACAACACACATACAAACACAAACTGATTGAATTCTGTTTGTCCTATCCAACATTAACACAGAGATTATGAGTAAGAATGACACTTTCTATTGTTTCAAATGGTTTTACAAATGTAGAAATTTTAAGTTTTACTGAAAATCAAGCACAGAACCTTGCTAATGTAGCTATATAGTCTCTCAATAAGTGATGACTCACTGAAGTCACTCTGTGTCATTCTGCAAAAGTATCTCTAGTCAACTTACAAGAAGTTTCCAAACAACAAGATTTCAAGCAAGAGGTTTCTTTCCATATTGTTCTATCATGGAAACTAGAAGAATGAATACATAGCAACAACAAAGAAATTTTATACAGAAGTCATGAGACTGAGAAAACCAAAGCCAAACTCTCTGAATTCATAAGACTTGATTTATTTTCAGGGATTTCTGTACACTAACAGAGGGAATTGCCATCAGAATGGAACATAACTATTTGAATAAAAGTCTTGTTCAAGATGAGAAGAAAGTAAACACTGGAGAAAACTCAACTTGCTTCTGAAGTAACATGCAATAAAGAAATTACCAGTTTTCAAGTTCTCATAAAGCTAATTCAACACCACACTACTCTCAGATCACATTATCATAGAATCATAGAATCATTAAGGCAGGAAAAAACACTAAGACCATCTAATCCAACTAGTAATCCATCTCCACCATGTCTACTAACCATAGGTTTCAGTATCAAATCTCCACGTTTCTTGAACACCTCCAGGGCCGGTGACTCCACCACCTCCCTGGGCAGTCTGTGCCAATGCCTCACCACTCTTTCTGAGAAGAAATTTTTGCTAACATCCAACTTGAACCTCTCCTGGAACAACTTAAGGTCATTACCTCTTGTTCTACTCAAGAACATGATTCCCCAAATCTTTCAGTTTTGGTATTTTTATGATTACAAGTTTTTTACCACAGAAAAGAGAGTGATCCATAATGAACTTCTCAGTCATTGTCCTATGTTGGACATAGTTTTCTTCTGTAACAAAGAAGGTAATGGAAGATACTGGAAGAAATTAGAATAAGAGATGAAACTGACACATTTGTACGCCTGTTTAGAAGTAACTTCATGTCCTTTTAGATCGCTTTCCCATTGTTATTGTTATTGTGAATAACATCAAGCCCACATATCATGGAGTCTTGAAGTAGAAATGATGCAGGACCTTATAAGTAGAGCTCCAGTATGTGACACAGCATATGCCAATATAATTCAGAGCATTCCCCACTTCACTGCTTTAAAACCAGTCATGGCAGGAGGGGGAAGAGGAACTTGCAAGAGTTGCTAGAACCATTTATCCCATGTGAATGCTACAACCCTTCCTCTCCCCCCTTATCTCCTTCCAGCTTGCAAGTCCCTCGCTGAACTTATTTCATTCATTAACAGTTTTCCTCTTTCAGGTTGTCTGAAACTGGTCACAGTATTCCAGAACTGACATTAACAAGTGTCAAAAAAGGCACCAAAACATCCCCCAATCTACTAGCTCTGCTTCTGTTAATATAGCCCGGATAAAGTGCTGTATGTTTTGTATTTTTTTTTTAATAAAGCGAATTACTTCTTCATAGTATCAGTGAAATAATACATTCAATCATTCGGTGTTTACTATGACTTCAAGCAATGGAAACCCTAAAGAACTGCAACTGCATGAGAAGGATTATTTGAATTCAACATGACCTGAAACTGAAAGCACAGATTTTTTTGTTTTAAGATGAAAATGAGATTTTTTTCACATGCTAAAAGTACTATCAATCACAGTGGCTAAAAACATAGTTATTTCAGGGAAGTGAATTGTAACAGGATGCTGTCTCCTAATTATAATTAGTTCACGTATTAAGTCTTAAACATAAGACAGACACATCTTCCTGAATGAACTTTATAAAAAGCCACTTTCATTACTGAGTAAACCATATAAGGATAACAAGGTCAAAAGTGGAGTTAATACAAATGGAACTGGAGGATAAAATATCACACTTCAACAGAAAAGTCAAGTTTGCAAATACAGATTGAGGAAAATAAAAAGCACACTGGCATTCCAAGAGGTCACCAACTAAATATCAACTATTCTTGAAAAAACAGTAAACAACATGTGGATATATAGCAAGCATGAATGCTCTATGTTGGAAATTACTCTTCTCAGCACTGATCATACTCCAACTGAAATACAGTCTCCAGCTTAGGGAAACATACTTTAAGAAGAATAATAGCCAGTTATAACAAATATAGGAACAATAGTAGTAGCAGCAATAATAATAATCTAGTTTTTTCCCTGGATTTTATGGGGTTAAAAAAAGGATAACCGTGAGACTGGGAAGCTGCAGAGTAATTTGGTCTGACATATTCTGGAATTCCTGATGTTGGTGAGATGGCCTGGGAAACATCCGTTAGAAAGAATTACTGATTAAGTGGAAGAACAAACACAGATGAGTTTTTGAATACACAAGCCTTCCTGCAGGCACGCTATGAAATGAAATACATACTCACTGGTTTCTTGAACAGGAGAATTAGTTCATTGTCTTTCTGGAGTCCTTTTCCTCCTTATAACTGTGATTTTGTATCTAAATCTTTCAGGGTCCAAACTGCCACACTTTCTGGAGCAGTTTGATGCCTTCACCGTTTGTGCACGTGGATTTTCTTCAGTAACCGGGAGTAAACTGGAGGGAAGAACAGATTTGGGAGGGATGACTTGTATCCAGATTTTCTCATAGAAGCGTCATCAAAAAAAGGCACCAGGCCTTGATGCTCTGCTGAACTCCCATCCCACATGTTCTGACATATTCACTACCTTAATGAAGCTCAGACTGTGACTATATCAGCCGTATTATTAAAAGAAAAAATAAACAAATGGTTCACAATACATTACTCATGATAATTTACTTGATTAACAGCCATACGAGAATTTCTTTTTGCATAATTGGAGAGAAATACAAAATGCACATTCTTAGAAACTTAGTCCCTTTCTGAAAATTCGCTACTTATACTGACTACAAAAGTCTTATTTTTTATCTTATTTCCATGTGGGCATGATGCTACCACAGTAGGTTCATGAAGGAATGTCTGAACTGACAAGAAGATGCAAGTCTTTCATTGATACAGGGTAATGATTTCCTTGCCTCTCAGCAAATGCATTTTCCTAAGAACAGCATTTCAGAGATTACTTTAACTTCCATTGTTTTAGACATTCTCTAGCAGTAAGGATGATGGATTTACAAATGAGCATACGATTGTTTTTGGTTACCATGTCCATGTTCTCATGCTGACAGTTGTTATCAGCAATTCCTCCTGCCCTTTTTTCAGTTCCATCTACAGACATCTGATTTTGAAACCTAGACACAGCTTTATACTTTATACTGAAGAAAAATTATGCTTTGATTTCCCAAGTTAGACAGCTTCTCTCTAGGAACTACAAAATATGTTCCCATAATGAATTTTATTTGTGTAATTTAGAGAATATGAAAATAAAAGTATTTTAACATGATACAAGCAGTTTTCAACCAACATGGAGAGTCTTGTTTACTACAATTGTATTCCAAATAAGCACCTATTTCTCAGGAACTAATTATTCAAGAAATTCTGTGCTCTGATTTGAGCTTCTTAAGCCTTTTCTATATTCAGCTGTTGACCATTGCTTAATTTATATCCCTGATAAAAGTTGAAAAGGAAAGATAAATGCAGACTTGGGAAAAACCTTCAACAGAAAAATATATGCTAACAACAGAGTATGAGCAAGTTTTAGCACTGTAATACTATCGATAACGCAACAAGCAAAAAACTTTTTTTTTTTAATCTTAGATAAGCATGAAATTAATGTGAAACTACAAGGGAGTGGACTGATAGTACAGCTGTAGAAAAAAAGAAAAGGAGCAGAAAAAAAGTGTGCAAGTAGTAAAATCTGAAATAGATAGACTGGAGATAGGTCTCATAAAACCAAAGTAAGCCTGCAGAGGAAGTAGAACAGATGCCTCAGAGTAGATGAGGAAAGATGAAGAAAAAACATCCAAATCAGTTTCATCTTCCCACAGCAATGAGCTATTAAGCCTGACTACCTCAACATCCAGAACCAAGTACTGATAAAAAAATGTTTACTGGCAAAACATATTTGGCTACACACACAGTTATTGTAGTTGGTATATATTCATCCCACAAAAGAAACGATCCATTAAAAAACACATCTGTAGAAATATACAGATCCTGATAAACTGCTCTAGAATATACTTGCAATTAATGTCATCTACTTCTTACAATAATCTTACAGGAATGCATTATCAGAATTGATCTCTGTTTCCATGCAACATTTCTTTACTTTTTCTAAACAAAATTAATATTTTAGTTCACATCCATCTAACCTCTCTTTTACAGTCAAACAAACTTTAAATCACCATATCAAAAAGTAATTTTATGCAAACATGCAAGTATTTTCAGCAAACTTGATGTCATTTAGTAACTGAAAATGTAAGAGAATTTTGTATAACCATCAGTAGCTGTATCTGAGACTATAAATCACAAGGAAAGTGTAGAAAAATAACTAAAAACTGTCCTTCAACAATCAAACATCAATAACAAAACCAAAAGTTTAATTTACAGGTATAAATTAACTGCAGAAGATAAAAAGAGAAGACTCAAATAAATCTAGGGACAGATGAAGCTCATTGATGCTTTTGAAGCTTGTGACTAAAATAACCGAATGCTAAATATTAAGAAATGGTACTTGTTTCTTTTACATATTCCAGTGTAAAAACATTTAGAACTGCTTGCAAGTTTGGACATCCCTTCAAAATACAAAGACCATGAGTTAGACTGAGTTTCTTCTTCTGAATTAGACTTAATGACCCACCACTAGCGGTAGGGAGCACTGTTCTGATGAACTTGTTCTTGCAGAAGATGGAAAACAACCTGTTACACTTAAATAATACCATTCAGAAGCATGGCAACTGTCTTTAGGTGAGTGTGAGCCAGATACACGGGGAGATTAAAAAAAGAAAAAAAAAAAAAAAAAAAAAAAAAAAAAAGGTGCATTTCTTTCCTCCTAAAATTTTAACAGGCTGCTTTCAAGACCAGCTCGCTGGTAAGAGTGATCTCTTTGAGAAACCTTGGCCAGTTTCAGAGCTCTTTGGAAAAAAAGATGGAAGAAGGCTCAGCAGTGGTTCTCCCTCTCTTCAGTTGGGCACTGACTAAGCTGAGGCTGCTGTGCTCAGCTGAGCTAGGCTGCAGCTGCATTGACATCACAACTGGATCCTATGGAATATTTACTGGAATTTACACCTCTTCAGAGAAGGTAAACCTCTGGAGTGAAATGCACTGGATAATCCACTCTTTGATATTTCCCTAAACAATGTTACCTGCAATTTCAGCTGTTAGCAAACACCAGGGGAGCCTGGTATGCTGTCTCTAAGAAAAAAACAACATGGATCGTGAAGAAGGGTGGAGGTCCTGTGGCCCAACTGTGTGATCATTCTGCAGTGATGAGGACTTGATGATACTATTGGGACTGATCAACTATCTTGTTTTCCATTTTGCACCCTTCTGTCAAAAACACATTTTCAAGTAAATTTTGCAAAACAAAGGTATGTTCAACTAAAGTCACTCAAGCTCTACTTCAAAATAAGAAAACAGTATAAAAAATGGCCTTAGTTTCACTCAGAAACTAAGTTCAGCTGCCACCAGCCCCTCTGATATCTGAGGACAAGCTGGAATGGCAAGGAGATTTATTTCCTTCTTTGTCCTTCTCATATGAAATCTTATACCTTTCTAATCCAGACCTGCAACCTTTTGACTTGGCTTTCTGGTTTGACCTTGGTCCTCCCTCATCACTATGGATTTGCTGGGTGCTCGCTTGGCTTTTGACTGACTCCAGTTACCATCACTGTCCCTGACCCTGTCTGCTGGCAACCTTGTTGTGACTTATTGCTCCACTCCAGTGTCACCTTCCTTTGCAGGGTAGCCCACCCTCACTGTTCCTCAAAAGCAGGATTTCCCACATAATGTGAAAGTCACGTAAAAAAAAAAAAGTATTTTTTTTTAAAGGTTGGATCCTCTATGATTAGTGAAAATATTCCTAACAAATATAAAACCATGGCATTCAAGCTGAAAATATAGTCAAGGCAAATCTTTTCTATGTTTTGTAGTTTGTCTGGCTGCTGACAAACTGTGCCTTTAAATTTTGTCTATTTAGACTGAGACAATCGATCCAGACCAGGAGCTGTACCTAAATTTAGCTAGAAACTTAATAGGATTCATTCACACAGGAAGTCAGGAAACTGTGAAGCAGACTGAGTTTACAGTGATCTCACTATTGCTCCCAAGGTCTCACTGTGCACAGATCACACCTGCCTGATATTTGTTAAAACATACCTCTCAGCACGTTGTTCACTGACTGCCTACGTCAGTTTGGCACCAATGCTTCCTGTAATTACTCTAGCTCACTTCAAGCTAGATCACATATCTCTGCATTACTCCAATGCCTGAGCTGTAAATGTGTCCTTAGTGGGTCCCGTTGTCTACAGGCTGTTAGTTTACATTTTGTGCCAGTCAGAAATACCTGTCTAAGAGTACAGGACACAATAAGCGTGTGGTAGTTGAAACACAGTATATTTATGCTATTGATGTATGGCACTGAGTCTACCTTGACTTCTCACTCTAGACAAACTCTTAACAAGAGTAACAGCTTTGCCCTTGGAGTTTATTCTGGTCATTGCGTATAGCTACATTTTCACTGCTGATTTAGTTGTATACAGCAGCTTTGCTATCCTCTGGTTAAAAATGAGTTAACTGCATTTTATCCTGTCCATCCCATGTATTTTTTTTTTTTTTAAATTAATTTTTAACGACATGGGCTATGTACTCAACCCAAGTTCTTGGGGTCAAATCTTTAGATTTTCTTTATTCATCTGATTGTTAAAAGGGGCAATATTGCCATATAGCCCATTAAATATATATATTAGAGGATCTCAAGTAAGATTTGATTGCACCATACTTAATAAAAATAGAAAAATAGTTTTTAAAATTAGTAAAACTGATATTTTAATAATTCATTATGTAATTTCTTTGTCTTATTTATATGTGACTGTGTTTGTACTCACATAGTTACAAAGATTAGGTATTTATTCAAGCTCATTTGCAAATATCAAAAACTAGAAGAGTTTTACCAAACTGACAGTAATATATTCGAAAAAACTCTGCAGAATGAGATGAAGAATAATCTCTTGGTGATAACAGCATTTTAATTCATCTTCTAGGGAATCACCTAATAAGAGCTTGTTGCATATTGGCAGAAATAGGCAGCAGAATAAAACCTCATCATTCAAGTATGTATTTCTATGTAACAGAGACAGCAGATTAATTTCTGGTGAAAGCATCAATTATTATGTTAAGTTGTGCAAAACAGTATTTCTTGGTTCTCAGACATTAACATTAAATGAAAAAGTTGTCTAGTGTCTGCAAACTGTCCTCCTTCATCCACAGAAATTTCAAAGCCATCCAACCTATCGAAGTTTTAAATGAATTAGTTAATAAAGTACTGTATTTTTTTTAAATGTGGTTAAAAAAACATTTTTTTGCACCTGTAGCAGCTTCATTCAGAAGACACAAAAAATATCTTTCTTTTGTCAAACGTGTATTAAACAAACCATAAGAAATGTTCCCAGAATTAAAAGACACAAAGTTCCTTAGCTATAAGTTCAATTGAATATTGTTCTGAAATTGATGAGGAAGAGTTAACCTCCTTGTACATGGCAGGAATCACCACCATTCTATGCCTAAAGAAATTTAAACAACTCAATGAAAATAGCTGTATCCTTCTGGACTCTGTCTCTAAAACAGCATGAATAAATTTTCTGGCTAATCTAATGGCGTAATGCTGAAATCTTTGCTGTCTGTAAAAGAAACAGATAACATTACTTTAGAAGTTCTTCATTTCCTGTTATAGTTCTAAACATTTGAGCCTAGGTTCCAGGACTTTATTTTCTTTCAAGAATTTAAGTTCAATTTCAACAGCTTTCCATGAACAGTTTTCTGAGGATGACCTTTCATATTTCAATCACCAAACCTCAAGATAGAGTCAGAAATTTAGCATTATTTTCAAACAAGCAAAGTATTTTTTCAAAGTGTTTTCAAAGCACTCATCTATACACACTGTAAGTTGTCTATTCCCAAGTAGCTCTGAAAAGGCTTTGTACAAATAATTTTAGCAACTGTGAAACATGAAAAGCCTTGGAAACATGGAACCTCCAAAGGCTGTTGTATTGTGACAGACACCATGTACACGAGGAATGTACAACTCAGACAGGCTTACACTGATACTAGCAGTGTTCTGGAAAATGGATTTGCTGCACATAAGTAATACAAATAACGATGAGGAAATACATTGGACTGATACATACCAAATTTATAACACAAAAAGGAATAAAAAGGACCAAGGAAACTGCCTTGAGGGATAAAAGGACCACATCCTAAAATAAAGAATTAGTTGGTTTGTTTTTTTTCTTTTCAGTATCTGCTAATTCTTTATGCAGTTGATGTAAAACACTATAAACTACTTGGTGTGAAAGCTGGTTATTTCTTCATTACACATAGTTTGTAGCGTGCTTTCTCCTAACCGTCCATTCACAGTCATCGTATAGACTGATTTTACTTGCTTAGTGTCTCGCTCCAATTTATAGGAGGGAGATGAGGTTCTTTTAATGTATGTATACCCGACGTGAGATTAAGAAACAACGATTCAAATGTTGGTCCAACCAGTTTATTACAAATCTTAGTCAGGGAGATGGGGAAGGGGAAGGCGGACACTATTACGAATTAGGGTGATGGGGAAGGGAAGGTGGGCGATAGGAAAGATAGGAAATAGAAGCAAGGAGTCTTTATAGGAAGCAAGAGGGAGATAGTCACCACCAAGGGTCCAGCGAGGTTCGTAGTTCAGTCTTCAGTAGAGGTGGGTCGTCGAGCGTTGCTCCGTTGACGATGAAGGTGACGATCCGAACACCGAACGCAACACCATGATGATTTCCAATGGCAGTATTTATAAGTCCAAAGTGGTTGAGTCAGCTCTTTTGGAGTGACAGCTTCTGGCTTTTGGATCTCAGCAGGAACTCCTTTCGTTCCCATCTTCCAGGCCTTGCCAGCAGATAAGAGGGAGTATGGAGGCACCAACTTGTATCTTGTCTTCACAGGATACAATGGTATCACCCCACAATCTCCCATAGCAGATAGGAGTTATCTGGTCACAGGACAGATCTTCCACCAGTAAACGGTCCAGTAAACAGTCCTGAGCACTCCCTTCCGAAGGCAAACAGCTCCAAAGAAATGCTTTCAAATGTAAAATTGTCCAGATAGTGATGTTGATTGCCATACAGCAACACCCTCCTCTCATCTCCTAGAGTCTTATCACAAGGAATACCTCAGGAAGCAAGCTTTGAGCCAGAAAGAACAAAGAAGGATTCATACACTTAGTTTGCTTTTAACTCAGCTGCTACTTTAATTTTAACAGAATATAAACTTATAACTGTAGCACTAAGAACCAGCCTTGAAGGGTAGAGGAAAATAGACCTCACTGTTGTCATAAATACAAAAAACTAACTTGAGGCCTGGGTGGGTCTACTCAATTACTTTGAAATTGTGCCCTCTTACTATCATCTCTAAAATGGAGAAATTGAGTGGGATTGTATCATAGAATGGCCACGGTTGAAAAGGACCATAATGATCATCTAGTTTCAACCCCCCTCCTATGTGCAGGGTCGCCAACCACTAGACCAGGCTGCCCAGAGCCACATCCAGCCTGGCCTTGAATGCCTCCAGGGATGGGGTTATTGTAATATAACAATAATTCTGATTTAGGATGTCATTATGTTGAGGATAATCTCTATTCCTAATATGGTATGAAACAACTCAATACCAAAATGTGGCTTAATTGAGAATTCTCCAGCTTGTGGTCAGGTGAAAACTTTGACCAGCTCAGGTGAAAGGCAAATGAACTGTACTCTCCTAGATAAATTTCTTTCCTTTCACTTATGATGAAAGAAATCTCAGAAAAGAGCTGTTCCTGAGTATGGAGAGTAAACTCAGAAGAATAGCTCTTAAATTCCTGGAGTAGAAAAGTCAATACAAATTTAAAAGTAGTTAACATAATGACATCCCACACTAAATATATTTAAGCTCTCATCAACAGAGAAGTATAACATTACTATAGTTACAGCACACCATTCATATTTACGTGCATTGTGATAGTAAGATTAAAGGATTATTAACCATACTAAATAATGACTTTAAAAAATAAAAAAAAAATCTTTGATCTGCTTGCATTTGTTCAAAGTTTTGAAATACTTGCTCCCATGTCATTTGAAGTAAAAAAAAACATATAAAATACTTCAGAAGACAAGACTCTGTCCTCCATGTCAGTGAATGTCTTAGCCAAGAGGAATTTCTCTCTGACACAGCAATCCCTGGATTATGTTCTGTAAATCTGGAACAAGAATGGTGTGGAACATCCATGTGTTTAGCTACTCTAGATCCTGGCAACTACTGTGCTTCATTAAAAGTAGTCTTGATTTTTCCTAGTTTAGGATGGCACTCTGAAGTCACATTTCTTGCTATAGGATAAAAGGTTAAGTTTAGATCATTCTCAGTCTTGCTGTTACCAAGGTTTTTAAGTAGGAAGAAAAGAGTAATATTCAGAAGAAAAACGTGATTTCTAGCTCTAGGAGGAAGCAATGAGGCAAAGACACCAAAAGCGTTACATCTCCCCCAGGACTAGCTGCTTCTCCATTCAGCATTTCTTTTCCAATGCATCCATCTCTCAGCATCTTCACTGGTGTGAGTTTTCTTATTAGATACTTACAAATTCTTTGCTCATGGAGAGTAATGAGCCAAACTCTTGGCTGCAAGGGCCAATCTGGTATTAGGATCCAGAGACAATAAAATTTAGTACCATAAAAATTAGGTCTGTCTGGCAGTGTCTGTCTCACTAAATTAAACAGTGCCATGAAATTTTCCTCTTTTTTTGTTTTCCTTTTGTGTGCATGTGTGTAGTCAATGTACTACAACAGTCCCTGACATGATTTTGGCATAGACAAGACAGTCCTCTCTCAAACCACTTCTGGTTGTTCCCCAAGAGTTGTCATAGGCCAAACACTATTCCAAACAGACTCTTTGAAGGGTGAGAGAGCTTAGTAGGATGGACACTGGCTATTTCATGCCAGCTGGCATTAGCATTGGAGAACAATCCTGGCCACAGTCGGTTTAACATTATAGACATGGAAATAGTGATCTGAGCCACAGCAGTTTATACAGTTTAACACAACAGATGAATGGGGGAACAGAAGAGAACACTGTTACTGGAATGGCTAAAATTATAACACTGCAGCTGGTGTGGATGAAACTGGCCATAGTTGTATTTGCCTTACGTGAAAGGAATCCAGAACTTTAGTAGAACAGGTCTCTTTTTCCTTCAGGAAGAAATAGAGAGGTTCCTCTAGCACACAGATACTGTCACCTTCTTTTCACATACTCTATCTTGACCAATCAGTCTGTTAATAAACAACAGATGTAGTTGTTTGTTCTAGATCTAAACAGATAAAAAACACCAACATAGCCAACTTTGACAGAGAGTGAAAGCCATCTGAACTTTGTGGAAGCAGCCCAGGAGTACAATATATACATCCAGCAATGAAAAGAACAAGAGAATAAGTGATTTTACAATATCTCAATGAGTAGCTTAAAATGGGAAAATTACAAATAGTTTCAAGCCATTAGCTATACAGATATTTTGATCAAGCCTAACATAATTAATCAGATTTTTATAGGGAAAAAAATGTAAGAAAAGTGTGAACTGTTATCCCACCCATCTTACTGTGAATTGTAATGGTAATGGAGGTAGCCACATGTGCACTTTCACACTCATTGTTGTAAATATCCAAACTGGAATCAGTTATCCTTCAAATTACATTAGTAATAGATGCAACATTTAGCAGGTGTACTTAAGTTCTAAAGAATATTCTATGGTAGATCTCAGTAGTGCCTGGTATAATAAAAATGTATTATAGATGAATTTGAACTTTAATTCTAATCATACTCTTTCAGTTACTGCTGTATTATTATGCAAAATCCTTTCAGATGATATTTTCCTTAATTGATCTAAGTCAAAAAAAGATTTAAAAGTGCATTTAAAATCAGTACAACTGTTTCTAATAATTTTGGGTGCATGGAAAAGATAGTAAAAATGTTTTTTTCCTAGTAAATATTTTTATCAGTTTATCAATACTATCAAATTGTTATAAAATATAATGACTTTTCTCTACTAGTAAACCTAATGAAGAACAGCTAGACACATGGGTGTATTTCTAACCCCAGACCTTCCCAAAGGAACACTCTACCCAAGAGTAAGGCCAACTTTTGGTGGATGACAACTATGCAGTGCATGTACGTGCCTTTAGCCCTCTTATTTGGCCATCCAGTTAAGTCTGATTTTCACTTTATTAACAGGCAACGCTTGGATTACTTGCCTAAAGAATTTTTCAGAACCATGTCAAGCAGTACATCATACAGGAGTAACTGTGGAAGTAAATAACTGAGAAAAATTAGGCTTCAGAGAGTTTTTGTAGAGCAAAGCTGCATGCTTAAGAACTCAGCAACCTTTATTTCAATAGGTTTTTCATAACCTACTGTAACAAAAAGCAATTACATCTCTTCTGCATATGTTGATGAACCCTGAAAGGGAATGATTTTTTTCCTATTAACTTTATTTTCTTTTTGTTACATCTTTTTGTTACATGCTACAGCTATTTCCTAATGCCTTTACTGCAAGGAGGTATTTACCTACCCTAAACATTCCTTTATTTGTAATCAAAACTAAACAAATTCAGGAATGATTTGATTTTTATGCACCTATATTGAGTATGTTGCAGTCTCCAAATTAAAAAATTCAGAGCAGAAGTAAAAAATATTTGAAAAAAAAATCAGTGTGGTGTTTTAAGCCAAATCTGAATATTAAATTAATAAATTGCATATTAAAATTAAATCCAAAGTTATGCAGAACTGACCTCCAAGATCTCGTAACCATGGCTGTAAAACATTTATAAACAGCAGTGTATAATTTGATAAGACATAAGCCCTGCACATGCTATTTACAGTGTAGCTACAGAAATTCTATAGGAAAGATGTAAGTTTAGTATAGCTATGGAGGCTTCTTACTTGATAGGTATAAGGTGCCTGGTTTTGGAACTGGTTTTAATTTGAGGCTGTTATTGATGTAAACATTCAAATATTTTTCCTGAAAATTTGCCTTTCAGTACATGCTTTTTGGCAAAGGACATTAAAAGACCTGCAAAAAATTTGCAGAAAACAATTCTATACTTTTAACTTTGGATGTAAAATGGTAGAGGCTTGATAAATAATTCATGTCACAAATATAAAGCTATGATATATTAAATATATTTTGTCCTTCTGACTTGCTAAAATCTTTCAATTATCTCTACAGCACAGTGAAATACTATGATGTTCCAATAAAAACAATTCTTCAAAAGTATCAAATGCTCTTAAAAAAATCTTTACCAATGAAATCCTTCTCTCACTGTTAAGCATGAAAATTTTCTCTTCAGAAAGTAGTTCCCGTCCCTTAGATAGGCACAGGATTATCGACAGAGCCATGTGATCATACTGTCTCCCACCAAGAAAACAGTTACAGGTATGTCATCCTCTATTCCCTCTATATCACAAGCTAAAAAAGCTCTACTTAGTAGGTCCTTTTCCAGTTGAACTATGTAAAATCTCATTCATTAAAATGCTCAGGTACTTTGATTTTCAAATAATCCTACTGCATGCACTCATTTCTGTTCTGCTACATTTTCTCATATATAATGCATTAAACTGTCTTTCAGTGAGGGATTGTTCCTTTACATGCAGAGCAGGGAGGCAGAATCCCATCTCATCTCACTGATTTCTTGAATTTTAAGTGCCTTTGAAGCAATTACAAGTAAAAAATGCTTTGGAAAGGAAAGAAACATTTCACAGTACAACTATATGTGCTGAAATTTTTTTTGAATAACTATAACTATATTTGGAAAGGGTAGACTTTCTAGAAATCATGCTTTCATCATAATCTCTCGTTTACCATCTCAGCTTTTGGAAACGTTCAGGACTGATGGGTGGATAAATTGGTAAGCTGCTGAGGAACATGGGAAGAAACTAAGCATCGTGAAGAATGTAGGTTCTCTGTAAAAGAAGTTAGGAGAAAGAAGCAAAATGGGAAGAAAGCATAACAGGAATAGTGAACAGTGAGAACAACCTAATGGTAATTCAGTCACAGGTTAGTGGCATAGACAAGCAGCTGTGTCCAGTTGTCACAGCAACCACCTCGGTGGTCTAAGAAAAGAATGCCAGAATTATTCCTGATGACCTTCTACTAATGGTGGTATAAGGTCAGACGAGAAAACATCTTACAATGTTCTTGATGAACACAATACAACTTTTGGAATATTCTGTAAGAATAGACATTGGAGAGTGCCATGCAGCAAATAAAATTAATTTTACACCACCACAGCAAACTCCTTATACACACTGCGGTATTCTGAGCTGTAAAACCAAAATGAGCTACATGCAAGTATTTTCAGTTCCACTCCATATTTCATGACAAATTTCATGCTGCAAGGAATTACATTTTCTCTGAAAATAATGGATTCAAAGTAGTATATAGTGTATCATGGACAAACATTACATATTACAATTTGATAGCAGAGAAATGGCACCTCTCATTTTATTTCTTGCTTTTTCTTTTTACTATTTATGATTATCTACTGAAGTACAGGAAGACAGTATTAAATCACCTGACTTCATGATACTTCAGTTCCATAAGGAAGTGTGGATGACAATATACTGATGGGGTGAGAGTCCATTGCAAATCTTCAGAGAAACTGCATTTTCCAGTATCTCCGTTTTTAAAGTTACAATGAATGTTAGACTTCATCCCTACCTTCAGTCTTTCAGGCCAGGCTATAGAGTTTTGCATGTCCATCACAATGATGGTCACATGCCATGACTTCTGGGTGCAAAGGATAAAAAAAACAAATTGAAACAGTTACTGTTTCCTTATGAAGCATCACCCTTCTCATTATTTTTCTTTTTCTGAAAAGGATGAAGCAACTGTGCTAAAACCAGCAAGAATATACTGTATTCCTCAAACTCTTTATATGAAGGACTGGTAGTATCAAAACCCTTATAAAGCTGAACTTCAGTTTTAAAACTCATTATTTGGTCCTTTTTTTTTTTTCCCAATTAAAATTAAAGTAATTTAAGAGACTCAAGAATGTATAACTTTTCTACATAATAAGCAGTCATGGCAAAATAGCAGAAATCCTTGAATAACAAAATAAAATAAATCAGTAAAAAAAGAGGAACCAGTGACTAAGTAGTCTGTACTCTCAGTGGAAGGCAGTCACTGGTACATTCCCTCAGATGTGTCCAGTGACATTTGCTGTACTTTATCAAACTGCTTTTAGATGGTCTGAAAAAAGAAGTGAATAGTGAGGTCAAGAAAGACAGGGATCTCCTGAAAGGAGTCCAGCAGAGGGCTACACAGATGATAGAGGGCCTGGAGCATCTCCCGCATGAGGAAGGACTGAGTAAATTGGATCTATCCAGCCTGGGAAAAAGAAGACTGAGGAGAGATCTGATTAACATTTATAAGAGAGGTGAGAAGCAACAGAATGAGGCCAGGCTCTTCTTGGTGGTGCATAGCAATAGGGCAAGGAGCAACAGCTTAAAACTTGAATAAAGGAAGTTCCATTCAAACATACAGAAGAACTTCTTACAGTAAGAGTGACAGAGCACTGGAACAGGCTGCCCAGAGAGGTTGTGGAGTCTCTTTCTCATTCAAGACCCTCCTGAATGCCTGTGTGACCTGCTGTACGGTACCTGCTTTAGCAGAGGGTCAGACTCAATCTCTTGAGGTCCCTTCCAACCCTTGCAATTCTGTGAAAACATATTGGTGATAATGAGTTATTCAGAGTATAAAAAGCAATAACTGAGTTTGAAAAACTGCAGGAAGATCTTAACAAATACATGACTGGCAGCACAGCACAGCAAACAAAAAATAGAAACAAAACACCTTCAAGCCTTAAAAATCACTTATAAATTAATGCACTAATGAGCTAAAGTGTTGCATTTCAGGATACTCAGAGGCTGTAATAATTGGTTCCATGAAGCTTTCAGTGAAATTGATACCAGATTTTGTGGTTGGCTGACCTTGGCTGGATTTCAGATGCGTGACCATGCACTGTCTCAACAGAAAACCTTTCTCAACAGAAAAGGGGGAGAAAATGAAGTGGAAAACCTTGCAGGGTCGAGAGAGAGACAGGGATGCTACTTACTATTTACCATCACAGGCAAAAAAAAAGACTTGACAATTTTTCAAGAAGAAAAATTATGGAGATGATGCTTATTATTGATTCAGTTCTCACCTCTGTATCAGAGAAGAAATAGGGACTAAAGTTGCTCTCCTTACTTAAAAATACACCTAGGAAAGCACAGAAGTGCTAGAACCAGTCCAAGTCTCTTATAACTTCTCTGAGAATTAATTGAGAAGAAACAAAAGAACAACGAGCATGAATGGAAACACCACAGACAATCACACATGCACTCAGATTAAAGCATTAAAGTTTATACCAACAAGATCTACTCTCTGCAGCAATTAAGAATTTAGCTAAAAATAAGTTACATAATGAGTAAAATTTTTGTTGTATAATTGTGACTACTATTCATGAAAGAGAATGGAAATCCAGCAACATTGCCTGGGGGAAAAAAATAATATACTGCCTCACACTCAAATTCATATCATAGTGTTTGTGGAACTTTGATTTAATCTGTATAGGTGATTGATACCAGCCTGACCTTCTGCCTAAGCACAGGCACATTCTAAGTACATGACCTTCCCAAGCTTCTCACTCAGTAATTATTTTTAACTACATTAAATGCTGACATCAGTAAGGTTTTCAACTTCACCTCTGATTATCATCTTTAATCTACAGAGTGTATATTCTTGAAAATCTTAATATAGTAAGATAGATGGAAAGTATCAGTTTTGTTTTGATGGCTTAGCCACTTTTTTCTTTTTGTGCCACATATTATTTACATTTATCACCTTTTTTTCCCCTACGGTGACTATATATCAGTATCTTACACCATCTTAATCAAGGCAGAGTAGTCCTTTGATAGATAAACTTATTTCAAACATGACTTAAGAATCTTTTTTAATCATACACACCTCAGTGAACTATAAAATCCAGTGTCTGATACCCAGCTAATCAAGATTAATGGATTCATTTAACAGGTAGTTACTATGTTATTAAAATGCAAATGATTTGTTTCTGTTAATTGTTCAATATCACGTATAATTAATCTGGGGACGTGTACAACTTCTAGCAGTTTTGGTGCCGTTCGCCTGAAAAGTTTGGGGTAAAGAAGCTGTTGTATATTTGTTTTCCCATGTGGTTGCATGAATAGTAACATCAAAGAGAAGCAATTTTGAGCTGTAAGAGAACTGGAAGACTGTTTTTTAGAGCACACAACATGCAGGAAGTCAGAAGGGATGGAAAGGAAAATGATTAAGAAGATTCTCTAAGGTAAGAATACTTCTAGATATTAAAAAAACTGAAAAATAACAAGCCAAAAACAAACAAAAAACAAAAATCCAAAGCTGACCAGAAACTTTTGATCAATACTCTCCACATGTTGAAATTTTGATTCTGAATTTCATAGAATGGCTCAGGTTGGAAAAAAGACCTTAAAGATCATCAAGTCCAACCGCAACCTAACCATACTACCCTAAGTCTAACAGCCCTCTGCTAAATCATGTCCTTGAGCACCACATCCAAACTGTTTTTAAACACATTCAGTGAATTTGCAAAACAATTACCTGCCCTGTTCTGAGAATGCATACCCAGTCCATATAAAATGGATCTACACTGCACTAGCACTATTTCTTTCAAGATTTTGTCTGATGTAGAGTTACTGATAATTATTTGAGCAAAATCACAAATCTGCAGACTGAAGCTTATCTACAGGCAACAGTTTCAAATTTCATCATCTCCCCCCTAAAGACAACCATCTGTGTTTTGTTCTTCTCATCTTTAAAGCCTACAATTAACATTAACTTTGATTACCGATTCTTTCACATGCTTAAATATTTATTTAGTATAATCTTCTTCATGTAAATTCATGAGCTGCATTCAGTCTTAAAAAGATAGTGTCATATTTTACCTGAAATCATATTTTGTGTGTTTTGGTTTACAGTGCGCTTCTTTATTTAGTTTTTATTTCAGAGAGGAGAGTTTAAAAAGTGTTTTTCTCCTTTCAGCGCATTTCACTTCTTTAAACTCCAGACAACTGAATAAAGCAGCTTCTCTCACCTGCTTAATTACCCATGTCTTGTTTTTCTCTGCATAGCAGAGTCTTATCAACAAAAGCCTATTATGAATCCCAAGTCTGACTGTCAGGCAAATATTAAGAGTTATGAAACAGTGCTGCAGGATGACTGTCTTCTTGTGACTTCCAAAATTTCTTTTGATGGTTTAAGTACCTTTTTTCCTCTTCAAATGGGGGCATTTATAAAGGTTAAATTCCTGTATGAAAGCAGTGTAAAATAAATACTAAAATGATTTTGTTTTAACTGATGTCAATTAAACATTAAAGAGATTCAGAAGTTCACAAGGGAACTATATTTAGTATCATCTGTTAATTTAAACTCAAAATAGCAATTTTGCCATAGCCTTTCCTAACAAATTCTGTTTGAATTTTTTTTAAACCACAACTTTCAAAGTTCAGATTAAAGATACCTGCAATCCAGAATACGATGTCAGTAAAGAGGACATTTGCAATACATTTACTTCTGCTTTATTGCTATTAAATTAATAGTGTCAAATGGAAATATGTAAACAACTCACTAGCCATCCTAAACTATCCCTAAACTATGACTAAACCTATACACACCTGCACCCGTTGAATACATCCTTCCTACTAATTTGGGTAGTTTTAATGTTGAGAGAAGGAATACAAAAACATGCGACAAGTTTACTTAAACTTCTTACAATGCAGTACAAATTTATCTTTAAACTTTGTTCCATGCACTGCACAAATCAGGTATGTGAAATGACTGATACTTCCAGTAAAACTTTGTGGGTGCTAATAAAGAGCAGTGATTAACATCTACATCACTCTTTTTAGCCATATGCCCAGCCATTCACACCCTCTTCATTTAAATCCTTCTATCTGTAGCAGAATCTGCTATCTCTTGCTAATTGATTAAAGCTCACATTATTTTCTTGTCACAGCTGTTCTACTGCTTTCTCAATTTTCCTGTTCTTTTGTTTTGACATTTCTTTCATCTTCCTCCTTCATGTGACATCAAAAAGAAAGAAAGACAAAGCATCTTGGAGATCAAAGGAATAGGTGAGCACAGAAAACTGGAAGGCGCAGAGAATATTTTCTTGCAAGACCTCACTTGTAAGCTTCATAAACTGAACATGTTTGATGCAGAGAGTTCAATATGAGAAGTCAGAAGATTGCCTTAGAAACAAAATCTAAGGTTCATGTAATTGAGGCTCATAATTACATGTACAGAGCTGGGCCACCCAAAGAAATACCCAAATGTATGTAGAATGCACTTTTAAAGTGATTTACTTTATCTCCATGCTTCCCTGTAGTAACAACAAAAGCCTTTATGATCCCAGTGCTGAAAAGTATGTATGTCCACAACACAAACTACAGCCATATTTAAGGTAGTGGCAACACCATTAAGCTAGTCAGTAGTATCTTCAGCCTAGTCCTGCAGCACTGTGGTGGTTGTCACAGCTTGGGCCTCGCTGATGACTGTGGTAGCACAGTAGCTTTCACTAACCCTGTAGCACAGGGTCATGTGTTAAAAGAAAGGAGCTCCTCCAGCATATACAACCCATCAATCTGTCTCATCTGAGAATGAGACAGATGTAAAGGTGTGAAGAGCCTTCAAGAAGCAACAGTCTGGTGACAATTGCCTTGGGGATGAGCATGCCTCAGCCAGGACTCAGGTATTCTCCTCTCAATCCCACAACCAGTTGGGTGGGGTTTTTTTGTTTTGTTTTGTTTTTTAAAAAAGGGGAGAGAGGGGGAGAGGAGGGGAATTAAATTGTTGTTGATTATTTCTCCCATTAATTCTATTTTTTTCTATATTCTTAGAAATCCCAGAATGCTTACTGACACAAGAATTTTAAACTTAGATGCACAAGTATTTCCTCTGTAGAATAACATCCAAAATTGTCGCCTCTCACTTGCAGAACCTCAGAGATCCCTCCTCTGCTGGGGTAATTGTAGTTTCCTTGACCGACCTAGAAAAAAAAATAGTTGAATATCATTCTGAATTTTATCTGTTCAGCTACCTTGGTATCTGATATGCTCCACCTGAATGTGGGAGAAGGATGGATAACATCCACCCTCAGCTAGGATACTATGTAACTAATCATACTGAATCAGAAAAACAATTATTTTTTAAAAGTGGTATCAAAGAGAGAGAAATGAGAACAAATATTTAATCATGCAAAAAAAAATCTTAATATGGTTACATATTACTAAATACTGAAAGAAGAAACTAATATATAAAAATCTGACTCAGAGGTGAAGACTCTGGAGTAAGGGGTTTCTATTGATTTGTATACCATTAAAATGAAACTCAGCACCTCAGTAACAAAAAATTAAGATGAAAAATGTAGTGCTGATAAACTGATCTAAACTAGTCAGAGCAGTGACAGCTGGAACGATTTTTACTTCAATTCTATCTGCATGCTTCAACTGTGTTTAGAAAAGTTTGATTCTCAGAGCTGTGCTCTTTGAGTATGTCGTAGGTGAAAATAATGGGATTGTGCCTTTCTCTAGGCAACAGGAATTCTTACGGGTGTTACATCTTACTTTTGGCACCTTATCTTAAGTAATGGACTGTTGTCTAAAATATGATAAGATTTGTCACCCTATTTTCTGTGCCTTTCAGAAAAAAACAGCTATTCAAATGAAAATCACAACATTTTCATAGAACCATAGAATCACAAGGCTGGAGAGGACCTATAAGATCATCTAGTCCAACCATCCTTCCATTATCCTTGCTACTACAAGCCACTAAACCATATCTCATAGCTCCTCATTTTGGTCATTTCCCTGAGTCTCTGCTGATTTCCATAAATGAATGACCAAATTGCCTGGTTGGTTTTCTCTCCGTCGAGTACAATATTAGCAGAAATGTAAGGATTAATTTTCTTAAAATTTTGTCATGACATATGTGGAGATTTCACCCTGATGGACAGCTAAACTTACCACAACTGCTCTCTCACTCCCCCTCCTCAAAAGGAAGAAGGGGAGAAAATATGATGAAAAAGGGCTTGTGACTTGAGATAAGGACAGGGATATCACTCACCATTTACTGTCACAAGCTGAACAGACTCAGTATAAGGAGATTCATATAGTTTACTGCCTGTTGCTAGAGCAATGAGAATCTAAAAACAAAGTAAAAACACCTTCCCACCATCCACCCTCTTCTACCTCCTCCCCTCATGTGGCCCAGGGGAACAAGGAATGAGGCTGTGGCCAGTCCATAAGGTTTAACTCTGCCTCTCCTTCACTGTCACTCTCTGTCCCCACACGACATAGGTCCTTCCTACAGTGCCGCCCTTCCCGAACTGATCTGCATGTGCTTCCCATGGGCTGCAGCTCTCCCAGCACAGCTCCGTCCCGCGGGTCCCGCCTTTCAGGCACTGCTTCCTATGCCTTCCCCCGGGAGTGCCGCTCACAACTCAGCTGTGGCAGCAGTGGGTCCCCTTGGAGAAGCTGGAGCTGCTCTGGGCTGACATGGGGCACTGCTGGGCTCTGCTCACTGAGACACCCCTGCAGCCCTCCTGCTATGAAAATCTTGCCATATAAAACCAATACAGTGTAGTTAACAGATAAAGAGAAAAGCCAGTAGGAACACATAGGAGATTAGATAGGGAAAAGATCTGACTGAGACAGTTCACGGAAATGAAAAATAGTCTGAAGATATTTTAAGCTTATTCAGCACAAAATACACTTTAAGGATATAGGATGTCATATTTCAATTATTATTTTACTTTTACAAGATGCGGTACTTCAAAGGACATATATATTTTAAAACATCTGTTTCAATTTTACTTTTCTCTGAAATGGATTTTAAAGTAAGCTCCTCTGTGCTAACCTGTGGTGAGAATAATAGGAAAGACACAATTTCACAACTCTGCCTTCTTTAATCCCCTCTCTCCATCGTTATAGCAATCACTTTTAAGCAGTTTTGACAGCAAAAGCCCCCAGGGATGGATTTGATTGAGACAGTCCCATTTCTCATCCCTGCTTTCGAGGGTAAAGGGCATGAGATACACAGTAAGAAAGCAAGCAAGACAAAACTGATGAATTGATGCAAGTAGAAAAATAGATACACAATAAAAATACCTGTTTAATATCTTGTGCTTTACATCTGTGTTTATCCGTATGGTGTGAGTCCTTACACTTGACACAAACATTTTTGGTAGCTGGATTTTGATGGAGTAACAAGTCAGAGATTCAGTTAATGCAAAGTGTTCACACTGGGACATCATGAGGAGTCCTTCTGAGCAGATTTACTTGTAATCAAGTCTTGTCATCTGCATTTACAAATTCCATTACCCCGTGTTAAATAGACTAGGAAAACAATATCTATGTCAAGATTGGAAGTTCTGGGCATTTCTGTCTACGTCCCACAGGAGCTCTGTCTCTAATGAGATGTGTAACTGAGAAGTGAGAAACAAATGTCGTTTTATTAATGGCTAATAAAAGTTAAAAATCAAACAAACAACAAAATCAAAAACAGATAGCTAGGTATGCTGCTAAATTTTGTTTCATTTGAGCTTCTCTATTTTTTATCTAAATATATCACTAACCACAGTGTGTTTTCTGTGGCCATTATCACAAGAGAAAATATCTTTACTTTGAAGTAGATATCAATAATTCTAGAAGGGAAAGCTGAAGTTGGAACTGAGAAATTTGGTGGACTATTAAAAGCGGAGTCAGGCATTTACTTACGCTCTGTGGCAGTTTTTGGACTGAAATCATCATGCACACAGCAGATTATTATTAAGTAGAAGTGGAAAATAAGTGCAAAATACTGTGAGAATTGCCTTGCTTTTTTTACTCCCTACATTCATCACACTGCAGGGACTTCATATGGAGCAGCCATATGGAGGTAGAAATGCTTATTTGAAAACATCACTTTAGAATCTACTAATATAAAACTCTATGCAAGCAAACCTACTTACAGAAGTGTGTTAACCTAGCTTTGTTACAAGTGTTAATTCTACTTCCAGTGGAGACTGGGTCTTAATATCATCTCACAAGGAAGCTTATAGTAAAATAGTCTTATTTTCTCTTGGGTAAATGCATTTAAAGTACAATTTGTTTATTTTTAATCTAAAAGCCTACCAGTTATATTACACAGAATGGTTTTAAGATTTTATTTTTTGCTCAAAATCTGATTTACCTGATTTATGCCCTCATATCTGAAGAGTGCAGTGTGAAACAATTATCACATTTCCAAAAAAAAAAAAAAAAAAAAGGGAAGAGAAGTCAGCCTTTTATTCACACTGGCCAAAGAAAGGCAGTTCAGACAAATTGTAAGTTACTAAACTATCTAGTAAAGAAAATGATATATATCAATCTTCCACCTTACCTTCCTTCTCTAAGTTGAGCAGCAAAATTTCTGTTTGTATGAAAATTCTATCCATTATATATTGTATTATATAAAAATGGGAACTAAAACTTAACTGAATGTTAGCTTTGTCTTTTGGCAACTCTGCTGCATCCATTTATGTACCTTAGTATAGAAGTAACTTTCTGTAAAAGCCTTCAAGAACACTTTCTCCATCAACACTACCTTCCACGGTGCCTTGAATTCAGTGACAAACACTTCAAGCAGTGAATGAAAATTCAACAGGTTTTTCAGTGTTGAGTCACCCTTTCTCTTCTTGTTCAGGTGCTTTTCATTCCCCATTGTCTTTGTTATTTGCCTGGATTTGTGTGATTGTGTGAACAGTACTGCATACAATTTTTTTCCCCCTTATGAAAATGGTTTTCTTGGTGATATATCCTTCATCTATAATATATGCTGAGCAATCAGGGCACTACAGTGCACAGCAATAAATATAGTTGTAATTAAGCATTTCATGATGACAGCAGTCCAGTGTTTAGCTTGGAATTAAATCAACTTAAGGGCAGTGGGCTACCTTTGAATTAATTCAGAGTAGTAACTCACCGAATACTTCCCAACCCACTTCTGAAAAATGTAATTAACAATCAATGAGAAATTATGTCTACATCTGACAGGAATGCTGATTCTCTGGTTTACAAACTCCTTAAAATTATTCTGTGTGTTAAACAGCCACTCTACACACATACAAAAAAGACAGAACAAACCTTTCTTGTTGCAGAAATAATCCATTGCAAACTTACATTAACTGTGCAGTCTTCTGCACAGCAGCTAACTAAACAAGGATTTTATGCTCTCAACAAAATGTTTTTAATTATAGTAGCAGATGAACAAACAGTGCACACCTAGTGGAAGTAACTGCAAGGTTAAATGTATTTATATCAGTTATAAAAGGTATTTTCAGCTTAGTTTGTAATTGCCCCAAAAGAATGGCTTCCATGGTCAATGAATCCAACATAAAATGGAATACTTTTTGTTTAAACTGCAACCTATTTCTAGGGATCCCACCATAGGTTGTCTCTTATAATGCTCTTTCTGTGCAGTCTCTCAAACTGACTACTTTTATTTTAAATCGGTGTTTGAGACCAATGACAACATCTACTTTTTTAAAATAAACTAAACTTCAAAAACAAACACACCTTTTCTCAGTCTCAGAAACTGAATTCAAAATCTCAGGAGAACAAACTTCTTACTTTCATTCTATTCCAAACACTTACTGTAAGAAGACTCCTCCCTGCATGTTTGGAAAAGTAATACTCTTGCAAAGGCCAAAAGCCAATAGATACAGCCCTCTCACCTGCCACTGGCAGTGTCCTAAACAGATTAGTACAAAAAGTGCAAGTCCTTGGAGACTTTCCTGTCTTCCAGAAATTTTCACAAGGAATTTCCTGGGCAATAGAGATCATTCCTGTATGTAACAGCCCTTTGGAGCCTTCTCCAAACTGAATAAGTCCAAGCTCCCTCAGCTTTTCTTCATAGGAGAGGTGCTCTAGCCCTCCAGTTATTTTTGTGACTCTCCTCCAGACCTGCTCCAACAGCTACATGTTTTTCTTGAGCCATGGACCACAGAGCTGAAAGCAGTACTCCATGTGAGGTCTAAGGAGAGCAGAGTAGAGGGAGAGAATTACCTCCCTTGATCTGTTCTCTGCTCTTTACACTGTTGGCTTTCTGGGCTGCAAGTGCACACTGTTGGCTCACATCACCCATCAGCAGCACTCCCTTGTCCTTCTCTACAGGGAAGTTCTCAATCTATTCATCCCAGTCTGTATTAATGTTTGCTCTGACCCAGATGCAGCAGCCTGTACTTGGTCTTACTAAATTTCACAAGGCTCATGTGAGCCCACTTCTCAAGCCTGTCTGGGTCCCTCTGGATAGCATCCCTTCCTTCTATCAAGTCAGAAGCACGCCCCAGGTTGGTGTCATCTGCAGACTTGATGAGTACATTCAATCCAATTGTCTATGTCATTAATGAAGATATTAAACACTACTGATCACAATACAGACATCTTAGGGTTACCAGTCACTAATCTCCACCTGGACATTGAGCTGTTGTTGACTACAACTCTTAATGCAGACATACAGACAATTCCTTATCCATTGAATGGTCCATCCATCAAATCCATATCTCCCCAATTTAGAGACAAGGATGTTGCATGGGACCACGTAAAGAGCCTTAAAAATTCCAGGTAGTTTATGAGTTGCTCTTCTCCAGTGATACAGTCACTACATCATAGAAAGCAACTATATTGATCAGACATTATTTGCCCTTGGTGAAGTTATATGGTTTCAGTTCTTCATGCTGGCCTCCCCACTAAGCAAGAGAACTTAGCATTCTTAGAAAACTTTGCCATTGAGTTTTTAACCTCTTTTTCATATAGTGTCTGAATAGATTAAAAATGTTGCTCTCAGAACAATATATCAGGATTCTTGCAGATAGAATCATACAGTCATTGAGGTTGGAAAAGACCTTTAAGATCAAGTCAAAACATCCACCTAACACTACAAGTCCATAATTCTAAGCACCACATCCACAAGTCTCTTAAATATCTCCACAAATGGCAGTTCCACCACTTCCCTAAGCAGCCCTTTTCATGAAGAATTTCTTCCTTTTATCTAATCTAAACCTCCCTGGTGCAACTTGAGGCCATTGCTTTACAGCCTATCACTTGTCACCTAAGACCAACACCCTCCACTTTGCAATCTCCTTCCACCCTAAAAAAAAAAAAATCATGTATACCTACTTTTACTTCAGCTTTAAATTCTTATTTATGCAAAGTTATTCCATAACATCTTTAAAAATGGACCTCACAAAAAGACTTTCAGAAATCCAATTAGACTGTCAATTAGGTTCATTCACACTCTTCTTAATTCATTAGAAGAAAAAATGACTCACAGTTGGTACTATCAGACTTACTAGAATAGAACTTGACTCAACATCTATTTTATACAATTCAGGATAACCTTCTACTTTGAAAGCTGATTACTGAAATACAATCCAGTAACTTTAACAACTCCCACTCCATCTGAAGCACTCCTAGTACTATCACCAGTGGGAATTTCTTCCAAATAGAAACTGATGCATTTCCCAGCTGCTACTAGTGCTATACACACACATTGAGTTTATGTTGATCTATAATCACACTTTATGTCAGTAAATACAGCCACATATACAGCTCACATCCTCATGCGATAGTTGTCATACAGTGCCAGTTTTCAAAGGCAATAGATCAAATGTCTTTGAGTTCAGCAAAGACCAAATGATTTTCATATAAAATACGCAAAGTCACTTTTCAAATTATTATCACATAAAAAGGCAAAACCAATTTTTAGAGTACGAAAGTCAGATAAATAATCTTTTTTAGAAACTCACTGGTGAATGGATTTAGAGCAAAACGTATGCGGTTCAAATTAATTTTAAAGGCTCAAGATAAACAGAAAGGTTTTTCCTATCTGGAAGTTAGTTACTCAAATTAAATAGGAGGCTGAAAACAGAAGTGACACATGAACCTTAAATACAGTTTATTCACTGCTCCTCTTATAATGTTTACAATGTAAAAAGAACAAAAAATTCTTCTGTGTTTACATATCCTAAAGACAAATTCTCACTGAAGAGATATTTGAGCTTCTCTTTAAGAAAAAAATGATAGCATATGTTTATTTTCTTTTTCAGATAAAATATCCTCTTCTCCATCTTACATTCCTCAAATAAATTTGATTCTTAACTAGAAAGATTTTTCATTAATTTTGAAAGGTATTTCATCCTAAAATAACTTTATGCCAGTCTTTGACTTCTGTCATTTTCTTACTTTTCCACTGACTCTTATTTCCATACCTTTCCAGCTTTCATTTTTGGATCATCGTTACAGTTTGAAGTACAAAGTGCTATTTTCCTATAACACAGTACTCACATATTATATATTCATTTTTATTAGCTATCTAGTAAAAAAAATTGTAATACTTCTCACATAGATAGTTCTCCACCTGATTTATTTCTGTGAACTCATTGCAGTTTGTCAGCAAGTGAAAAGCTTACAGAATCATGTTAAGGTAGCTGTTCCTTCAGTGCTAAATTTCATATTTTGAAATGGAAAAGGTGCTGTTTAGTCCAGCATCATACTAAACAAAATTCCAGTGTTCTTTTTAGTTTCCTTTTCCTATACTTAACAGAATGGATATCTTCATATACAATAACTTCCAGAGTATTTTTCAGTTATTCTAATCTTAACTACATGTAAAAACCTCATATAGGTGTAATACTTTTGGCTCAAAAGAAAGCAGATGGTAGAGTAGCTCTCTTTCTTGGTTTCCCTTGACAGAAGCGTGTGCCCTAATTTAAACCTCGAATTTGGAAAGAACTTTGAGCCCTCACTAGACTTCAAGTAGTTTGGCCTTGAAAAATTCAAATAATTCAGACTCCAAGACAAATGCATGCGAGATTTCTCCGTCCTTCTGATCCCAGCAAAAATTCCTTGAGCAAGAAGCAATGCTGTTCATCTGATTACCATTTCTTCCTTGTCTTTATCACAACCCATGAGCTTTGTTGTACTCACTTCAATCACTTTTTTTTTCCACCATCTCCTGCTAAAGGTGGAGTGGGTGACTGTCTCATTCCCCAAATTTGAGAGCATAGCTGTTTGCCAAGCTTAATCCACTACACCTTCCTCTTCTGAGCTAACTACATTATCTTCCAGTGGTGTTCTGTTTTTTTTTTTTAGCAAAAATGAAGAATATGTATATCTTTTTTAATAGCAATTGATACAATGTGGATCCTGGTGAGAACATGCAAGCCAGAATTAAAAGGTGACAATTAACATCTAATAGCTGTGTACTTATAAAATTTAGGACAAAGTGAAAGTAAAGGGCAATGGTAACAGAAGCATAAAAAGGACATCAACATTTCAGAAGTGTAAGAGCAAGAAGACTGGCAGAAGCCAATCTCTGCAGGTAGAGGAGAAAGCAACAGATGGAGGGAAGCATCAGTTTTCAAGCCAATGGCTAAAAAGCTTCAGCTCACAGCAGATGATTGAGAGTATTCATTCAACACAACTGGTAGGATATCCTGCTGCCACCATGACCACAACTAATAATTAGAAGTAGTACAACAGGATGGTACATGCAGACATTATTTGTCTAATTATCCACTTACTGATCTTCGCTAAAAGTGTGCTAGCAGTAAATCAAAAGAGGGCATAATTGAAGAGCTAATTTCATAATATTAAAGAATACATAAAATACAGGCTAAAAAAATACAAATAAAACACAAAGAAATCAACCAGCAAGCGTAGTTTTTTTTTTTTTTTTTTTAATTTGTAGTTGATTTTACAAAACAACCCTAGATAAAAGAGCAGCATTAAAATGTGGTAGGAAGAAAGTACTATTGACTATTATTCTAGATTTCCATAGGAGGAAAAAGAGGGACAATACCTGCTAGTGTTGTTTCTGTGTTTCTAGCAATGAAAACAGTTTGAATTTGAGTTGAGAGTTAGTAGACTATCATTGCCTGGATTGTCAGAAGTAAATTTAAAAAAGAAACTAATTAGCCAAGTTCTGTCACAGACAGGAAAATGTAGATCAACTGCAAGAGAAAGATTCAAGTTTTCAGGAAATTGAATCTAATGGCATAGCTGCTACAAATTAATTCACACTATTTCATTGTTATTGTATTTGCACTGGTTGTTTTTGCTATGATACACAGACATGCAGAAACAGAAATCTAATTTTATTTTAAGAGGTTTTATACTCCATTAAGCATAAGTTTTGAAATTGCCCCACAATATCATTTAGTGATAAAGAAACCTCATAAAAGAGCTGGGGATATCATGGTCATACCTCATCCTCATCATACATTATTCTGCCCCTCTGCAAAAGTACATACAGAAAAAATTTGATGAAAAAGGGATCATGTGATGAGACAAAGAAAGAGAGATCACTCAACAAATACCATCACGGGCAAGACAGACTCAGCGTAAGCGATATTAATGTAATATATTACCAAAAAATAACAGACTGGAACTGTAAGAAGCTAAGAGCAAATTAAAAGCACCTTGTTACCATTCACATTTTTCTTCTCCTCTCAAGTGGCCCAGGGGAACAAGGGATGGGGGCTGCAGTCAGTCTATAATGCTTCATCTCTGCCTCTTTCATCAGCACTCTCCATCCATTCTCCTCATAGGGTCCTTACCATGAGATGCAGTCCTTCCAAAACTGATCCCACAAGGGCCTCCTAGAGATTCAGGGTCAGGCCCTGCTCCTCCAGTCACCATCCACTGCTGCCCTGCAGGCTCCTACGTGACTGCACAGGGAGATCTGCTCCACACAATGCCCATGGACTGCAGGGGGATGGCCTGCTCCTCCATGGGCCTCTCCTGGGCTGCAGGGAGCTTCTGCTCTGCACCTGGAGCTCCTCCTGCACAGACCTTGGTGCCTGTACAACTATTTATCTCACATTTTCTTATCCTATCCCAGTATTTTTCCCCTCATCTTAAACATACTATCACAGATGTGAAAGCAACATCATATACGTTTGGCAAGTGACAGATCCGTTTTTGAGTTGGCTGAAATTGGCTCTTCACTAAAAAGGGAGCAGCTTCTGGACTTCACAGAGCCACTCCTGCAGTCTTCCCACTACTGAAACCTTGCCACATTAGCTGAATGCAGTCTGTTTTGTGACCTCAAGGCCTTAAGTAAACAAAATGTGTGACTCTTAGGGTGGCCTTTGCTGTCACTGTCATGTGCATATGTATATGATAATACATATATAAACAGGAGTGTGTTTATGTATACCATAAAATTCTTTGGCTTCTTAGTATATTACCCAGAAAATATTTGTATTGACTTCGAAAGAAATGTCTTTTCTCCCCAATTTCCAGGTAGGCATCTTATTGTGCATACCACATACCCTCAAGCCGACATTTGGGTGATGTAGTAAATTAAGTCTTCCTAGACTGTATTTACTTTTTTGTTGTGGGTTTTTTTTTAAAGCACATTGTTCTAGGGAGAGACAAAATATAAAGCTATAGAAGAACTTCTCTCTTATTACAAAGTTACACTTCAGATAACTTTTATCTTTTGGTTCATTTAAAATTATAATGAACAGCCACCTACATAAAATGAAAGAAGAGGTTTATAAAGAGCTCTGAATTTGCTGGCTTTGAGGTTTGCATAGCTTTCTTTTTACTTTGTAATTAGGTAATTATGCCATAAAAATGCAAGTTGTACACTGAATTGTAAATTCTCCATTATGAAATTTGATTTGACAAATATTGAAAGCACTTGAGTTTGCACCAGTCCACAGTCCATATTACTGTGTTCATCTCTGTAATATGAACAAAAATACATTTGATGACATAGTTCATAGTCTCTTAAACTGCTAAGGGAATAGTTATTTAACCACAGATAGAGGAGCACATGTCAGAAGGTAGATGACATTTGACTAACGAAAGGCAAGGGCAGTAGCTCGATCTCCTAAATTCTTGCAGGATTGAGGTAAGTGGAATCTTACATCTGATTAGAAAAAAAGGCTCCAAAAAGTTGCACCATTATCTTCAAAGCTTTAGCCAACCAATATCTGAGAACAGCCTAGTCTTGCAGTTCAAAAGACTTAGAAGACAGAAATTGTATAAATCATAGAAACTGCTAGTGTTAAGAACAGTTATGCACGAGAAAGCAAAAATAACTTGGAAATTAACACAATTGATCTCAGTATAGGAATCAAACTAGCAGCTCAACATTTTAAAATATTTTTCAGTATTTCTTAATATGGAAATGCACTTGAATCTTATATTTGTTTTTGGAATTTACATTGAGAGTAGCCATGTACAATACAATGCCAATCTAATGTCCTTCTTTTGTCTTATTGTTTTGCAACAAAAAGAGTTCACATAACATGAAACAGTATGATATTCCATTAGTACAGTTTGAAAAACTGTCTTTTTCTTAGCTGGGGAGAGATATCAGTAAATAAAGAATAGCAGTCAGAAGCAACCATGTAGAACTCTGACTAGTATTCCCGAAAGAGAAAGATACGTACATTTTCCTGTTTAGTTCCATTATGTATGTTCATTTCAAATCCAGATCCTTTCCACTACAATCAAAAATTCAGTTTTGTTCAAAAAATAACACTGCATGGCAAGTGAGAAAAGCAGTACAGAAACTAACAAATTAAACAAATGTTTAGGAACTATTTAATAGCTATTAATTTACTCAGTACTGGGAGTTTTCCCAATTCAATGCATGACTATAGCCTAGTTTTGCAAAGAATAAGAAAATGTTTCTACTTCTAATCTAGAAAGCTTGTTTATATACAAAAAGATGTTGCTAACTCATAAATGTCAAATAATATTTTATTATAAATGCAGCCTTTGTTAATTGCTTTTACAGAGATTTATTTAGGCTTTACTTAAATGAGAAAAGGTAAGGGATTCCATCATATGCAGCCCCGGTGAGATGAACGAGTACCACCGTTGTATTCATCTTACTGGATCACTAGGACTGTCCTCAACATTTGTAACATTTGGAGCATTTATACACCCTCCTATTGCAAAGTGATTGGTAGATGCAACCCTACTTGATTATGAGCCCTATAATATACCATAGGGAATGCAATGTAGGGAAGGAACTGAAGGAAGATCTACACAGAGCACTAAAGTTTTCTTTATCTGTATATTCTGTGATGCTTATAATTTTGGAGATGGAACAGACAATAAAACTCCTGAAGAAATTGTCAGCCAAGAGGGTAGAATTGTGAGGAAAAAAAAAGAGAAGGAAGGCGTGGCAAGTTGAAATACCAGAAAAAGATGTCAGGCCATGCACTTTGAGCTTGATATCAGGTATTCTTTTATAAACTAGAATATTCATCTGGAAACCAGCAAAGAGAAACGCCAGGAGTGTTAAGTAACCATAATTCAAGCCATTAACACAATTCAGTCCTGAAAATAGAAACATGATTCGTATTCTGAAGTGTATGAGGAATTTAAAGACATATACAGTGCTATTAATGTGAAGAACGAGTCATTTATGTGACCATAAACTGAACTCGGAGATTCAGACTTGTTAATCCAGGTCCAAGAAGATGAATTTAAAGAGGAGGAGATGAGCATTAGATGACAGCTATTAACATGATTATGAGAATAGAGAGTTTGGTTTATGGAAGGAAATGAGAAAATTGCAAATTACTTATCCTAGCAGAAATAAGAGGGAATACCACTCTGCCTAGACACAGCACAAAGTAACTACTAGAAAGGGAAAAAAAAAAACTTATTGATACCAAGAACAATGGTAGCAGGACGAAGAATGGATGAAGTTCCATTCAAAGTAACAAGGTTTTGGAGCAGTACGCCTGTATGAGTAATGGAGACAGAAGAGCTGTTTGGTTCTAATAGAGAACAAAGATATAATTACTAAGTTTCTATGCTTATTAAGAGAACTATAATATTTGGAAGTCTGCAATATTAAAGGACAGATCTCTGTGATCCTATACTAGCCTCAAATGTTTCCAAGAGTGATTCCTGTTAGGAATGTATTACTAGTTACAATTGTGTTCCAGGCTGTATCTATTAGATGCACAGGAGCTGACAGATGTGTAAGAACTGACACGTCACAGAGAAAAAGAAAACGTGTCTTGTGTTTTCTTTCCTCTTAAAGAGAAGAGAATGAGTAGAGAACATCCTAATAAAGTATATTAACTCTTGAGGCAACAAGGCTGTGGAAACAATGTAAATCAAAGAAACATACAAGCATGAGCAGTTGTTCAGGTAAGGACTGTGGCTGAAAGCATAAGTCTGAGAGAGTATAAGAATTACTATACATTCACACGTATATTAATATACATTTTTTGGGGCTATTTGATCCCCAGACACTTCCAAAAGCAGAGTTAGTAACTAAGTATTGAATAACTTCTGATGGATTTCTTGTCTACAAACCACCTCCTTTTAAACTTCACACAGACTTCCAGCTCTAATACTATACCATGTCAAGCAGTTATTTGGCCTTATTAAAGGTTGTGTAGAAAACGACCTCTTTTCCTTTGTTTTGAACTTGCTACCTGAATTTAATGGTCCTACTTCTTTACTACAGGAAGAAGAGCAATGAAAACATATACTTTTCTCCCTGCCTCTCAATATATGCACAAATCTTTCTCATATTCCCTCTCAGTTATTTATTTTCCAGGCTGAATAGTTTTACTTAATATTATCTCTTGCATAAATACCTCTTGCCTTGATCAATATTCAGTGCCCATGTCCTTCCTCCGATTCTAGAGAAACAGCCTTACAGATAGCTCCTACACTGAAGTTCAGAGCTACAGTCCGTACATTTTGAATGTGGCCCTAAACAAAACAGAAGAAGGATTATATTATGATGGTAGATTATAATATGGAGTTGTGAGGATGTTGTAATTTGAAGCTTTTGGTAAAGCCTCTCAAATGCAGAGAGTAAATTTCAGAGGAAAATGGTTATTTTGGAAGGGACTTTCTTCCATGCTGTTGCACATGTTGGATACATAACTAATCAAAAGTGAAAAGGAAAGCTATTTAGACCTTTAGGATAAAGCCATAGGCCTTCCTCTCTGACACTTCTTCATTTAGTGAAATTAAATAATCACTACATTGCAATGACACAAGTAGAACAGACTTCTGTAAGTGTTTCGCTGCAGCAAGAGAATCATCTCTTCAACCCACTCCCCACCCACATAATGCCTGTTGCAATAATTTCAACCACAAGGGAAAGCTCTAACCATCATCAAAACCAACAATTAAATGTCATGTGTTATTAATTACCACAGACACAAATAATCCACTAAATCCTCACATGATGCTTCTTGCAAGAAAGGCTTAGGGCCAGTTACTTCACTATTCAAGCAAAAGTATAAAGAGTTAATTAGAAAATTAAGTACTTTCACAGCTACCCTGGAGAATACATGTAAGTGCTGAATTGGTTGACTGGTAGCTTCAGATTTGTCCAGTTTATAAAGTTATTTGACAAGTATAAATGATATATGAATTAATCACCTACTTTGATTACTATCTGTGTAAACAGTCAAGCAGAAAACTCAAATGTGGTGAATTTGCATTCAAAATCCAAAGATAATGTGCTACTCTAACTGATCTTTTAGAGAGATAAATACTGAATAAAGCTATTAATTTGCAGCAGAAATCTGCTTGATCTGACTGACTGAAAGCTAGAAGCACTGCGATAATCTGTAGTGTTATGAATTTAGTGGAATTTGAAATCCTTGGTATACAGTATTTTTGGTATGTGTTACTATTTCAGCAACAAATTAGTAACATCTAATGACAAAATATCAAAAGATCTCTCAATTATGTAATTACAGAAAAGCTCACTGTTCTGGTATTTTCAGACCCAGGCTTTTTTTTTTTTTTTTTTTTTTTTTTGACACTTCACAATAGTACCCTCCAAGTTGCAGGTTTGAACTCCTCCATCACACCAAAGAACATCTCTTTTCACTGAAGCCATTGATTCACCAACCATATTCATATTCTGTTCTGTATCAGTAAGAACTCACCCTCCAGCATTCTACAAAGGAAGTTGATTAAAATGCCTTTATAAGAATGTCAGAGGAGATGGGTACAGAGAGTCTGCAGCATGTTCCAATCTAGACATGCTTCACATGAGCTTCCTCCTGTTTTGATAAGCTAGTGGCAACATTAGGACTGTAGCCTCTTACAGTTTTAAGACAGCATGTCTCTTTGATTACAGCATGACACAGAAAGAATATCTACAGCCCCTAAACCAAAGTGATTTAAACATCTAATTTGTTCAGCAAATGCACAGAAAGGACTCTGGCCCTACAGCACCCACCTCTTCTCAGATAATGTTGCTTAAGGTTTAAACTTTAAAAAGTATTATTTATTTATTCAGGAATACTCAACCAAAAGATAAAACTAGAAGAGATTTTATGCCTTCTGTGTGCTGCTAAAAATAAATACAAGGCTGCCACAGCTCCCTGTCCCACCAGGTCTGTGCACACAGACACCATATATACAGGTACACAGACATTTCAGTACAGACAGGGACCACAGCATACACACAAACACCACAAATGAATTCATCCTGTTCTCCTTGTGAGCTCATCAGGATGAAATCCTATTAGTGGAAAATATGCATGTATAGATTGTATGGAACCCTCCAGCAGCTAGTCTATCCAGTATCTGCACCTAGGATCTCCTGATCTCCAGGTGCTGCTGGGCGGACAAAATCCTGAACCCACATCCTCAATCCAGCTGCTAGTAGTAAGATGTTCTGGCACACACAGACACATGCAGTATGGATTCCTCCAGTAAGTCGCCTCTGATGCTAAGTCTATTCAGTCACTGGCCCCTGTATCCCCCCTGGTATCCTAGTTGCCTCATGACCTGTTGTACACATACACATGAATCTGGTTTAGGGCTATGGCCTTAGCCATACTGAACTGCAGCAGCAGTCTTTCCAGTGGCTGCCTCAGACTCCCCTAGTCTCTCCAGTATCTGGTCCAGACTTATGGTCTCTCTCCAATATTTGCCTCCTAAGCCTCCTACCTTTGTCACCAGCTGGTGCAGCTTAGATTTAGCCAGTGACTGCACACTCACACAGACATACGCACACCATTCTCTCCAGTTGCTGGTACCCCAAGTTCATGTGCCCCATGGCATATGATCCTATTCATTGTTGGCACATATTCCTCCATACACACAGGCTTTCAGACAAGAGAGTACCTTTACTGAGGAAAACAAATGTTTAATAAGACAGGAGAGACTGTACTGATCATGAACAAGTCATAGCCAGATGAGGATACTGCCAGACAATTGTTTACATGATTGGCCTCTTTTATTTCCCTCTCTCCACCCCCTCTCCCCCATCCCCACCCTTCCCTCCACACACACACACACACACACACACTTGTTCCTTCCCAAACAACCTTGACCCCTTACTTTGCCTTTGGTCCTTGCTTGAACATCTCAAGACATTTTAAAATTCCAAGCTGTTATACCCCTGTATTCCCTAATCTCAATCTGAAAGATGCTCTGTAGAGCTGTTGTGTCACCCTTGGATCATGTGGCTAGGGGCCTATTGATGACAGCTCTCAAAAGGGCCAGCATAGGAACTCATCTAATGAGGTTATTGGGGTTTCACCAGCTGGTGTTATGCCTCTGTGCTCCTTCATACATGGGGGATGAACCTTTTGTGACACAACCTAACAATGCCTTGCTCTTACATGTATTCCACCTCCCCCCACAATGAGTGTTCTGTCTTCTCTAGGCATTCTACTCCTGGCTGTTGAGCAGCAAAGCCTCCCACCTCGTCAGCTGTGTGCGCTAAACTTTTAACCAGGTGAAGACTGATAGTCTTCTCAGTCTCTTTCCTGTCCAGTTCTGGGCTATCCATGGTATTAGACTTGTTATAGGATTGAATTTGGACAAGTAAACTTAGGCCATCCCTCCATGTGAAGGCAAAGTGCGCATTCACCAATTAATCATTTTCTGTACTGTATCTTTAAGCTTAATATTACTGCATTACTTTTTGTTGTTATTTCTTAGACATACTCCTTTGATTTAACACTAGGCAGCCAGGCAGGATAACAGTACACTGATTTAAAAAGGCACATAAAATACTGAAAATACAGCATCCTTATTCTTCAGTGGTTGTGTATGATAATGCCTAAAGAGATACATTTTATACGTGCACATAGAGATACTGTGCAAATTAACAATTAGTTATACTTTGATCAAAAATCTCTCTTCCTCCCTCTTTCTTGCTATATTCTTGTAGGAAAGCTGTCTTTGTAAAAAAATAATAGCTAGATTTTTAGAAAAAGTAATTGTCTCATTTTTAGGAGCTAGACACATCAAAAACTGCTGCACTTTACTCCTATCCAAGCAAAATGAATTTCCCCTTTGCCACTGATGGTTTTCTGAGCTGCTCATTAAGCTGACTGTCCTAAGAGGAATCATCTTTATATCAGTTATAAGGAAAACCAGAGTTCATCTAAAATAGATACCTTTAACTGTGAGTAAGATGTTTCATGCCTTCTTCCTCTTGTGGATTTATTAAGAGATACCAGACATTACAGGACAGTGATATTTTTCTACTTCTGTTCTTATTTCATTAAGACTTTCTCACAGAACAGCTGCCAGTGAAGTGATGAACATTTGGAAAAGAGTGACAGGAGCGGACTGCACTCTTCACAAGCAGCCTTAGCAGGCACAATCCAATCCAGGACTGTACTTGGGTAGAGCAGGAAGGCAGGCACTGCTGGAAGGAGAAGCAGCACTACTCATTTCCCTGCTGTGCTATGAGGAACTGTAACAGGAACCACACACCTCAAATTTCAGTTCCAGCCTTACAATGGCCTCAAACCATTACAGTTAATATTACCATACCTAATATATATATAAAAAAAAGTTTACATTTTATCCAAACTACTATGATACCTATTATTTGAAGCAGAAGGCAAGAAGAGGTGGAGCTACCAACAAGCCTGAGGAAGACCTTAAATTAAAAGATAACAAATTATCCCATAGTTTTAATTTTAACGTAATGATTACAGAACCATAGAAAGTTTAGATTGGAGGTAATCTGATCTGACCATCTCATCAAATTAAGGATAACCTTTAGTCTCTTGAAATATATTTGAGGACATCCGTCTGAGGGGATAATTTGATTTTTTGTTCTTATTGCCCGAATAATGCCATGCGTGATTAACAAATCAGTCTAGGTTTTGCAATTTAATACATTAATTAGGAGTACTGTATAATCTCTTTACAGAAGAACTGCCATACTAAGCAGGTAGAGGGGAATACTTCTATATGTTAAGAACGAACCATTTTTTTCTTACTTAAAAAATATGTTAGCACTACTATAATAAGCAAATAGAAGGCAATCCTTTCTCAGTTCATAATATCTCCATTTCACATACTCAAGGGTTTTCCAAGGGAAGATGCTGCTCGGTGCCTGGAGCTCCTCCTGCCCTCACATGGGTGCCTGCAGGGCTGTTTCTCTCACATCTCTCACTCTTCTCTCCCAGCTGCTGTTGCTCAGCAGATTTTTCCCTCTTAGATCTGCTCTCGCTGAGGCACACACTCAGTTCTGTTCACAGCTCAGCTGTGGCAGCAATAGGTCCCTCTGAAGCAGACATGGGCATTGGTCTGACATGGGGCACTGCTGGACTCTGCTCACAGACACCCCTGCAGCCCTCCCACTATCAAAACCTTGCCACCCAATGCAAAATTTTAAGTATACATACATTATACATATTATATACTTATAACAGCCTACTACTGAGCTATTGTACTACTGCTTAATAAGACTTGGCAGCAACATTAATGGCAAAAGATAGAAAAATAAATGGTCACCTAACAGATTTTGATGAAATAAGAAGTATGCTTGCTTTTACTTTCACATAATTCAAATCCTTCTTAACTTTCTTACTATATCATGGAGGGGAAAGTGTTTAAAGATATCTGACAGTACAGAGGCTCATCTGACTTAAGTAATTGCATCTCTAAAGTGCCAGACAGAAACAGCATAAGGGAAGCTCTCCATTGTCCAGCCCTATCCTAAATATTGTACAAAAGAACATCCATAACGTCTTTGCTGGCAATTTGAATTAATATTGTGTACCACTTCCTCACAAATTTCTTACACCTCTGCAGCAGCCAGTGTAAAAAATCAGCACTTGTGCTAAGTGCTTTAGCCTGCAAAATATTATCATGTTAAGGGCAGAGGGGAAAGCTGCAGGCTGCATAAATTTTTAAGCACCTCCAAACCAGTTAAATTCATGCTATTATATCAGTTCACGCATAGGTCACACCTGTGTGCCCTGAACTGTTGCCAGGGGCACTGCTACAAGCAATACTGTGAGAAGTAGATAATTTGACTGTGAACCTTCTCTACAGACCCACTCTAACAGCTGTGCACAGGTGGTTCTTAATTCTGCTCTTAATGCGAGCCTCTATTATTAGCTATTTAGAAGAATCAGATTAAAGAACTGTAGCTGGATTGGATTGAAATCATCTCAGGTTTACATTTTTCGTTATTTCTACAGTTGAACTCTTATAAAAGGAGTAAAAGTCTCAGCTGAGTCCAGTTGGGGTTGAGTTAAGGCCAGAAAAGCAAAATCCAAAACCAGCAAAATCAACCATGAATAATTCTACATTGTAGAGGTTCTTTTCAGCAAAGCTCTGATCAAGAAAGATGAGAAAAATAAGTAAAACCTAAGTGGTACTGATGTATTATCTCTCAGGATAAATCAGTAATCAGTTACAAAGCAGTCCCTTGAAAAATTATAATTCACTTACCTCTCAAACTAATAAATTGTGAAGGAAGTCAGTATACCTTTAAGGTACTCTAAAGTGCATTTTCCAGTACTGAATCTGGGTCATAAGGAATTGAATTCAGAGGGATCACAGAAGCAAGATAACTTAATTGTATACTAAAAATGAATTAACTGTTATATTTCTGACCTCAGCTAAAGCTGCTCAACTCAAAGGCTTCTGCAATACAGGAAAGATCTTGACTCCACAGCAGGGAGAAAACACATTCCAAATAGATGGATGCAAATAAATGATCATATACAATGTTGATATGCACAATTCCTACCCTGACTAAAACCAAGCATAAAAGCATGTCCAAGCAAACATGAGAAATATTTCTTAGATTCAACTTCTCTCTGAAAAGGAATTTTTGAGCTCAGTACTCTATTGATAGTCAGCTGCTCATCAAGCCTAATCATAGCAATATTGCATTATGAATTGTTTTTTAATCACTAGGGTGCGCAGTAATACGGTTAGAAATCGGCAAATATAGCAAAAATTAACTAAATATACATTTCAAGATCAGTTTGGGTGCTTTAGAAGTAGACTAGCTGTCACAGTCCTGATCTGGCATTAGGATCTCTGTCAGTCCACAGTTTCTTTAGTTACACAGTTGAGTCTGTATGTAGGCGGACGTGAAAAAAACACTGTATTCAATAAGTTTTCATAAAGAAAACCACGATCTGTTAATTTGTCAGACTTCACAAGAAACATCTCCTGTGCTGACCTTTAAGCTTGGCATGAGCTTCTCCAAAGCATTTATAATGTTACCACAGTGTCCTTCTTCAAACCACTTATTAAAGATCTCTTCTTTCATGAGGCATACAAGAACACTTAACAGCAGTTAGACTGACAATGTAACTTAATTCTTTCTTATAATATAGACTAATGCTGTGGCTTCGGACTCATCTATCAGTGTCTATTCAGGGTCCGTGCATTTCCTTTTCCAATACAAGTGAAGAGTCTCAGGCCCTTAAAGTGGGGATTTTCAGATCCACAGCAATAAAGCCTGATCAATGGCCTTCACTGGCCACCTTCCAGCCCATCCCTAGTTAAATTCTTCAAGGAAAACACAGTTGGTAAAGATAACAAAAAGAAGGCCCATCAAACTAAAGAAAAATCAATCAGTAATTTGATAATTCAGTGAGTGTGGCTTCTGCAAACCTGTTGGTGCTGGCATTATACCTTGCTAGTATATTGCTGGCAGTCTGTTTGAAGTGGTCTGAATATATACTCAGACTCTCAGGAGACTTGCAGCTCTACAAATTTACTCAAAAAAAAACAAACAAACAAACAAAAAAAAAAAACATACTAGTAAGCCAATATGGAAAAAAATATACGAAGGAGATCAGTATTCTCTTTGTGATAGTTTCCTGCAGAAAAAAAGTCAAGACATTGCAAATTGTGTATTAATTATAAATGCACAAGAGAAAATTTCTATGAAGAAATAATGCAAATGCATCTCTTTCTTACATCTCTAGTATTATGTGAGAGAAAAATATAAACATGATATATAATATGATATCTGCAACCCAAGGACTTCAAAAATATACCCAACACACAGGATAAGACCATTTAAGATACAAGTCTGCATTTAACTTCTTGCTGGTATAACCCATGAAAAAGCATTCTTAGAAACTTCATGCAACTGCTGTTTTCTTTTGAAAAGCAGAAAGAGAACAACAAAGATCACACTATCATCAAGATAACATTATTTCCTTTGTTTTGAAATAATTACAAGGCAATATAAAGTGACCTAATATTTTAGGTCACTTTATACAGTAGTATTAATAAAATACTAGACTTGTTTCACCATTATAAGAAAAATTGGTACATGTTTTCTTACGTAAACAAACTATTTACTGATATTACTGATATGTATCTAATTACCAAGAACATTTGGACATCATTACTTTCTCACTGATCCCCTTGGGCTATGTGTCATAATAATTCTTTTAATCAATGGATAATCATTGCACATGAGCAGCTTCCAGTGAATTCAGACTGTGCGCTGTTATGCACTGTTCAATGAAGTACGTTGGACTAAAAGATATTAACAAATTAATAATGTATGCCTGAGAGAAATCAATCACTCCCTATCTCCATACATCTCATGGTAATTACCAGTCCTTTAATTCCAATAACTATGGTGTAATTATTGAAAAAGCTGGCAGAAGACCCAGCAGAAAAAAAACACTACAGCAGAGGTTACAAAACATGAGCTCTAGTTTAAACAAAACATTTAGATCTGACAAGTTACTTAATTTCCTTTAGCATAGCTTGGCTTGTAAAATAACTGTTTGAAGGCCCCATAACACAATCGAGAGCACGATAAGACAACAGAACAGCAAGATCCCAGGGCACAGCAAGAGAGGATCACTCAGATACAACAGCAGTGAGCACAAAAATAAAGGAAAGAAGCAACTTACCTTCAGAAGATCTATAACATCCTTAAGTACGCAGCAATCTCTAGATGAGATACTCTCAGCTCCACTGCCAACCCTTAAATGAGGTCTGGAAAGGTGTGGATCCTGGCTCTACCCATTCCGGTCACTCAGGTATGCTGCATGCACCCGAGCCCCCCTGGCTTGGCCCTGCCTTCCCACCAGGTGCTCTATCACTGGTTCAGGCCATGACTTAACATTTCCACTACAAGTCTGTAGAGATCTGTAAAGAGCATAAGTAAGGCATGTTTTATACTACTTTGTTCTCCATAACACAGAGCAGGCCTGTGGAGAAGGACGTGTGGGTTCAGATGGACAAAAAGCTGTACACAAGTCAGCAGTGTCTACTTGCAGCCCAGAATACCAACTGTATCCTGAGCTGCATCAAAAGAGACATGGCCAGCAGGGAGAGGAAGGGAATTGTTCCTCTTTACTCTGCCCTTATGAGGCCCCACTGGGAGTACTGCGTCCAGACCTGGGGTCCCCAATACAGGAAAGATGTGGAGCTGTTGGAGTGGGTCCAGAGGAATGCCACAAGGATGATCAGAGGGCTGGAGCACCTTTTCCATGAAGACGGACTGAGGGAGTTGGGCTTGTTCAGCTGGGAGAGGAAAAAATTCTGGGAGAGGTCACTGAGGCCTTCCAGTACTTGAAGGGTGTTTATAAACAGAAGGACTGACTTTTTACACAGTTTGATAATGATAGGAAAAATAGGAATGGCTTTAAACTAAAAGAGGGGAGATTAAGTTCAGATGTTTGGAAGAAATTGTTTCCTTAGAGGTTGGTGAAGTGTGGGGTTTCAAGACAATGTTCAGAATAGAGACTGAAGAACAAGTTTGACAGGTTGGAAGAGGACACTGAGAACAAAGGCTATCTTCAGGAGACAAGAGCAGAAGTCAAGTGGGGCAGGTAATCTCCGTGTGATGACGACCCTGACTGGAGAAGAAGTGCATGAATAGAAGCAACCTGTGGCTCTGATTGGATGAGCACTAGCGGGGGCAGTTAGTGCCTAGACACGAAGGAGACTTGTTAAGTGTTCTGTTGACACGTAGGGGGATGGAAAGTTATAAGAGGGAACTTGGAAATGTACATAAAGGATGTTAGAGCAATTTGGATCGTCACACAGCATTCAGATGCTGCAGTGAGGCGCTGAAACAGACTGCCCAGAGAAGCTGTGGTTGCCTCATCTTTGGTTGTGTTCAAAGGTTGGATGGGGCCCAGGGCAGCCTGATTTAGTTAGTGAGGGGCAACCCTATCCACTCAGAGGGGCTGGAACTAGATGATTTTTAGGGTCCTTTCCAACCCAAGCCATTCTATGATTCTACTTCTATTATTCTATGATTCTATGAAACAGATATTTTTTAAACTGTTATGAAAAACTATTTCTGATACAGAAGAAAGATATTTTACCGAGGCTTCAGAAATCTCAGGGGTTCAAATGATGACATTATGCATTTAGACTTCAAGACTTCACAGATCTAGTGTGGATTCAAAGTATTTTGTTGCTGTGCTTGCCTTAAAAATAAAGATATTTTAGTTGGGTGTGAAAAAAACAGTCTGAGTTTGGACAGTGCCTGCTACAGTAGATTCTAGAGATCGACTCATCTTTAAAAAAAAAAAAAAAAAAGTGTAATAAAGAAAGTGATAGTTTTAATCTGCTACCTGTTTTCAATTTTACCTGTAATCCTTTACACTAGTATAGCAATTAGGGAGACAATGCTTCAGTTTTACAGGTGAGGACTTGGCAATCACGTGGCTTTGAACTGCACATTGTTACAACAGATGATTCTGGGACTTTCCCTGTTCTAGCTGTCCGGGTTCCTTTTATCTAATTAGTAAGTGCAGTTTTATCTTCTGGCACTAGTTTCAACAGGCTTCTACTTGTTTTTGGATTCACAAGAGAACATTTAGGTCCATCACATCTCACTGCCTGTCAGCCTTCCCATGCAGGTCTAGATGTTCTGTAGGTGGAGATTTCGTGGAACAAGGACACAGTCACTTAAGCTCACTAAGTGCTACTGTTTGCTGCATCATCAAATCAAATAGGTGTTTGCATAATCAGATATTTTAAAGTGCCTGATTCTGGAGCATAATTAGACAACAACTTCAGGAAAAAAAAATGGCAGTGCAGTCATCTGCAGCACAGAAAAGTCCCTTGGTAAGTCACTGATGACAAAGCAAGTCCAACTGGTTAAATGAAAAAAGAGATTTGCAACCTGGCTGGTATTCAGCTGTCTTTCCTTGTCTAATTTCTCTTTTCCTCACTGGTCATGATACATTTCTCCTTCCAGGAGATCAATGCAAACGCACACAGATCATTAGCACAGATGAAAAATAGTTTGTCAAGCAATGAAATACATTCAGAGATCTGACAACAGCCTATTTGTGCATGCTAAGCCTGAAATATACAGGCAGGACAGAAGTGCTGAAGGAAGATGATTTAGCCAACGATGCTCACTACAGAAAGTTGTCAACTTGATCCATATAGCACATTTGAATTCTGAGAATAAGCATCATTTAAGCAAAGGTAATCCTTCACTTAAAAGTTGAAAGAATCACAGAGGAAAAATTTTCAATAGATATGTTGCTGGCAGTTACTAATTTGCTCACTGCACTTGCCTGCCACAAAGGTTTTAAGTCATGCACCTCTTAGAGGGCATATAAAATGAACAAGACCGGATAAACTTGCATCAAGCAAGGTCAACATCAGAATGTAGAATGAGTTATTGTCAGCATGGCATTGAGCTCAATTTCTTGAGTTACTCAACTTGTGAACATCTTTCCAAGCTGGGATATGTTTGGAGAAGATATATGACTTATGTGGGCAGATCTCAAGCTACTGGGAGACACGGTAGCAACACAATATGCTTAGAAACTTCTACAGAAAATAGAATTCTTCAATTCCTTTGGCTCATAAAGTAAGGTGATGGCAGCAAATAAGTCTTGTTTTTGGAAGGAAAAAAATCTGTTCTGAATTCTGTTATAGAAATTTTCTGCCATGAATAAAGGGAAGATTGTTATTCAACTTATTGTACATGCACATTGTCAAAGGTAGCAGGAGATATTGCTTATACTCTTTGTTCTGTGTAAAAGAGTTTCAGATGTGTAAATTCATATTTAATACAGCAGAATTTACTAAGAGCTGCAGTATGTTTCAAATGTGAAAAAGTTTTTCCAGATTTGATTTCATATATGACCAGAGAAGGCACATAATTTTAATTTGTAAACACAGTAATAAATGTAACAGTATTAATAACCTACATGGACCACAACATTTTTTTCATCATAAGACAAATGTTTTGTGAAAAGACTGCAGTAGGAAGCTGGAAAGACAAGTCAGCTTTGCAAACAGAAGCATCTAGAATCTGCTTTACAGTAAATCATTAGTGATAAAATAGGAAATGGAAGAAGTCTGAGTTTAGAAGGACTCTCTGCAGTCATTAGGGAATATTACAGTTCAGCATCAAGATAAAATTCTAAAGGATTCCAGAAATAACTATTTTTCTTTCAAGCATTTTCTTTTTTAACATACATTGCCCTTATTTCATGCCATATTATCTTTTTTACAGTTCTTGTACTATTCCTCACATCTTAATTTTTTAATATATTATTTAAAATGTAGCATCAAATCATACTTTTCACTCTGGTCCTCAGTCATCCTTTGTTTCAAAAACACCTACTCATCTTGGAGAAAAGTGGCATTAGTCCAGTATGATTCATAACACTATTTCATTTTATCCTGCTCCCAATTTCCATTTCTGTTAAGTGTTAAATTTATGCTAGAGCCGCCCTTGCATATTTATTCTGCCTTGCTTCTTCCCTTACGTGATAGGTTTTTAATGATTTCTTCTCAAATCCCTTGACTTCTGATACTTATTGTTTGTTTGTTTTAAGAAGAAAAATCTCTATGATTATGCATCTTTTTCTTTCCCTATGCAATTCTAGTTTTTGGTGATTTCACTTTTCCATGATGACTTCTGATGCTATGCTAGCATGACCTTGGAAACCTGTATGAGATTCAAACCACTATATAAATAGAACTTTGTATTCTCAAAATAAGTTTGCTAAAACTGACACTGGGTTATCCAAATTATCTTCCTTCTATTACATCTGTTTAGTCACATGCAATACTATCCAATCATGTTAATTTTTCTCTTGTCATTCTCTCTGGGCCATGAATATATAACAATACTGTTTTGGTCACGGTTCTTATTTTAGCTTACTTTTCATCTCTGTATTGGCTTTCTCATTACATACCACTCCAAGCTCTTCCATTGTGTTGCAAAGTATTAGCATATATAACACCAGTACAAAAAATTTTTTTAGCTATTTCACCACTGCATGAATACAGTTCAGTTCATTAACAACACTTCATGCTTTCCTTTCAGTCTTATTCCTTTCTTAACTTTAATTCCTTCTTTACCTATGACTGTGATCTCATTTCTCTGAATTTTCTTTCTTCTAGTGTACTTAAACCTTATGGAGAATATAAATTTCTATCCCAATATTATTTCACTGCTCTTCATTTATTTTCTATTTTCTTTTGGGCCCCTCACTACAAGAAAGACATTGAGGCCCTGGAGCATTTTCAAAGAAGGGCAACAAAGCTGGTAAGGGGTCTGGAGCACAGGCCTTATGAGGAGCGGCTGAAGGAGCTGGGATTGTTCAGTCTGAAGAAGAGGAGGCTCAGGGGAGACCTTATTGCTCTCTATAACTACCTGAAGGGAGGTTGTAGTGAGCTGGGGGTCGGCCTCTTCTCTCATGTAACTAGTGATAGGACTAGAGGGAATGGCTTCAAGCTGCGCCAGGGGAGATTCAGGCTGGACATTAGGAAATATTACTTCTCTGAAAGAGTTGTCAGGCACTGGGATGGGCTGCCCAGGGAGGTGGTGGAGTCACCGACCCTGGAGGTGTTCAAGGAACATTTGGACGTTGTGTTGAGGGACATGGTCTAGTGAGAACTATTGGTGATGGGTGGATGGTTGGACTGGGTGATCTTGTGGGTCTTTTCCAACCTTGGTGATTCTATGATTCTATGATTCTATAGAATATTTTGACTCAGGACTCTTTAAACAAAATGCTTTATAATCACTTAAATATGAGTTTCAGAGGCCATACAAGTTTACTTTAATCTCCTTCTGTTGGCTGTCTAAAAGTGACTATTGCCTCTATTTTAATTTTCTTAAACTTTACTGAATCTTCCTTAAATGTTTTTACTAATTATAGAATGAAAAAGTATTTCAGATTTTGGAAATGAAAGAAAGACTGAGTTTCTGATTGGAACAATATATTTAATTTATAATCAAAATGTTATGTGGACATAAAAATTAGCTATGGGGAGTTTAATTATTTATTTTTAGTCAGCCTGTCTGGCTGCTTCTTCATGAGAAAAATGTACTGCAGATAACCATTACAGTGTACAATCTGATATGAGACTTCAGACAGCTATTTCAGCTTAGAAATTAATTCAAATTAATGTGGCGATAATTGTTGGAGCTTGGTTACATTTTTGCTAATTAAAGATTAAGGGGAATGCCATACAAGAGACAGTGACATTTGTTAACCAGAAAACACTTATGGTTTGGCTTTTTTCATTGACCTCTGAAAAGGCTAGCCTGATAGAGTTGGTGGGTGAATTAGTGAACTCCGAATGTGAGTTATTCTTTATCTTGTTTAAAAGAAGGAAACCATACTTCATCCTACTGACTGATTACTTAGAATATTTCATAATATTACGCAGAATTTTCATGCATTATAATCCTTTTTCTTCTAGTTGACTATCTAGGTTAATAGATTTTATTTCCTTATTTATGTCCATGTTAATATATACCTCCTAATAATTTTTGCATGCTGTTGAAACAATATCAATTTGACAGAGTAGTGGCAGTCTCAAGAGTATGAATTTTCTAAAAAGTACAAAACACTATATAATGCATATCTTTTGCATAAAGCAGTTTCAAATGTTGCAGGTAATGTATTTGAGACCTCTTTAAAAAAAAAACAAAAACGTACAGACACAGTATAAGATTCAAAATATCTATAAATTAACATTTTCCTGTTTTTTTAATCTGAGTTGTAGTAAGTATTTATTTAATATCGTTCCATTTAAATAGCATATCCCTGAAATTTCTTATTTTGTCCACATGATCAAATAAGTTGACATTGTCCCTTCCAGAAACTCTATTAAACATCACTTTTATCTAAAAGCTTAAAATT
>JACDJE010000431.1:0-55879 GCA_016647715.1 Pavo muticus | reverse complement strand
AAAAAAAAAAAAAAAAAAAAAAAAAAAAAAAAAAGTCACTCATGATTCTAAATTTTACTTCACACAAATAGTAAATCTTAAAATAGTGATTGATCAGTGTGACCTTGGTCTGTACAATAAAACCTATGAGCTCATTCTTTAAGAGTGGATAGTTTTTAAGAATGGATTTTTTTTCCTTCAAATTTCAAGAAACAGACTGAGGATGTTCACTGTTCTTTTTGATCTTGTGATCAAAATTTTCATTTAACAGAAGTGTTTTGTAGTTTTTAATCTATTAAAAACAACAAATTATGGTCTACATCATTTTTCTAATTCAAATGAAAGTGGATTTATATACATTCTCAGTAAAATAATCATTAAATATTTTTCTAGCACATAAATTAAGTCATGTTTGCAGACCTCTTAATAATGGCCATGGCTTTTCAGCAACAATGTAGAGGAAAAGGGAAACACATCTAAATACTGATACTCCTATAAAAGTTTTGGAAATTTTACTCTGAAGATCATGAGCTATAAGAGTGCATGAGACTGTAATGGATGGATGATAAGGCTAAGGTGGTAAAGCAGAGAATCGGAATATGTCATTGTTTGCACTGATTACTGACCATACAAGTAGTGCGACTCCTTGGGGCTACTTTCTCAGTTGTATGAAACGGAATTTGGATTAATTTAAAAGTTTACTTAAAACATCAATATTTTCCGTAGCTGCACACAGTGAATGCTATTATTTTTGTCAAAGCTTGCAGAAAACCTGCATTCTTATACAGTATAATAGAAGAAGACTTTTTTAAAAGAACACTGTTCTTTCTTGATATATCTGACTTGTTAGAAATCATAAAATTCAGTTCCTTCAGGCAGTCTGTTCTTATGTTCCGGCCCCTCTGACTCTTGCATGGCACCATTTTCTGTCCTTGTGGGCACTACGAGAAAGGGAGAAAAGAGGGCTGCAGTTTAAAACAGACAGATAAACTAAAGGCAGAGCTACTGTCTAATTCTAGGATGCTCCTACATGAACTACATTGCCCTTTGCAATAGCAATGTCTAAAGCAGGTGAACCTGTTCCAGCTTAATCCCAGCCTGTGCGTGATAAACCTCTGACAACTCAAGATAAATCGTTCCCTAATATTCTGCATAGACTGTTGCTGAGCTCCCGGTTAGGATAACTGAGACATTGGCCTTGAAGCAGTTTCATCCAATGTCTTGCATCTGAAGTTTCTGCTCATCAAACATCCGAGGACTCCTCCAGAAGTAATGCCTCCTATTTAATTATGTTGGCTCACAATGTCAGAGGCGGATGTTGGCCAGTATTCCATTATATGTTGTTGCTGTGTGTGCATAGAATCATAGAATCATAGAATCATAGAATCATAGAATGGCTTGGGGTGGAAGGGACCTCAAGGATCATCAGGTTCCAACACCCCTGCCGCGTGCAGGGCCGCCAACCTCCACATCTAATACTGGACCAGCCTGCCCAGGGCCCCATCCAATCTGGCCTTGAACACCTCCAGGGACAGGGCATCCACAACCTCTCTGGGCAGCCTGTTCCAGCACCTCACCACTCTCATAGCAAAGAACTTCCCCCTGATATCCAGCCTAAATCTTCCCTCCTTCAACTTAAAACTATTTCCCTTTGTCCTGCTATTATCTACCCTTTCAAAGAGTTGAAAAGTTGAAAAGAAAGAGTTGAAAGAGTCTGACAAAATGGTGTCTGACATGGAAGTGTATATGAAGCAAAGGGGTGGAAATTAATAGAAAATAAAATAGAAAATAAAAGCCCATACTAGCAGATGAATTTGAAAAATTCAAAAATGAATTTGAAGACTTCAGTGAATGTCAGAATTCAAATGAAGCTCTTTGTATTCAGAGTATACATTCCAACCTGCCATTACATCATTAACTGCTGGAAGACAAGACAAGGTCATACCTTAACACAATGTTATCTAATTTTCTTCAGTTAAAGTATTAATCACATCAATAATAAAGAAGTTAATCATTCCACATCCAGGCCTGGAAGTGTTTTACTTTCTTTTACTTGTTTTACAAAAGAAAATATTTTCATTCCTTATCATTGTCAAAATCATATTTCTGTCATTATTTTTTCTTTTAATGCATGCTGATTATGTAAATATTATGTGCTTACATTTAACTGCAAATTAAATAATTGCTTCAATGCTGATTGATGCAAGAGATCCACTGAAGCAAAGATCTTGAAATTACAAATTAAATTATCAGTAAACTTTGAAGTGGCTTTAGAAACCTTGGTTGCTTATGGAAATTGGTAAATATCATATTCAAGCAGCAGAACAGAAAATGGATCAATATAAGAGTTAGGCAAGAACACAAAAATTTCCTTTCAGTATCAGACTTATGCTTCAGGTTCTTCTGCAACCAACTGCCATGCCATTTAATAACTAGCAATGTGTTCAATTGCGTATGTTTAATTTTGCCTGATTATGCATGATGTTTGTGAATAAAATTACTGTAATATTACTGTATAGACAGTGCTTTGTTAGCTGTGTTCTCACTTTTTATCACTGTCCTAATTTTTCTTCCATCACAGACTGATATCTTGAGGAAGCTGTTCAGTAATTTTACTGGGAATTAGTTGATGAATTCCTCATAGAAGAGTAATACTTCCTCGGAGCCTATTCAGATATTCTTTGATATTTGCCATTGTGGACTGAGCAGAGATTATCCTCTTTTCTGAAATGCATCTAATATGCATCTGTCTCATCATGTCACACTCTAGTCTCATAAATAGCCAGGATTTTGACTTCACGGGGATCTGCTTTGACGACTTTGATCAAAATGTCAGTTTTGAATCATTAACTGTTCATAAGATGATTCACAGATATTAACCTTAACTTACTGATTCTTAACCCTGCATAAATTTGAAGGGAAAGAAATTACATGGAAATGACAGTGGCAGTTATACGAAACTTTGAAAATGAAGAAAGAAGCTGAGCATAGTTTTAATATCCTGGTTCACAAATATATGTTCAATTTAAATGTGATATACCCGAACAGAAGTTCAAAGCTGGTTAGAGTGCAGGCATATATTACATTAAAAGAAATTCAGACATCTTACTATCACTAACTGAGCTTACATAGTGTCTTTCACCACATCTCTTCAATTATGAAAATCATTTACTCTAAATTATTTTTCCTTTTCATTATGTGTGCAATGAAAGTGGAATATTTCCTCAGATATATTTATTCCTGACTAAAATATTTATCTATTTCTTTCAAGAAAAAAAAAATAAAGCGTTGTTAGTCATTTGATACAGAAACAAATTGATTCTTTCTTTGTTTCATTGCTGGAAGTTTAAATTTAATTCTCTGAATAACTTATTTTGTCTGTGACTGCTCATGAAAAATAAGTATTAAAATGTGTAAGTATTCACAGGGAATTCTGTTTCCTGCCTAATAATATAAGTAAGCCATTATAGGTAGGGTTTAGTTATGTGTATTAGAAGGAAAACTTATAATGCATTCATAATCATAAACTCATATTGGTTTAGAGTTTTGATCAATGTTAAATTTATGTCAGAATTTTCTCATGAAATGATATCTGTGTCTTATGTCCCACTGGAATTTATTACTGAGAAATTATTTAAAAGAAGATATAGAAGCAAATAAGAGACTAGAAAATTTAACTTTACACACTCCTTCTCCCCAAGGTGATAGTAAGAACTTGGAACAAGTGCTTAAAGGAATAATGTTACCTCCAATGCAGAGATTAATGTCACAGTTTCAGTTTTGTATTAATCAGGCTTGTTAATTTTTTTTGCAATAATTTATTGCTTATAATCATTTTATTTGAATTAAGTACTACAGACCAAGACAATACTCCCTTGAGAAACTTCAACAGCAGACATATATACGCCATATTAATTTTTTCCCCCATTTAATCTTTTTTAAGATATGTGCACAAAGTACATACATCTTTCCATAGAAAGTATGTACTCTGGCACCAGTTGGAATTGTGTCTGAATAAATATAATTTAACATCATATAGACAACCCAGTGTTTGCTACTTGTTGTAAAGCTTCCAGACTAAGTAACGGTGAAGGGAATTAAATCCTGAAACAATCATAGACTCATAGAATCATAGAATGGCTTGGGTTGGAAGGGACTTTAAAAATGATTGTCCCACCTTGCCACCCTGCTGTGGGTAGGGTTGTCATCTACTACATCAGGGCCTCATCCAACCTGGCCATGAACACCTCCAGGGATCGGACATCCACCATTTCTCTGTGCAGCCTGTGCCAGTGCCTCTTTGCCCCCTGAGTAAAGAATTTCCTCCTACTATCTAAACTAAATCTCTCCGCTTGTAGTTTAAAGCCATTCCCCCTTATCCTATCACTATCAGACTATGTAGAAAGTCAGTCCTCCTTCTGCTTATAACCTTCCTTCAAGTAGTGGAAGGCTGTCACAAGGTCTTCCAGAAGCCTTCTCTTTCTCAACCAAAACAAGTCCAACTCCCTCAAATTTCTTCATAGGAGAGGTGCTCTAACCCTCTGATCATCTTTGTAGCCCTCCTCTGGACCTGCTCCAACAGCTCTATATCTTTCTTGAGCTGGGGGCCAGGCCTGGATGCAATGCTCCAGATGGAGCCTCATGAGGGCTGAGTGGAGAGGGACAATCACCTCCCTCACCCTGCTAGCCACCTCTCTTTTGATGCAGCTCAGGATACAGTTGGTCTTCTGGGCTGCAACTCCACCACTCAGCTTACTGTCATCTGCAAACTTGAGGGTGCACTCAATCCCACAATCTAGGTCACAGGTGTACAAACCTTTGGCTTGCTTGGGCAACACTGAATGAGGAGGATTTGTCCTGTGCCACATATCGAATATATAATATAAATAATGTATAGAAGCAACAAAACTTCTATTGTTTCATATTTTTTCTCTAAAACATANCCATTGGTGATAGGTGGATGGTTGGACTGGATGATCTTATAGGTCTTTTCCAACCTTAGTGATTCTGTGATTCTGTGATTTCTCCCTACATGTCCCTGAGTGCCACCTGGATTAGATCAGGCCAGAACAAAAGCTAAATCATGCAACCAAGACCTTCTCACACAAACAAGAAGTAAAATTAACAGTGGCAACACTGAGATGAGAAAAATGATCATGTAAATATAGCTCAGCTCAAATCTAACTGAGAAATAGAGGCACTCCCTCAGATATGGTGTTGATTCTGGGAACTGTTTGCAGGTGGGTGCTACTTTGTTAACTTAATATTTTTCTCCTCCTTCACTCATATTCCCAGTACAAAGCTGTGAAAAATAATCTCACATCTGGGACATAGTTATTTATCATTCTAATCTTGGGTTTGCATAACTGAATAACTGTAAGTGGGCTGTCAGATCCAGATGACATAACATGCACATGTTCTCTGGAATACAAGAGAACAAGGTTGTTGCAGGATCAACCAATATAAACAGGTCGACGGTTTACAGGCTGGTTTGGCCTGGTTCTGTGACCAGCAGGGCAGAGGGATTTCGCAAAATCCGTGCCTCTGGAAAAGGGAAACAGGGGACCCCAAAATAATTAAAAACAGTGGAAACGATCTGAGGAGAAACAAACTAATTTACTAAATATGGTATCGGAATGCAAGATAACACACTGTAATACAATATAATTAGAATTGAAGCTAATTATTCAAATATAATGAGAGAGAGAGAGATTGTCCAAAAGCTGGGTAGGCCTCTCCATAAAGCCGAGGTGAGATGCACAGTCCAGCTGAGCAGTAGGGAGAGAGACTGACAAAGAAGAGCTGGTCAGATGACCTACCAAGGCCTTATATCTGTTCCCGCTGAGCAGAAATGATAACAACACAGCGAACAGGCTTCTGGGGAACGTACTTCTTCTCTTCGGGCACAGGTACCCAGAACACTTTAACTCCCAGTGCACTACATGATGTTATGATGTGGAATACTGATAACCAAAAATCATAAAACCATGGCAAAACACTATGAAGCATCAGGGATACTTGTGTAAACTGATGGATCTGTAAGTACAAAAAAAACTGCATTGTCATTTGAACCAATACTGATGCACTTAGCACAGTGGAAAGGCACTTTGTGTTAGGAAAAAAACTGTGTCTTTTGTTCCAAAACTGGTGCTAATTCAGAGGTCTTTGCATGTAACTGAATTTTGCAAGATAAGCAAAGTGCCCTAGTGCAAAATTTTCACAAAATAAAAGAAATAGGAGTTCTTTGTTCCGAGCACGTTAAGTTTGTGATTTCTAACATAACGTTTTTGTTTTATTCATACAACTGCAGACATTGAATATAGTTGTCAGTAACATACATAGTTATTTAAGAAAATGTGATCATAAGAAATTGTATTGCAAAACCTTTTTTTTTTTCCACTCTGTTGTGTGTAAGAAATTTTATGGAAATAAACATTTACCAATTACTTAAAATCTGAATAAAAAGGAAGAGTTCCACAAATAAAAAAGTCCCCAAACAGATCATTATTTTATTTTATTTTCATGTAAAAGCAGTTACTCGGGCATGGTTTACTAAGACCTCTGTTGGTAAACTGCCACAGCTGAAGTCTATAGTGGAGCCAATGCTCTTATTAACAGATATGTGTACTGTTGGATGATTCTATAAAGAATGACAGGAAAAAACACATTAGACTGATATTTACATTTTCTTGCCACATCTTTCCAAGACCTTTTTTTTCCTTGTTTTGGTTGGGTTTTGTTTGTTTTTGTGTTTGTTTTAGAAAATACTTTTTGCCAATAGTCAAAGGTAATATTTGCAAGAATAATACAAATTCAAAAGCCAGTCATGAGGACCCTTGGGTATCTTTTCAATGTCTACAGAATGAAAAGGAAATAAGCATATAAAAAGGAATATATCAGGAGAAAGAGTGATTTTGTTTTCCTCTGAATTCTCAGGAATTGGAGGTATGCATGCCAAAATAAATACATGAACAAATAAGCCACAGCCTAGCAAAATTATATTTTTTTAAATGTGCAGTTTTGTTCTGCCTTTCATGTTCTTTGGCACTCAGTTACATCATATCTAACTACCTGAACTGTACATTTCTGTACATTTATGACACGCTGAATGGAAATTATTTTATTGTACTTCTCCTATTTGCAGTGTTGACAAAACAGCATATCTATTACTAGCTTCTCTCAAACCATTTAAATATTTTAGTAATGCAATGAGCTTTTTTTGAGTCTGCTTAGGCCATTTATTTATTAACATTACTAAATCAATAAAATAACAAAAATAATTTAATCTTAATAGGAAAAATAAAGTATTGCTATCTATTTAACCAATGAGAATATCCACTTCCACACTACAGCCATTTTGCAAATTGAAGTTGTACAAATAGAAGTCTTACTAAATATCTATTTTCTCAGGTAGACAATAGGTACAAAAAATGTTCAGGAAAGTATTTCCTCTTTTCCCTCAGTCATGAGTACATTATTTGCAGACATCAGAGATGGATATTAAATAGCTATTATATATCTTATATAATATTTCTGCTGATTCTTACTTCTGTTTCATGTAGCATTCTGCATGACTTCTAAACAACCTAAATTAATGGTGGATAAACTATTATGGATAGTAATCCATAGAACTTAATTTTCAGTATTCCTCCTTATGCAGAAAGGTAGAAAGAAGCTACTTCCCTAAGGTGTCCAAAGGTTTGAGTCATGCAGAGTACTGATGCATTAGTGAACATTTACGGTCACAATCCCATTTTTTAATGTAATTATAAAGGAAAAAAAACAACTAGTTGTGAATCACTGGCTATAAAACTAACATCTGAAACAGAGATGGATTAAATTTATTTGATATTATTAGTGGCAGATAAACAGAAAAAAATCCACTTAATCCACTTAAAAAAAAAAAAAAAAAAAAAAAAAGATTATCTATGCCGAAATACAAGATAGGAATTAACATTAATATTTTAGAGTAATAAAACATCATATGTAGTAATATATCTAGAATTTAATCAATAATTCCATAGTGTTTCAGCAATATCCTTACATGTCCATCAAAAAAATTACTGAGATGTCCAGAAAAGAAAATACTTTAGGTATCTCAGTTAACTTTAAGATTTGTGCAGAGCTTAGAAGTTTTTAGCAACTTAGATTTCAGCACATGGCAAGACTTTTTAACACATTTCTCTATGAAGTAATTTTTTCAAAATAGTTTAAAGCTTTATAAAAATAATTACTTTTAAAAATGAGTTACATATTGTGCTGATTTCCTTCATATGAACAAAAATCTCCAAGATAGTACTTATTCTTCATTTGGAGGCTGGACAGAATATTACAACATCTTATTTTTCTCTGTTATTGGTCTGAGACAAGTTATTGGTCTAGACAGACCTTTCATTTGACCTATTAGCATGATCCTTTTACTCCTGGAAGTTGCTATTCTACGCTTTTGTACTTCAGTATTTGAACAGAAATGCTGCTACATCATAGAAGCAGGATCACTGCAAGTAAAATTCTAGACAAGCCCTAAGAAATATATATTCTGTATCGAAAGATCATTAGCAAGGAGAAAAGGAGAAAAAATACATTTCTCCAATCAAGCATCACATTTTGATGCTCCTGAATGGCTGAAAAAGTGGTATGGATAACCCATAATATCATTGCCCAGCAAGCACTCAAAAAATGTCATTATCCTATAACCACTTACAGCATTTAGCTATTTCAGAATAACCTGATTTAAAATATCATTTTGCAAACCATTGAACTGCAGTAGAGAACATGAAAGTTTGTGTAGAAATGATGCTGGAAGGAAATGAGAGAAGTTGGTCCACCTCCATTGTTGCATCTGGTAAGGTACAGGCAGTAGAAGCAGCAGTTGATCTGGAAAGAGTGCAAGAGTGCACAGGGTATGCTGGGTGAAGTACAGGAAGGAAACAAGAAGTGCATGTGAGGCATGTAAAAAATGTAAAAAGTTGACTTTCTTCTGCCTTGGTCTTCTATTAAGTTAGTACTTTGGTAGCAAACCTATCTAGAGCACAAATTCAATCTAAAAACTTAATATTATAAAAAGCACTGTGAAATACAATGAGGAAAGCAAACGTAGCACAGATTATCCTGTGTCTGTCATCCCTCAAGTGGCTTTCAACTTGGGGCCCAGACTCACCAGAAATGTAAAATTCTTTGTAGAATTTTTCTGAGTCTTATTTCCTTTCTCTGTTAAGTACAAATGGTATACACACCAGCATCAATTCACAACAAACCAGAAGAGAACATATTCTGTTTTAACTTATACCATTATGGAAACCACTGTGGTTGCCACCAGGTTCTTATATCTTCCATTGGGAAGTTTATTACTGGTAGAAAACTTACTTTGTGTTTGGCCCAGTGTGATGGGACCTACAACTTTTGCTTTACTGAACTTGAATGTCAGTTACTCTGCTTGTTAGAGTATGGAGATAAATAATCATCCTAAATATACAGTTTCTTCAGCTGTCTTTCATAGTTCAGAATTTTAGTCTTTTTATATACATGCCTTCCTGCAACGCTGTCTTGTCATGGGACTTATAAACAAACAGGGTCTTTTGGTTGGCATACAGAATAAAGGAAAACATGGGTTCAGCAGTAAGTCTCAATACAAATCTGAAAACACGGTAGGATGCTGAAAGTTTGGACACTGCATGCATAGCATGTTCAATATTTGCGTATAGTTCTATTATGTGTGACTTGTTTGTTGTATCTAATTTAAACTTGAGGAGTACATGTGCCTGAATCTCTGCTTTATTTTTTATAGAGGTTATAAATACAGACTCCTGCAATGTGCATTAGTGGCATGCTGGCTAACTAGTGAACACAGTTTGAATTATACCATAAAACTATACTTATGTAACTTCAATCAGCAGTGAAAATACACAATAGATGTCAAACTAACAATAGCAATAGGACTAGACAAAATGTGAGGCTGAAATGTACTAACAGTCCATTCTACCCATAGAAATCGCATACACGGGGCTTTCTCTCTGGTTATTAATTTGTTTTAGAAGCTTGCTGTGGCCTTCTGGGCATCAGTTCTCTTGATGTGACTTTCATAGCACCTAGAGCATGCAAAAATAAGCCATTTTTTTTTTCATAACACAAGGTACATCACCTCAAGGAAAATAAGCTGACTGATATAGCCTGAGATTGTGTTTAATTTCTTTTATCATCTCACCAGGAAAGGAAAAGCAGGAATTTAATTAGGGTTGCAAAGGACAAGACACGCTTTGTTATATTACACAATTGAAACAAGTGGCACTCAGGAAATTCAGGAAGTTTTATCATTTAATGTTTCTCCTACACCACTGCTTTGACCATTCTGTATAAAAAACAATAATACCATTGCTGTTTTTTAAACATAAAGCTTAATGCACTGAACTATGTATCATTAATGTAACCAGTAAGAGAGGCAGGATGTGGAATGTGGCTGAGATGATTTTCCAGGGTAACTCTTTTCTTTTTTTGATTTCCCGAGTACCTCAGTTTTAAGCATTAATAATTTAATGAAGATAAAAACATTTCTGCTCTCATTACAGTTTTGAAACATTATGTGGTTTATAAAGGTGGTGTATCTGAGCTTCAAACTAATTGACCTAAGTAATATTTCTGTAGTCTCTAAAACCTTGAGAGCTAGAATTCTGGATTCCAGTACTGGATTTGCTCTGGATCTAGTTACTGATACTGGACTGGGGCATCATTTTACGTAAGTTTTCTCATATTTAAATTATGAACAATAATCTTTACAATTCCTTTTCTCACTTTCCCTCATTTTTCAAAAACAGTTGTGAAATCTGATAAAGGACAGCATTTAGTATGTTTGAAGGACATTTGAGTTTATATACAAGTTGAGATCTGAGTAATCTGAACGTATTTCAAACCACATATTCCACACACGTTTCGTTAATGAAAATGAGTGAAGTCTTGCAGTCCTTTTTACTCAGGAAAATTATTTAGTAAATAATTGGATCAGTTTAGGTAGGATGCCTTATCAACTGTCAAGTGTAATTACAGAATTTTCATGTGTTGACAGTGCACAAAGTCGTTCAAAACTTGGAGTCATTATTATTGTTGTATCACCAAAATGTGTATAATAACCTGGAGTTTATGATATAAACCATCAGTAGATCCTCCTCAATGAGAAACTATTACAGTTACTTCATCATAGAAGATGAGATCAGTAGCTGAGTAGCAAATTTCAGGGCACTAAGATGATCTGATAAAAGAGTTTATTCAAAAGAGGACATGCAATATAAAAAATAGTAGGAATAAAGTGGTCAGATGGTGCAGAAGAATATAATTAAATACCGCTATCACTAAAATGCCAACAGCCCATTCTGTTCTACTTAGAAGTGACTTGGAAAAGAGACAAAGCTTCTAAGTAACAAAATACTCTGCTAATATACCTTATTATTCACAGCAGTCTGAATTAAAATCTCCACTTCTCTAGTGCTAAGGTATGGGGGCTCCCTGGGTGATAATAGGGTGATAAGGGTATCAGCCTTATCAAAACCCATGTGCTGGGTCACCAAGGGGGGTAGGGGGGTAGGAACACTCACTGAGCCAAAGTGCTTGGATGCCAGGATGTGATGATGTCATGGAACACAGAAGCGCAGCAACATAGGGAACAGTGTCTATGAAAACAAGCAACAGCAAGACCCATGTGGGACTTGGACCAGACCTGCTGCTGCTGGAAAACAAAACCAAGGATCCCCAGTGTCCAAGGACACCTTTACCATAATCAGCTTCTTCCATGGTTCAAATGAGTGGCTCATAATCTTGTAACATGAATTCCGAGTCTGGGTTATATCTGTATCATGTGCTGCATGATAATAGTAATGACTTGATCTGCTTAGATATTGAAGATAATAAGCTACACGGAGTGTTATTTTTTTATTTTTCTTAATTGTAAGAATAAATTTCTAATTACACAACCCTGTGGCCAGGGAAACCTGAAGGAATCAATGTGGCTTCTATAGCTTCGGGTGACAACTATTTTTTTCAGAAACATGGAAAAATATAGATTGAGGAGAGCAGTAATTTTGAGAAAGAAGTTCCTTGATCCTTAAATTAGAAAGACTTTTCATACACTCCAGCATTTTGATGGTAACAGTGATATGTGCGGATTAGTCTTGATGTGGATAGGTAGAAAGCTGTAGGATCTGCTGAGAGTGAACATAGCACCACAAAGGATGTAACAGAAGTAATTTGGCAATAAAACTGGCAATAATTGCAGATAGTTATACAGCAAAAGGTGAAAGCTCTGAGAAATATCTCATGTTCTAATCAGCTATAAATTTTGTGATTTGAGCTTCTATCCATATCCTCAATTCATGGCTCTCTCCTTTCTACTTGATAAGCAGAATGACACACCAGGGACACTGGGACCCTTCAGATCAATTTTATACATCTACTGATCAGAATAATTTACCTACGTCATACTTCAAGCCATTCAATCTAAGTGACACAGCTTGGCTTTAATTTTTTATTTGTTCTTCTGGAAGTGTTTTTGTTTTAAAATAATATACAGAATTCACATGTTTAGTAGAATACACACTAACATTCAAAAGGATAAAAAAGAAGGATATGACTCACTATCAGTATAATAGTCATTCCCTCATATTCACTCTGTTGTTTATCATGGCATTACTGCTTGCTTTGCAGGAATGATTTCAATAATATTGACTCAATTTGTGTAAATCTGCATTTTTGCACATCCTTGAACAGCTTGAGCATTTTTTTTCCAAACACTAGAAGAGCTATCAGCTTCATTTACTTTCCACTGAAAGCACCAGTCTTCTACAGTGAAGTTCAGAAAAAAAATGATCAGAATCTTATTTAAAATGTTTCTGTGGATATAAAGAAATTGTACATATTAGAAGTTTCAAATATCAGGTATTTGTTTCCCAGCCAGAAGAATCTGAGAACATACTTCTGAGGATACAAGTGCACACAGCCTGTTGAAGCAGTGTTGATCTGCTAATTAGTATTATGTATCATAAGAAACAACACAAGATAAATACTTAGTCCTTCTATTTCAAAATCACATTTTCCTTGGCCTAGAACGTTAAAGAGATGTGGACCATAATCAAACAGACTTCTCCAGTTCTCAGTCACAGGAAATGCAACAGCAAAGAGCAATGGTAGATCTGGAGACTGGTGACAAACTTATCTCAGTGGGGAATCAAGAAGCACCCTTGATCCTTTCCCCAGGGCAGCATTATTTCAGTGTCTTGGCACATACAAAAAAAAAAAAAAAAAAAGCCTCTTAATTATGGGAACTGCAGATGCTGCCTCTAGTAGAAAACTCAAAAGAGGAATAGTAGTGAAAACACACAGTCATTCCTGCCTACAGACTGTTCAAGGTACATTTTGTTTCATTTAACAGAATGTCAAAATGTTTGAGTCTGGTTGGGACCTCTGGTCCAACTTTGGCTCAAGCAGGGCCACACAGAACATATTTCCCAGGGCCATGTCCAGTAGGCTTTTCAAGATCTCCAAGGAGGGAGACTCCACAACCTCTCATAGCAACTTTCCAATTCATAAATATCTAATGTTGAACAACAGTGTTAAGTCTCCTAATGAATGTGAATATTAGCAATGTCTCTTAGCTTCAATTAATCTTCACTGAAGAGCAGCACAGCATTCACCACAGCATATACTAAACAATGTCTAGTGTCACCTGTTCACAAGCAATATGAAACATTTTTCCTATTAAGAAATGTGCTCTGAATTATACAGTCAGAGAATGAATACTTATTAAAGGAAGTTACCATTAAAAACTACAAAATATTTCAGTGTAGATCGTTTTTAATACAAAACAGAGGCACGTGGTCATAAATTGGACCAGGAAGATTTGTACTGAGAAACTAATCTCTGTGCCACAATGACAGAAGCACTTTGTGCTGGAAAAAGCACTTATAGCTAAATAATGCATGAAAGTGAGGATGAAGTAACAGATATGAAGTTACCATTCTATTTTTACTGATTAAAAATGCCTTTCCAGCTACATCTGAAGCATTACACCTTAAAGTCTATTAAAAAAAAAAGGTGAAGGTGAATATATTTTCAGTATATTTACTACAGTAAACCTTATCCTGCCTTGTGTATCAGCAACACTCTTATCAATTGCAAACTGAAAATCAAAGATGTTTTTCCAAATGACCCAGCACAATGATTTGTCTTTGCTGGCATTTATAATAAACATTAAGGACATCTTTAAGAGTGAAATCTATCATTACTGTTTTAAAGTATTTTTTATGAAGAAAACCCAGAGTGGGTAAGTAGTAATACTACTTTTTATTATTTTTCATTTTTTTACTCTATTTTCTTTTTCTCCAATTACTCTAGTCAACTTCCTCAGGCCCCTCTGTAACAGAAGGGCTGCAAGAGACATGCCAAGTATGGAGGCAACAAGCAAAGCCTGAGGAAGCTTCTTTTCTATTCTATTCTTTCCATCTACAAACTTTACTCCAAAAGCTGATGTGTTGTAGCTGAAGAAAAAGCAGTCGAAAATTTCACATTTTTTCTAATAAATGTATAAAATACTGCCAACTAAAACGTAGCCACCACTTGTTAAGTACCTGACAGAACTTTCAAGCATGTGATAATCTAAGTCAAACTATATCAAAGTGTAATACAAAATTTAAAACAATGAGTAGATCTTACTTTACATGTTATGTATTGACTATATCTTTCTTTTGTTATATGCTGCAGGCTTACCTTCCTAGAACAAAATTTGATTTGGGGCATGAATTTCACTGGGATAAAAATAGGAGGGTATGAACTATATTTTCAGGAAAACTCCTTTTGTTCACTCGATAAGTACTGGGTAGGATCCATAGCTGTGGTATTAAACCTCCTGCTGAACACCCTCCCCTGACAGAATTTGAAGCCAAAGTGCTGACTACCGGAAAAATCTATTAACTGGCAGGCTATCATTAAACTTTCCTGCTGATATCTTCAATCAGGAAACATTTACTGGAACAAGATCTGGAACTTGGGCATTTCATACCCCCAGTGAGAGTGTGAACTATCAAGAAAACAACACTTCAGTAGAATATAATGTCAGTCTAAGCATACTTGTTTCCAGTAGAAAGCTTGGAAGCACACATTCATTTAGTTTGACTTCATTCACCCGTGGCTCTGACAAGTTAATGTAAAGAAATGAGCACTGGGATAAGCAAAACTATAAACAAGTTTGGGCTGAAGTCAGCAAAAAAGAAATCCTCTGGAAAGCATCAGAATATTTTATTTATTTTATTTCCACTTTTTCAAAGAGAAAAGGCTATGAGTTTTTGAAAAATCATTATTTGGGCTCCTTTAAAATACCTGATCTGAAACTGATAATTTGAGATTATTTTTCAGTTCATTTAAAATTTGTAAGATTGCTTTTTCTGAATAGGATGCTTTCTTTGAACTAATGTTCTGTGTCACATAGTGCTTTACATATTTCTGCAACTAAGAAATAGTTCAAGTAAAGTCATGTTCATCTAATGAAGATAATTTCAGCAAATGAGACAATGTATATTGCAATACAATGCAATTCAGTTCTGTAGCTTTTTTTTTGCGGCAAATGTCATTTTTACTATAATACAGTCAGATTATTTTCTTCAGCAGCTTTATATCAGGTACTGCAAGCCATCTGGGGGAGACAAAGACAGAATCCTTCTCCATATCCATTCCATCTTTCCCTAGCCTTTCTCAACCATTACTTCACAGCCTCATCTGATATGCGATACTGCTCCACCACCATTTTATCTGCTCATCTGCTGATTGCTTTCCTGACACTTCGCCCTCCCGTAGTACTTGCTCTGATTGTCATCCAATCTCTTACTGAAATAGACTATGAGTTTTCATTTCCGTCACTCAGATGTGTTTATTGAATGCTTGCTGCACACCAGCTCTTAAAGTATCTATCCACCAGCAGTTTCAAGCATTGGCTATTACAGGGGCATAGGCTTAAAAACAAAGATGATTATTTGAGCACAGTCTTTTTTTCAGTCATGTAAGCTGTGGATCAAAGTAAGAACAACATGTTTTTGGTAGTCTGTTCATATGGATCCTCTACTGAGTGACTTTACAGCCAAATCACAATAAATAAATAAACTGGAGAGTTGAATTTTTAAAATAATATAAATTCTTAATGCTAGATGAATACCACAAGCAAACCGTGGTGAGTGTTCATTTAAATCTGCAATTAATTGATTTTGAAGTGTTTATATCACTTTTTCTTTCTGAAAGTGTTAGTGTGAATAGATTCAGAGAAATTAATTTCATACTATGCAGAACTGTGAAAAGTGTTGCAAACTTTCAAGTTGCAATATTTATATTTTGCTTACTTGAACACACATACAGCCTAGGAAATAAAAACTCTGACAATGACTGATCCAATCAAGCGAAACTAGCAAATTCCTGAAAAATCATCAAATTTTACCTGCTCATGTCTTAAGACTTATTATTAGGCTCTATTACATCTGATTGCAGTAAACAACTAAATATGTAAAAACTGCATAGAAAATGTTTTTCTTTAGAAATTACTTTTAAAACCCTTACCTAAAACTGGGCCACGCAGAAAATCAGAGGGTCTCTTCTCTGAAATCTGTTAACAAAATAAATAAATGAAAATGAATGAGCACAGAGGAAGCTGAGGTGCACCTTAGATCTTCCAAATGCTGAATGAATGTATTCAGAGACATTTTGAAAAGCTGATAAGGCAATTGAATGCAATGGGTAAATTGATGTGGAGTACTTACTACCTCTAGCAATAGGACTGCTTCAAGTTTTTTTGTTTCAGTGACAGTAAAGAGAAAACCTATTATTCACATCTCAAGTATTGCTTGGTAACTACAGTACATGCTGTAAATCAATATGGTAAAGCAATGCAAACTGCATACATTAATTGAACTAATGTTCTATTCTGTACCCTCTAAGTGGGGAAAAAAATATCTTTTAATTACCGTGAAATCTAATTGCAATTTATAAGATATGCCGTCTAGCCTAATGATTCCTTTTCAAATACAAACAAAACCTGGGCTATATCAAACAGCCGTTCTTCACTTTCTGGAACATATTTGACCCACTGGTGTTGCAAGGCAGACATGGGCATTATGCAGGTGACTGGGGTTTTAGCAATCTCTTTAACACATAGGAACATCCTTATGTGTTGAGATCACTGTCACAACGTGCAGCTGAGTGCATTTCCCCTGTTTATTGGCATATACTGGAGCAATACTACCTGTTGGGCTGGATTTCTTGCTGCAGTGCTCAATAAGTACTTGAAAAGAAAGATATATCTCATCTCTATGACACTGCTCAATCCAGCTTTGAAGCCGGATTGAACAAAATAGTGACCACCACAGGTTTTCATTTCAGTGAAAGAAAGCATTCCTGTCTCCCTCTTAAACATGAAATGGTGACATTATCAGTTCCCAAAAGCTGCCCATAGGTTTACTTTTCTTACAGTTTCGGATAGAAATTGATACTTCAGTATGAGATATAATTACAAGAAGATCCAGGAAAGAGAACTGAGGGCATCTTTCTAAAGTACTAAAGCTAAGACTGGCAGATGGAGCTTAACAGCTCACCACACTTTCAAGAAAATTCATACTGTGAAGATAAGACAATATCTTGCAGAAAATAATGCAACAGCTAATTCTTCCAGCATTCTGGAACATCTGAATGATGATCTGCTTCCTGTCTAAACATATTTCTTAATATTTGGTTGCACTCTTTCCTTTTCAGAATCACAGAAAGTTTTTATTTCCAAATGAAGTATTCTTGGAAAAAAACATGCTTGCCTTTATGTGAAAATCAATCTATTACTAAATTAAATATCATCTGAAGCTCTGTTTTTGTAGCAATGGGTCATCACAGTCTTTTTGTTTTTATTATTTTGGAATACATTGTTTCAGAACAGTCAGTAAGGCAACTACATCTGCTCATTAGAACAAGTTAAGAAGATTCTCTCTTTTTAAAATGTTTTTACAAAGCCTACTCCCACTGAAATATGGTATAGTTTCTGTATTCCATAATTTCTTCCAGAATTAACTTTCTACCAATCTACATTCATTTTTGCTTCATCATGAAAATGAAATTCTTGAAACACAAATAGAAAGCACTGTTATAAATGAAAGTAGACTATAAGATTTATAGTCTACTCAAGGGAAGAAACAGAATATAAAATTTCCTGTAAAGAGTACTGTAGAGAATGATTCCTGATAAAAGATCAATCCTGCTTCCTCAAAACCAAGGGAATATTATTTTATTTTGTATTAAATACGTTTCACTTAATTCATGGAAAGATGAAGAAAAACAGTAAGACAATAGTGTTTGCCCTGGAAATCTGTATACTGAACCCTCACTTTAGTACCGTTGAGAAAAAAATCCCCATAATTTATGCTCCCAGTTTCTCAAAATTAGTCTCACTGAGATAAGAGCCTCCACCCATTTGTTCTGTGAACATCTACAGAAATGGAGAACAAAGAAAAAATGGTTTCTGCTTTTTCCCATGCTTTCAGTGAAGTCTGTCATGCTGAGAGTACAACTGCTATAGGTAGCAAATGTCTAACCAAGTACCTGCCCCAGCAACATGTAAATCATAGAATGGCCAGGGTTGAAAATGACCTCAAAGATCATCTAGTTTCAACCCCTCTGCTATGTGCAGGGTCGCCAACCACTAGACCAGGCTGCCCAGAGCCACATCCAGCCTGGCCTTGAATGCCTCCAGGGATGGGGCATCCACAACCTCCTTGGGCAATCTGTTCCAGTGTGTCACCACCCTCTGAGTGAAAAACTTCCTCCTAATAACCAACCTAAATCTCCCGTCTTAGTTTAAACCATTCCCCCTTGTCCTATCACTATCCACCCATGTAAACAATCGTTCCCTCTCCTGTTTATATGCTCCCTTCAAGTACTGGAAGGTGTTTGAAAGACAATAACTGAGGCTGACTTGAGTGGGAGGACTTTGCCCTGGCTTCCGTTGATCAACAGCCCAGAGGATTTGGTCGTACCTGAGAGGTGTCCTGACCCAGGTTTTGCCAGGTACTTGTACAGACCAGCTCCCTTGGATGGTGAAATCTTCTGGTACTTACCACCAGCGGCACAAACCCCAGCACTTGCTGGACTCACAAATTCCATATTACCCCCTTGGCCACGATCCAGTACAGATACACTAGGCTGTCAGGAGATGAGTGACTCCATGATTATTCTTGGGCAATGAGATGAGAAGCAGGAGTCAGATCCAATAAGGGATTGCCCTAATGCTCCAAGCCACTGCCCCTTGCTACACACGGGCAAGCAGGAGTTAGGCAAGGAAAGGGGTGTACTGGTTGTACTGGATCTCCACCTTTTGTTCAAGGAGGAGAATTGCACCGAGAGGTCTGAGAGAAGGGGAAGAAAGTGGGACGTGCGGGCTGCAGCATTGCAGCTGACACAGGCATTGTCTGAGGAATCAGAACACCAGACCTTCCACATGAGCCCAATGCAGAGTTTTGCCAAGGGGGGAGAATGGAAGAAGTTGCACTTTCAGCCTTACAGATAGATGTCTTTCTGCACCCACAGAAGTGCCTTGTGCCCTTGATGCTGAAGGCAGCAACCCAGAGCTGGGGAATGGGTACATGGCCCCTGAACTCTGACCAGCAGGAAATCAGGAGAACAGAATGCAGTCACTGCCAATTTTTACCAGCTCGACTCTGCTTTAAGACTCATTGCAAAGTTTCAGAAAAACTGTCCCCCTGAAAGAAAAGGAACAGGGTTGAAAAGGAATAGGGTTGATTTTAATCGTTTTTGTTGTCATTTCTTTTAAAATATACAACCAGACTGTGGTGTAACACTGTCAGTGATAGCAGACAGTTCCATAAGGAGCTCATCCACATCCTTCTCAGCGTCTACATCTTCTCCTTTCAGTTCTTCTCCTGTGATTTCCATCATTAACATCATCTTCAGAGATGAGTGCTTTCCCCGCCTCTGTGCAGTTCAGCTGCTGCGTCTTATCTGCTTCTTGTGAAGAATGGGATGCTGTGTTTGAGACCTCTTAATGTGCCACAGAGTCTGCCTGGCATCCCAGAGGCAGTTCCAGACTTGGGAGAACAAGGAAGAGAACAATCGGTACATGACATTTCTAACTGGAGATATGCTTTCAGCAAGCCAGCTCTGATATCTGTAGTTAACTCCTCCTATACCTCACACTCACATAGGGATGGCGATTCAGTTAACCTGAGGCTGCCTTTAGAGTGCAAGATAACAGCAGGTACATTTTTCATAGTGGGAATTTATCTGTATAGATAGAGGAGGACAGTGCCTGCTCTTTCCTACCACCCTGCTCCAGCAGGTTTAGGAGTCTGAGCAATGCAGTCTTTTTGCATCTGGGGAGAAAATGCCTTTGGCACCTAATGCAAACATCTCTCGCTAAGATATACCTAAGGCATTGAATTCTCTTCCCCCTACCTCCTCCCAGTCCCCTCTAGAAACAGAAACCAGTAAGATTTTCACAGCAAATGTATCTAGCCTGCAGAAGTGCATTTAGCCCACCTACAGCAATGAAAAGTGGTTTTGTGGACTAAGTTGGAGAACACATCTTTAGGCAAACACTCACATCAATTCTCACATGTCTGAACTTGCAGTTGCTCCTGAAACAGCAACCCTCCATCCACAGTCGGCAGGCTCATTCACTCCCCAGAGCTGTTTCACAGTGGTGGAAGGGACTCCCTGCAAGCAAAAGGAAACCACACAGGAAAATAAGAGTATAGCCTGAAACAAGTCCATGCTATTAGCCCAGGTTGTTAGCAGCGAGAGCAGAATTCCACTGATTATGAAGGTAACACATCACCAGTAGGTCTCTGCCTGCTCCACCCCTTTCTCTTAAAAATGAGGAAAAGGAAGAAAATCCAGGCAAAAGAAACCTAACCATACGTCAGTACAGGTAGAGTAGAAATAGAAGTAGTAGTCGTCTCCTTGCTGAGACATGGGGAAATTCTTAGAGCAAGTTTGGGCTCAGAGGAATTCCCCGCTCTTGGAAAGAGATGGCTGCACTCTTGGACTGCTTGGATCTGCAAAACGTCCGCTCAGACAGGAACCCTACAGAAGGTATTAACAAGGGAAGAATTATAAGGAACAAGCATTTTCCTAGCTTTCTTTTTATGCAATTTAGACTCTCGAGGAGGGCAACGCCTTGGAAACAGCTGGTTGCAAGAACTGTGCCAAATCTAAATCCAAATTGTGTCTAACTGCCACGACTTCTCCCAGCAAGTATTGTCCTCCATCTCATCAACAGTTATATACCTTGAAGCACACATTTTGTGTTCCTGTCATGAAAAAGACTCCCTTTATCATCTACTCTTGCTACAGCTGCAATGGATGCACTGGTATGACTCAGATGTTTGACAAACCCACAGTTCTGACTTACTCAGGCACAGCTGCAGTCCTTCTCCTCTCCAGCTAAAACACCAGTCCAATGGCTGAGCAACACCGTCAGTGAGAGTGGGCAGCACCTGTCAGCCACCACCACTATCACTGCCAGCTGGGATGAGGGCTGATGCAGAGTGTCCACACTCCTGCACAGCGCTCATGGCTGTGGCACACAGCCAACCAGTGCTTGTGATGTCACCTTGCTTGTGATGTCACCAGATAGTCCATGTCCCCAGCTGAGCACCTGGCTCTCCACCATGACTTCAGCGGGGTTTTGTGTAACGCATGGGCAGCCTGGTCTAGCATTACATATGGAGGTTGGCGGCCCTGCCAGCGACAGGGGGATTGGAGCTTGATGATCCTTGAGGTCCCTTCCAACCCAAGCCATTCTGTGAAGGCCACAATGAGGTCTCCCCGGAGTCTTCTCTTCTCCAAGCTAAACAAGCCCAGTTCCCTCAACCTTTCTTCATAGGAGAGGTGCTCCAGCCCTCTGATCATCTTTGTGGCCCTCCTCTGGACCCGTTCCAAGAGCTCTGCATTTTTCTTGTGCTGGGAGCCCCAGGCCTGGACGCAGAACTCCAGATGGGGCCTCACAAGAGCTGAGTAGAGAGGGACAATCACCTCCCTCTCCCTGCTGGCCACCCCTTTTGTAATGCAGCTCAGGATACAGTTAGCCTTCCAGGCTGCAAACACACACTGCTGGCTCATGTCCACCTTCTCGTCCACCAGTACCCCCAAGTCCTTCTTTGCAGGACTGCTCTCAAGGAGTTTTTCTCCCAGTCTGTATAAATACCTGGGATGGCCCTTGGCCTTGCCCAACACCTTGCACTTGGCCTTGTTGAACCTCATTAGGTGCCCATTTCTCCAGACTGTCCAGGTCCCTCTGGATGGCTTCCCTTCCCTCCAATGTATCGTCCACACTGCTCAGCTTGGTGTTGTCTGCAAGCTTGCTAAGGGTGCACTCGATGCCATCATCTGTGTCATTGATGAAGATGTTGAAGAGCGCCAGTCCCAAGACCGACCCTTGGGGGACACCACTTGTGACCGGCCTCCACCCAGACATAGAACCATTGATCACAACCCTTTGGCTGCGACCAGCCAACCAGTCCTTAATCCATCAAACCGTCCATCTTTCAAATCCATACCTCTCCAATTTTGAGAAAAGAATGTGGTGAGTGACCATGTACAATCTAAAGATTATAAACTGCAAAGCCTGATGAATCATTAGGAAGATTTAAATTGTATCGCTAGCCTAAGTCTCTCATGCCCATTCCTCATAGAAATTCTCATAATTTCCCACAGAGACCAGCAAAGAAAATAAAAACTGGCATTAGTAATACAATTTCTAGGAAAAAACAGCATGTGCTTAAACAGTTTGGAGTACTATAATATGAGCCAAGTCGTTGCAACAGCCAAACACACGCTTCATAATGAATAAGAAATATGTAATTCTGCAACTGATACTACATACTATCTATGGAATAGAAAAAACCTTTCCTGAAGAAAGAAAGGTTTTTCAGGCGAGGCTGGATCTGGCCCTGGGCAACCTGTTCTACCTGTAGATGTCCCTGTTCATTGCAGAGCAGTTGGACTAGATGACCTTCAAAGGTCCCTTCCAACTCTAAGGAGTCTATAATTCTATGATTCTATGATTCTAAGATTGGAAATGGGCTGTCTATAAAGTGGGAAATGGACAGATCAAACAAGAGAGCCATTCCAGACAGAATATTTTTTGTTCTTTTGTGACATATGCTTCAAGTAGTTAAACAAAGAAACAGATAGTGTAAAAACAATTAAGCAATTCATTTAACCAAAAACAACTAGACACTTGAGATTAGGCTAACAGTTTAAAGATTAGAACATCTGAAAGGAAGTTATACTGAGAGATCTAGCATTAAGAAAGTAAATTCAAAGTGCAGCATATCCTGACCAGTTACTGTATTTTTTCATTGTTAAAAAAAACATGTAACCACTAGCTAGTATTACACACACATATATGTATATGCAAATATGAGAATGAGTAAGGGCTTTTCTATAGATCTTTCAAAGAATAAGATTTTTACCTTCAAACGAATAAAATTCTAACCATTTATTTTTTCAAGGATGCTATATCAAAAATGGATTAATCCACTGGCATAGAATTTTTTTTCTCCAAAGTTCACATTAAAATTAATGAGATGTCTTTTCCATAAAAATTAACAGAACGATAGTGCAAAAAATAGGAAAGGTAGGATCCTGGTATTGCCAAAAAAAAAAAAAAAAAAAAAAGGAAAAAATGCATAAAATGTACTTATTTTTACATGATTCTTTCACATGTGCCTACTTAAATTAGGCAATTATATTAAAGTTGATGCCATACTTTGAACTTAGAGTCAAAATACTAGAGATATTTCGTTTGATTTCCAGATATGAACTTAGATTCAATGAAATATTCAGCAACACCCTTTCCCTGTTTGACTTAGTAAAGATGACTGTGTATATGCCAGAAAAGGGAAGGAGATGAGAGAGGATTCCTTGATTCAAATACAGAAATGTATTAGATAACTGGAAATCTCATGCTCAGATAAGAAAATCAAAGTGCAGGATCCTGAAAGTAGCCTAGCAGTTTTTCTTCCTTAGTTAAAATGCTGTCTTTGCTTGCTTACAATAATGAGCACAATAATTTTTGAAGTGCCATATTGTATTCTTTAAGAACACAGTGCCGCTGTATTTTTTCTCCAACTAGGTACTTGCTGGAGAGAGAGTGGCAATAATACACCTCTATGAAGTGTTTTTTTCAATTTATTATAAGTATGAAAAAAGGTATGAACATTGTTCTTGAATAATTCTTTCTGTGAAATCAGCAGAAACTTTAGCAAATATATATATTACATTGCACAAAAGTATATTTTCTGGTATTGCTCCCATGAAGAAAAATGTCCCCACCATGTCACCAATGAAGAGATCCTCTTTCTCAGGACCTTGCACTATATCTTACTCTCTTGTTACTTCCCTAGTAGTAGATGAATTTGCAGTGGCCAAGCTGTGACTTCTGCCGCAAACACTTCTAAAGGACATAAACCATCTGGTGGGAAAGATTTCCTTCATCCTTTCTCTGTCATATTCTGTCATTTCTACTGTTTGACTTATTTAGAATAATATCATATAATAATAGAATCGCTAGAGTTGGAAGGGACCTTTAAAGGTCATTTAGTCCAACTCCCCTGCAATGAACAGGGACACTACAGCTAGATCAGGTTGCCTGGGACCTGATCCAGCTTTGCCTTGAAAATCTACAGGCATCAACCACATCTCTCAGCAACCTACTCCAGTGCCTCACCACCCTCACTGTAAAAAAACTTTTTCCTTATATCCAGCCTGAATCTACCCTCTTCGAGCTTGAAGCCATTTCCCCTTGTTCTATCACCAGAGATCCTGCTAAAGAGTCTGTTCCCTTCTTTTCTGTAGTTCCCCTTTATATACTGAAAGGCCGCTATCAGGTCACCTCACAGCCTTCTCTTCTCCAGGCTTAACAGCCCCAGCTCTCTCAGCCTGTCTCTTAGGAGAGGTGTTCCATCCCTTGGATAATTTTTGTGGCCCTTTTCTGGACGCACTCCAACAGGTCCATGTCTCTCCAGTACTGAGGACTCCACATGTGGACGCAGTACTCTAGGTGAGGCCTCATCAGCACAGAGTAGAGGGGCAGGGTCACCCCCCCTCGATCTGCTGGTTACGCATCTCTTGATGCAGCCCAGGATACAGTTGGCTTTCTGGGCTGTGAGGGCACATTGCTGGCTCATGTCCAGCTTCCCATCCACCAGTACCCCCAATCCTTTTCAGCAGGGCTGCGAACACTCTTTGACTCTTTTTTTTTTTACAAATTAAGCACAGTAAGACATGTAAAAGCTTCTTTTAAAATGTCTTGGTTAAACTGAGATGAAGTTGGAAGAAAGCAAGCAATATTAGTGTCCATGCATCAACAAATTAGGTGTCTCTCGAGATAATCTCACTGGGCTCGAATTCATTACCCTTACCCACAATGAAAAATTGCACAGATTTAATTTCACAACAAGCTACATACAAAAGAGGGTATTAAATGCCACTAATGAATGTAGAATCAGGCCCACTGACAGAAGCCAGAATGCAATCACTGCTGAATGTAAGACTTGCTGAAACATGCTCTGTGCCAGTATCCTTAATATGCAATCTCCATTCATAAACTTGATCTTTATTTGTAGTCATTTCCTAAACCTTACTTGCATACCAGCTACTCATCTTATTTACTTTGTGAATAATGTATGTTTCTTAAACCCACTTAAAACTGAATTCATTGTGAGATGAAGAAGTGAAACACACATAAGCATTATATTTTCGTCTGTTATTATGCAAATGCAGTTATCATTTTACATGAAAAGTCTCTTTTTTTGATGACACAACAGATTCTTAGTTTTGACTCATTACGTCAACAGTAACTAAAAATCAACAATATCAATAGTTTGAAATATTTTATAACAGTTTTTAACACTAATATAAAAAAATCATGGTTTTTTTTTTTTTTTTTTTTTAGAAGTAGTAATAAGCTCTTTTGAGAGTTGTGTCTAAACTAGCAAGCTTTATCAAGAAGAATATAGGAACATCACCCAATTATGCTGAGAAGGAATAAGGATAGATAAAGCATAGCTGTAGTTGAAATTGGCAATGGAACTGGAGGATAAGAAGGAACTCTATCTGCACATTAGTAGCCAAAGATAGATGGCAGAAAATATATTTCTACAGCTAGGGAAACTTATGATAGAGAAACAGAAAAGGAACCTGGCAGCTTCTTTTTCTTCTGTCTTTATTAGTAAGGCTGTCCCCAAGCCCACCAGATCTCTGAGCTGTAAGGTAGAATCTGGAATAAGGAAGTATAGCGCACAGCATAAGAAGAAAGAAATAGGGACCTCTTGAGCAAATTGGCCATACACATACACATGAGACTATGAGGTTGTATCCAATATGGTTGCAAGTGTTCAGTGATACCACTGTCTGGTCATGCTCTTTTATCCTTAGAAGTTCGCAGTGACTGAGGGAGGTTCCTTAGGAATAGGAACAGCCAAACATGCCTATCTTCAGTAGAGTCAAGAAGAAGTACCTATGGATCTGTTTGATAGTCAGCATGACCCTAATCTCCTGGGAAAGAGATACATCAACTTTTCTTGGAAATCATATCCAAGGACAAGGAGGACAAGAAGGTGACTGGGAGTAGTCAACGTGAAATTTCTAAGGGTAAAGTGTACTTGACGAGTCTGATCCCTTTCATGATTAGATGACATGCATGAGAGGAGAAAAGTGAAAACTCTTTACTTTGACTTTAGCAAGGTCTTTGACACTGGTGATACTTGAAACAAGCCTTCTTCTAGGTGCACATAGGAAGGCTGCAAACCTGGACAGAGACTTGGTATTATATATGAGAAGAAATACAGTTTTAAAATTACATGGTTTAAATGGTAACAATTAATTTGTCTTAGAGCGGTAAAGATGATGCTCATTCCTGAGGTGGTTCAACAGCTAATTTCTTTTAACAATGAAATGACAGAGTCCATGACTGAAACAAAATATATATATATATATTAAAACCAGTTAAACTAAACAGTTGAGTATTTCTCTAAAGCTTTCTCCAAGTCATAGATCCAAGTCAAAATTGTCCCCTACTCCCTCCCCAAAATAATTTTTTTAATCAAGGTCCTAAATCTGAGACACTCTCCACTTCTTCCCCCCTCTCCTTTACTCCCCCCAGACTAGTTTTTCACCAGGTTTAAATACTGCGTTCTCTGTATTTATTTACTTATTTTTAACTACTAAAGTTACAAGCTGGTGTTGCTATGTCTGAAGTCCACAGCCACTGGACGTGATTGAGTTTACAGTGATGTTACTAAAACAATTTACTTTTTTATGGTGATAGATTTTTGTTTACAGTTCAAGGGGGAAAATATCATTTGATTTGCAGGGTTTGAGGAAATGATTTATGTAGCATTTTCTGACTACTGTAATCAAAATTGAAGAACTTATATTACACTCTGTGCACAGTGATCTAAGATCTCATTTATAAACCTAATATAACATATAACAGAATACTGGACAATAAATCAAGAAATGGAGACACTGATGACTAAATTATACAAAATGTGAAAGATTCATGACTGAACTGCTGAAGCTGGATTTCTTGGGTACTGTAAATATCAGAGAATTCAACCTATTTTAATGCAAGTTCATAAATTCAGTTTACAAGCATAGTGTAAAGAAGAAAAAAGAAATAAAACCACCATGAGTAAAACATTTCTCTCCTAAGAAACATGACTTCCCAGTTTCATATTTTATACAATAATGCACTCCAAGATATAATTATAGTATACAAGTGAAACTAAATGTATGTTAATAGGAACCATTTTCCATTTGCATCAGGAAATTAAAAATTATTTGTTTCCAAGTTACAAAGCTGAATTTCAGCTTTGTTTTCTTGTACAACATGGGGAAATCAGAAGCCAAATTCTATCCAACTGTTGTTTCTTATAACTTGTGAATCCAAGCAATTGTGACTAGAAGATCTAATAAATCTCAAATTAATTGAGAGACATTGCTAATTTAAATTGCATGAATTATGAAAATAAATTTATTTATGTAGTGGACAAATGAGGAATACTGCACTGTTTCTCTGCGACATAATGTGGCCTTTGGATAAGGGCAAAGGCCCTGAAAACGAGGGATTCAAGAGCTGTGCCTGCCAAAACTGAACAGTGATGCCTGAGCACCATTGTCACTACGAACAGATTATTCATTTTCCTTCCATTTTCATCTTCTGGATGATCACTCTGTGAGGCAAGTGCTATTGCTTCCTATGTGCTGGCACAGGAAGGCTTCACGTTCAGACAGAGCCTTTATGTGTTTCTATAATACAAATAACAATCAAGAATTTGTGACACTTTCAAGTACAGCTGAACCACAGAATGTTTATATTAAATCTTTACTGGAAGTTCTGTCATGGGTCTAAGTGCGCTTTAGGAGACGTTGTTGAGTTTTAATGGGTTATTACGTAGACCTATCTTCACCTCTGTCTTGCAGAAAAGTATAGGAATGGATCTCCTTCTCCCATGCATTGGCTCATGGGGGAATAATTTTGTAATAGTAAAAAGTGAATTACTTCAGTCTCTGACACTTTTGATTAATTCTTTACTGCACTAACCACAGATTTTCAAATACCAAAATTTACATGAAAGCATAAGAGAATTTTCTCTTACATTCTAGTTTGCCTTCCATTTACCTTAAGGTAACTTTCTTAAGCGACTTTGTGCTTGATCTATATCTTGTCAAAAAAATACTTTCAACAATGGAGGTGGAGACTGAGGCTTTTAGCAGTGAAATGCCATATGATACCATCATTTTTTTTTAAGTAGAACACTGCACTGAGCTAAGTAAGCTTCTCTGCGTGAAACAGCAGCTACTGGCATACTTCAGCAACCTTGTACACAGTATGGGTTGAATACATTTTTCAGTGCATTATCAACAGTTCTCAGCGAAACTCAAAAAGTATTCCCTAACACCTTCAAAAATATTTTGCATTTACATATTTTGAATCAGAATTATGTTTTGTCATTTGACTGAGAAAATTAATATTAGATAATATGTTTTCTTGCATTTTAGGATATATTAGTTGAAAATTTTCAGCCTTTCCTAAGTGGAAATGTTAAATGTTATACACTGAGATGTACAACATTTTGTTTGATTGGTTGTTTTGCTTTGGTTTTGTTTGCTTTTTTTTCTTTTTTGTTTTTCTTGTTTTCTACTAGATATCATATTTTTTTGTTTGTTTGTTTGGCAGTTCTCTAACACAGGCTTCTTAGCTGGATATCAGAAAAAAAATCTTTACAGAAAGGGTTGTTAAGCACTGGAATAGGCTCCCCAGGGAGGTGGTTGAGTCACCATCCCTGATTGTGTTTAAAAAGCATTTGGATGTGTTGCTCAGGGACATGATTTAGCGGAGGGTTGTTAGAGTTAGGGTAGTACGGTTTGGTTATGGTTGAACTTGATGATTTTTAATGTCTTTTTCAACCTGAGACATTCTATGATTCTATGACTTGCTCTGCCATGCCCCGTTATTCTAAAAAACAAATAAGAAATTGTAACCACAAGGTTAAATGAAAACAGTTTAATATATTTGCTAAAGCCATAGATACAATCTTATACAGGATAATAGTAGTATTTTAGTGTGTTTAATAGAATGTGAAAATTCGGCAGTATCAGTGAGAATTTGTTTTCAGAGTTCATGTATAAAAATGTTTTTCATTTTCAAGTTATTAATGTGTGATGCTTGAATTAACCAAGTTCTAGGAAGAAGGACACTCTACCATTAATAAAAAGGCAACACTCTTGTAAGTACAAATTTTTAATATCTCTTCAAAAAATTAGTTGGATACTTCATTTTGTTTACTTGTTAAAAAAACACACAAATACTAACATATTATTCTTACTGGTTTATTTGGAAAAGATTTAGTGATTTCTGATGACATTTCTCTACAGTGAGTAATAGATCCTGCAGCTGTTTCCTCTCAAGTTAAATACCAAATATTTACATTCCTCAATTCTTTCCAAACTATATTCCCTCTCATTCATATACAAAATTAATTTCAAGTTAAATATAGAATATAAAATTTGAAACTTTCTGAATCAAGGCTACATGCAAGCATTTGATAGAGGCATCCATGAAACACTGTGATTACAAAGCAACATTCTGAAGATACTTCAGGCTTAATACTCCAGAGATGTTATATACTCCCTGCGTTCTCTTCATAACAGATGACTGTGCTTCCTTTATCTATGACAAAAGCTGACACTGAATGTCAAATACGAATGTGAACACAGTTGCTGAAATACATTTGACATGCATTAAAGCATAGTCAAAGCTGTGCTACAATGTCAACTCTCTTCTGAAAAAAGAAATAAGCACTGAGCCAATGTGTTCTTTCACCAAGACATGCAAATCCTAGTGGAAAGTTTCCAGATTACTAACTAGAGGACACAGAGTTTTACTTTTTTCTTTGGAGTTTTCTCAGCATAATTCTTACATGTGGAAAGTTGATTATTACAGTTTTATTTCTCAATATCAAATATGCTAAGATAGTCACGTTCAGCAAGTGTTGTGTGTAACAGGTCCTCTGTACAGATTGATAGAAGCAACATTATAATCAGCTACCTAAACATATAATTGCACTCTATTATCTGCAGCTGTGTTGTAGGAATCTTCTTAATGCTCTATGTTAACATTTCAGTTTTAAACTATTTTTAACAAAGAAAAAGAAATACTGCTTTAAGTATAACCTGAGTTCAGCTTTAAACTTTATCTGTTTACTTTTTTTTGTTGTTGTTTTTACCAAAGTAGAAAGCCAAATGTTTTAAAGGCACTTTGTAGCTTTTAACTTAAAGAGATATTTTTAGATAAAGTAGAAAAACATATCTAACTATGTTTTGAATCCTGCAGTGGATGCTGAGAGAATAGAAGACCCTCTCACTAGATGTCAAAGATAATGATGGTATCTCTGAGATACAAAACAAATCCTGTAAGACATCAGAAAAGAATGGAAAAAAAACAGTGTTTTCACAAATCGTGTATCCTAGGACATACCTCACTCAATCACTCAATTAACTTTTAACTCATCTCAAATAGTTTCCTCTGTCAGGAAAAGAACATTAGAGAATTCTACAATAAATGCACATGAACATATATGGTATTTAAAAGGCAACGGCACCAAACTTGAAAATAAAGTTATGTATTGCAAACTTAACAATGACTCTATTAAAAACAACAGTCACTGAGTGTGAGATCTCTAAATGGTACAGTTTATAAATGGTATACTTTATACCATTTAATTCCAAAAACTGAATTCTCATTTTTTGATAGAATCTGTAAGAATAGTGACCAATGTAAGAAATTATTGTACAAAAATGCCTTGACACTTCTTTATATAGGAAGGCATTAAAATCAGCTTCTGTTTAAATTAACTAACCTCTGGATATATTAAGATACATCCCGTGAAATGAATTTTATTACTAGTATCTTGTTAAGATTCACCATTTATTTATCTATCCCTGGAAGAAAAAAAAAATCAAATATACTGCCTTAGCCAGGGTATCAAAGAAAGGTCCACTTTTTCAGTATATTCAACTTCTCTGCCTGTAAAACATCTAAGAGTACTTTTCTAAAGGTAGATTTCTCCCTACTGACAGTTCTCATCTATGTAGGTCTGCCAAAAGTGTAAACATTGAAGAACACAATTAAAAAGATTCACAAAAATCTTGTACAAAGAATAGCAAGCAATGAAAAATGGTCTAATAGATAAATATGGGAATCATAGTCAGATACAAAGGAATTCTCTTCTAGATTATAAACAGTCACATCTTCCTCGATTTTTGTGTTTGTTTGCTTTAAATACAGCGGATGTTTCTAGACAAAACCTAGCTAAGGTTCTAAATTTGAACACAAAACCAAGGAAACTCATCTACACTTCTTTACATTGAAGAATAGGCTCTGTTAAGGTATTAGTTCTTTTTATGAGAATGAGCCACAGTTAATTTTTGTGACCTTAAAAATAGGAAATTACATTCCAACATAGCACAGTCCTTTTAAAAATTAAATATTAAATTACTCCTTTTCTTTGAAGCCCACAGTAAAGTGCATAGTATGTATGAAGTATGGCACTAGAAGGTGGTGTTATCACATGTGACAACTGATGGCAGTGGCATGGTTTACACTTCTTGATGAATTATTTCATTCTATTGATTTATTTCCAGGTGAACACAAGGCACTGACCAACCAGCCTGAACTAATTTCAGATTCATACTAGTCCATAGAAAACTTCAACATGTGTCAGAATCTCTCAACATCAAATGGCAACAACACTGTAATATACTTTCAGAACTGAAAGTTTATATTTGTCTTGATTTTCCCTTTCCTGAACTGGAGAACATTTTAGGCATTGCAGCACATATTGTACTGGAATATGTATTATGTTTGATGATATTTTCACTTAAATACAATACATGACACAAAAGGCCATGGTACAGTTATTTATGTCTCCATTTGTAATGACATATACTTTATCCTCATGAAGCATGCTCTTTATGAAATATATTTCCTGCATAAAAGGGATGGCCTCTGCTTTTACTTTTCTCCTGCAACATATATAGTGGCATGGCAAACAAGACATTACTGTTGTTCACAAACCACGCTTGGCAATCTGTCTAAAAATTATCTTCTCATACCAAAAAACTGACTGAAACTTTAGCCTGTTATTGTGAAGAAAGAACGTTATCTTCTTCCTACTGTACGCTCCATTAACTTTACTGCTATAAAACTAAAAGCAGTCATGGCTAATAAGACATGAATTCTAGAAACTTTGTTAAGACATCACTCTTTCTAGAAACATTAAGGCCACTAGTCTAAATCCTAGATTAATTCAAATATGTTAATCCATCAGCTTTGCAGAAAAGAAAGGATTGACAAATCCTTACTTTAAGTCTCATGGAAAATACTTTCCTATACATCTGGAAGCGTAGAGTGGTGCAACTGGTTACAGGATCATGATAGGTGGGTCAGCCAAATAGACAGAGTATTGTACTGTCAAATCAGATTTCCGTTCTCTGAACTGGAAGCTATTCCCTGTACTCTGTTAGATATCTGAGAACACATTTCTTAGCCCCTTTGAGTCAAAAATAGTAACATGACTTCCTCCATTCCACAGATTGAAAATTTCCTTGCTCACGTACTTTTCTTCAGTAAAGAAGACCTCTCTAGGCAATCTCATGGTACATAAATTATTTAGTGGATAAATAATTAATCAAAAGATTGGAAAGATATGACAGGATAAAATGATTTATTTTCTCAAGACAGGAAGGCTACCAGTTGCATCCCACAGAGATCTCTGAGGGGAACATGTGTTTTTCAACATATTCTCAAAAGGGCCGAATAATAAGGTGATAAGATTTGCTATTGATGCTAAGCTACTAAAGGTAGAATGGGACTAAAGGAATAACTACACAAGTGCTTTCTAATACTGGCAGATGAAACTCATTGTAGATAAATGTAAAATGCTGTACATTGGATAGGGGAAATCAATCCTAAGGTTACTGGCAAAATGATGGACTCACAACTGACTTAGTGCTCATATGAAATCTTGGAAGTGTCATAGATAAAAAAAGATTAGTTCACCATTCAATAGTGTTCAAAAATAGCCAATATAAAGCTAGAAATTACTGAGAAAATAAAACAGAAAACAAGGTGATTTGTACTACATTATTAATTTGTGTTTCAGTAGCATCCAGAATATAGCGTACAGTTCTGGACATGCTCCATCTGAAAAAAAGACTCAAAAGATTTAAAGAAATGTTGGAGAAGGCACAGAGTAAGGATGAAAAGAGTGACTTGGAAAGGTTTCTGTGCACTGAACAGTGGAAAGAGATGATTAAGAGAGATATGAAAGAGGCCTACAAGGTCACAAGAGATAGTGAGCAGAAAAAAAATAGGAATCAATTTTTCACTGTCTCTTCCGAACAAGAATTAAGTGATGTCAGATGAAACTACAGGATGGCAGTTAGAAACAAAAGATTTTTTTCTTTCACATGATGGATAGATAATCTGGAAAACAGTAACAGGAGACAGAAGACAATAAAAGTTTATAAATATTATATATTATATAAATATAATAGTATATAATAGTTATATAATAGTATATAAATATATTATAAATATAATTTGAATTTTCCTCCAAGGATTTGTCCACTGAGGGTTAATAAAACACAGGATACATTCTTTGTGAGAGAGCCATTCTCTAGTGAGAGAGCCTTATATTCTGTATATATCATACATTCTTATACTTTGTTCCTATATTCTTGCCTAGGTGTACTTTTGGCACATCTGGAGATGCTTCTAGGCTAGACAGATTCTTGATCTCTCACAGCACAATCCTTGTGTACTTATGTCAGTTCTGCTCTGCTCCTGGCAGTGCTGTACACAAATATTGTGCCAGGAATTAAATGTTTGCCTCACTGGAAATGCTGTCCTAATTAACCTCTTTTTATTACTCATTTGTGAAGGAAGGATAATGCTTTTTTTCATATAATACAGTTAGATTAGAACATACATATACTTACCAGACTATTTCTGTTGGAGCTAGAAAGGTAGCAGGGAGAGGTTGACCTCAAGATAGCTGAAACCTTACCATGATTGAATGCTCTGACTAGAAATATATTTTAAAAGAAAAAAGAAAATAGAAGATAATAAAAAACTTTATATGAAAAGCTCATTATTACTGTTTTGCTAACAGTGTTCTACTTTAGCCAATTCTTGCTGAACTGCAATGTATAACAGATAGAACTGTCATTAAGACTAAAGAAGATATACTTTTTAAGTTGTTCTTCAAAGTAAGAGCATACTTTATTTGCAATGAATTAGCAGAAAATCAACTTTAAAATCATCTAATCCTACTGAGATGCACCCCTTCTTACAAGGTAATAGATGTAATGGGAGCATTCCTCTGTCAGTTTCCCTGCATCTAGAATAGCTTTTAGTACTGTTTGTTCCTTACTTATCCGTCAATACACACACACATATATATATTCAGAAATGTACAGCTATTTACTTAATACTCAAAATGGAGTAACTTGAGCCAAGGGCATTCTTCCTGAGGGTCACTTTCTAAGGCAAGTACTAAAGCTGAAGATATTTATACAAAATATCTTAAAATATTTTCATGTATTTCATGTTTTTTCATGTACCAGAAACAATGTAAGAACATAATTAATTAGCAATATAAGACCTACACAGAAAATTTTCAGTTAGTTTGTTGGAAATAATATTTTTATTCAAAGAAGGAATTAAACATTATCCCAGAAATACACCACAGCTAGTTCTATATAAAGCATGAACTTTGAAAAACAAGAAGCATAAGCCTTGCAATAACTATCTCACTATATCAAGAATTGTCACGGGGTTACCTGGACCAGTCTATGCCCGTGACAGGGACAGTGGGCCCAAGGGCCCCCTTCCCAGTCCCCCCCCCCCCAAAAGAGGAAGGGGAAGGGAAAAGGAAAGAAAAAAAAAAACAAACAGACCTCTAGGGAGGTAAACTTATTTTACTAACTATAATATAATATAATACAATCTAATTGAGACGGATAAATCAAACAAAGTGGAGAGAGAGAGTTAACGGAGCACTTGCCTCTTCATTGGGAATCCAAAGAATCCGCACCACCCCCAGCCCGTCCCTCCATGACGTGTAGGGGCAGGTAGCCGGATTAGAGTGTTAACACTTTAACTCCCAATGCACTACATGATGTTATGATGTGGAATACTGAAAAACCAAAATCACAAAACCGTGACAAGAATATAGATGAAAATTTGGTAGTTAAGCTAAATCCCTCTCAAACACATGCTGAAATATCCGTTATATTGTGACCATTTGTAGCCTTTTTTAAATTTCATTTTTAAAAATCCTATTAACTGAAAGTATTAATATCTTCATGATTACTTTTGGTCCTTGTTATAATCCAAGATTATGATTATAGACTGTATCGGCTAGGAGTATGTGTTCTTCTCAAACAAGAAATTACATAAATTCCAAGCCTAAGTACATGGGAAGAGGACATATTGGTCCTACTCAGATTCTCCTTTCTGCGATGTCAACTGCAAGCCAGTCTATCTGATATGGCTGCTGCAGAACTTTCAGACTTTTACACAGAAACGAGAAAAAAATCTGTTTTTCTTACCAATTTGTTTCTCAGTGACAGGTTCTGAGTTGGTTTTTGCTTTCCTTTTTTTTCACATTACTGAAAACTTTTCTCATGTAACTACTTCCACTACATCAGCATTGGTTAGAAACTCAATGTAAAAGATTGAAAATGCTAGAAGAGTTAATAATGATATGAAAATGACTTCACTACAAATATTGCCGGTTTCAGAACAGAGAGCCTTAAAACTTTTCTCTTTTACTGTGGCTTTCCCAGAACAATAAGGATACAATTACAAACCTTTCTATTCCTTAATATGAAAAAGTAAATAAAAGTCATGTTTGCACACACAACACATTAATTGTACAGCATCTTTTAAATTTTGACTCAGTTCATACTATAAATGCAAGCCCAAAAGCCCACAGACTCACTTGCAGCACTATTCTCCCAAGTTCCACTAACTCTACAGAAATAGTACAAGGAGGAAAAATCAGAAACGTGCCTACTAAAAAGTGCATTGTGGTATCCATGATGGTTTCAGCAGACTGGCAAGGAATCTACAGTACCAAGTACTAAAAAACCATTTCAAAGTCAGTAGGTTAGGTTAACTTTTATTCAGGTTAACTTTTCTCCCCCATGATCTTTTTGCTTGTAAAATTACATTCACAAGCACTGCCATGTGCCTCCTCCTTACTTTCCCAATATACACCATGCATTAAATGTGTGAAAAAAAAGAAAAGGGAAGAATGTGGCTGACACAAGCACTGTAATATTTCCCACTTGTAACCTGGCAGAGGTTTCCATAGCCATGAACTTTAACTGAGCTGTGCACAAGGCCTATACTTACTTAATCCTTTCCTTATAGCAAAACCAGGTTAGATATGAGGTGCTTGCTTCCATGCCGAAGAACTCTCTACCCCATACACATGGAATATTCAGACCATTTTCTCAACTAGGATTTCATTGAACACAAACACACACTATTTTCCATCAGCTGGATGAGGAATCCTTTGACTGGGTTCTGACCTGAAATCTGAGGCAAATCTGTTTGTTCATTTATCTGAAGTTGATTAATTTCATTATTGATCACTGCAGCTTTTTTATCATGGCTACAATGTCATAGGTTAATTCCACTTGCTGTGGTCTTGGCACCATATCTACTGAATTATTGACTTTTGTGCATGGTACTCCTTCATTTTGTTTATCCACAGTAATAAATCTTCAGCTCTGTTTTCAAATAAACAACACAGCACTGCTTAAGTGACTTCACTCCAAGTAAAAAGTCCTGCAACTATTCACCTACAAAGCAATTTTGGTTTCTTGTATCCTTAGTATTCTGTTTGCTTCAAAAGTTACAGTCTTTTATAAACAACAGTTAATTTTCCTGTGATTTTCAGGATAAAAAAGCCTAACTTTCCTTTACGAAGTTCTCAAAACAAACAAACAAATGAACAAAACACCACCACAAATAAAGTGATTAGTAACTTCTGAATCATCTGAGTATTTCCTAAGACTCCTGAGGACCCCATTGCTGAAATTCTACCACCCATTCTACAACTATCTTGTCATAAAGCTATTTATATTCAAACCCCATGTTGTGGGAGCAGAAAAACACTGACCTGGTGTCAGTAAGTAAGAAGAATACTGCACTAAGCAGAGCTAGATTCTGTACTTCAAAAAATTTTGACTTTTATTTCAATTGGAATTCTTCTCACTGAGGAAAAAGCATTGATACTGACAGGAGAAAATTACCTTGCAAAGAAACTCAGAGAACCGCAGAAACCTCCACACCCATCATTATATATTGTCATTCAAACTCCAACAACAGGGTTCCATATTTGATCACAGAGTACATCACAAAAAGAGTAAAGATCTTTGTTAGCCTACAAAACTAAACAGTCCTTATTTTAAAGATGTTCTCGAAGCAATAAATATTTGTATTTAAATACCTACTTGGCATGTTCAACTGTTCTACTGTGAAGATTATAAATTATTGTTTGCATTTGATTTCAATTCAACCATATTTAACTTTTTCAGATGTTTTGTTGCCTTCTTCAAGGAAGCTTCCTATTGTAGTCACAGATGTTATACGTGAGAATGATGTTTTTGTCTCCAGAATATTACTGTACTTAAATATCACTCTAATTTCTTTATGTTCAGAAAGATCCAATGTCTTTGCATATACCTTCAGAAGAAAATGATATAAGGATACCCCAGTTTACATTGTTATAACAGCTCAAGAGTCTCCATAATGAGTGATTAAATAGCAGACGCATAATATCAGAAAGAATCACATCAACATAGTGTTTCACTGGACACAGTAAGAAACTATAGCATTGTAAAAATCTATTTCTAAAGTATTTTACTGAATACATTGATTTGATGAACTGTCAGGAAAAGTCTCTGCTGGAGATATACTGAAATCTAAATTGAAAAGCAATTAAAAGTAAATTATGACAATAAAAGCTTGGAAATGAAGTGGGGAAGATTATTTTTGATTACACATTTACTTTCAAGTAAAATTCTTCATGAGCAATCAAACCAAAAATGTAAAGTTAAACATGAATTTAAGATCTCTTATTAAATAGATCACTATAGCTTTTTTACCATGGCTACAACATCACTTGTTAATTCTATTTGTTGTGGTCTTGTGCTGAATTGTTGATTGTTGTGCATGGTATTGATTCATCTCAGCACAACAGTCTAAGGTCAGAAAAATGAAAAGACTCAGAGGAAGTGTATAGTGTGATTCTTCGAGGGTAAAGTAAGATTCATTTAAGCCAAGCACCTGCTTCTTTCATCACCTATTGGAACAGGTCCAGAGGAGGCCACAAAGATGATCAGAGGGCTGGAGCCCTATTCTAAAGAAATAAAACTGTAACTTTCAACATGTTATCATATCTTCTAGTTTAGAGGCAAAATAGAAAGTTTTATTTATAGAGTAATTCAACAAGCAGTATTCAGGATATTTGGCTGACCAAATGCAGTAGGCTGACAGTTCTCTGTCAAACTGCTTTTTTACCTGCCTCACAATAAATCAATACAGATCTTTTTAGGTAAATAATCTCCATAAATGTTAGTTTGAAGGCATTAATGTCCTGAGATGTGACCAGAAAAGTATCTTCACTCATGTTCCAAACATAATACTTCATGTCAGAAGTAATCTTCCAAAAGCATATTTTCCCTCTAGAAAAATCATCCACTAGCTTACACAAAAGTTAGTTCCTTCGTTTCTACCCAGTCAACACAGTACTAGGCTGATTTCAATAAGTAGTCCAAGGAAACATTACATAGTATCAAATATATAGATAGATAGATGTAGATATAGATAGTACCAACTTTCTGCATCCTTTCATGACCTTTCTTGTTCAAAAGCCTGAAGTATTTCCCTGCCAAAGTTCTCATTTGATTCAGTGTAAGGAGAGGCTTCATATTCTCTTTTCCCTTTCAAGAACTTAAAACTTCTTCCTAACTCTTACCTTCTCAAATCCCTTGAGATTCATTTAACAGCATATCTGAACCTCTTGGCAGATTTCAGAAATAAATATTAGGTATTGGAAAGAGAAATTTAATAGTGTGGTGGGGAATGTTTTACCTGTAAAAATGTGAATCTTCAGCAGCGATTTCAACAAGTAGAAATTGTTCTTCCTTAGACAAAACTTTATAGAGAATCAGAACAAAAGAAAGCTCATTGATAGCAATTTTAGTAACTTAAGAAAAAGCAGTTAAACACATGGAAGAAGGAAATTCAATATTTGCTACATCTAACTTCCAACACCTTTTTAAAATAGTCTACCCAGCTTCCTTCTGACAGGCTCCTGGCCCTGCCCAGCATTCCCCTCCCCATGCCTTTGGCCCAGGACCCTCATTCAGCTCAGCCCTATGTACACAGCTCCTACCTGAGCTTTCTGTTAAGGTACCACAAGGGCCAGATGTTCCTTGAGTCTGGGAACATGTGTTATGCTCGGCTGGGCCAGGATGGCAGGGCCCATCCTAGCACTTCTCCCAGTGCCCCACCAGGAGTAGGGCCCCAGGAACACTGGGGCAGCCCCAGTTCCAGGCACCAAGTATCTCCTTGGGGATGAAGCCAGGACCAGGCCAGGCCAAGCCATGGGCCCACCAAATTATGTTGCCATTAGGTAACGAGCATAAAGCCTGCCACTGACTCAATGATTCCTTAGTTCAGTAAATCTGATTTTGCTACTGCTAGAAAAATGCCCAAGGCTCTGTATTGCCCTGACAACACAGGGATCGAGATTTGTCTATCTGCAATACTCTGGAGTGTGTTAGTGTTACTGAAAGATGATGAATAATCACTTCTAGTTGTATTTTTGTTAGGCTTTTAATGTATTCATTGTGCTAATTTTAAATTGTTGGCTTCACATACCAGGCGGATTCAGTTTTGTCCGTAACAAGATTTTGAGTTTTAACAAACCTAACTAACTTTATTTGGATGTCTCATTTTCAAAAGCAAAACATTACTGAATCTGAGCGAATGGAAAGGCTGAAATTTGCTCAGCTAACTGATTTCGTAAACGACATTCAACTTTCAGAAGTCTCGTACAGTAACTGTCTAAAAGCAATCATCTAAATGCCCATATAATTGAGATTGGTGGTTTTGATAACGATTAAAGCAAAACATTTTTGAGCTACTGGTCTGACTTTCAGAGGTCTCCAAAATGCAGCAATATTATAATTCAGTGGAACTATGTTTCTTTAACTTAAATTATTCAGTTAGCTAAAATACCAAAAATCTGATGTCTTCTCCAAGATCCATAATTTGTAATTCAGTGCAAGAGTTTTACTGCAATTCCCCAATGTTCAAGTATAAAAAAATAAGAAATGAAAGAGTAAACAGAATCCTGATCACTTTCTTCCCACCTCACCCCCACTGAGTACACTACAATTGGACAGCCCTAGAGTGACATCTACAGTTCAGAATAATAGGCAAAGGAAGTAAAATTCACATCCACTTATCCTTCATTAGCTAGGAAACAAGAGAGAACTAATGATTAAATATTGCATGAAGTAAGAATACGAAAAAGGAAATCATTTTACCACAAAACACACTTGCCAGGAAGCAACAGCAACAATTCAGTCTACCTGTCAATTCAGCTCCTCTGTCAGTGGTTTCCTACCACTACCTTTTCCTAACAGTTTTAGAAAAGCTTAACTCTGCTCTAAGAAAGGAACATCAATTGAGTGCAGCTGAGAGATAGTCAGACCTGGGGAAAAAAGCCATCTGATGAATCAATCTTTTTAGATGATGGATCACAGGAACTAGTAGGAAGTAGAGCTTGAGGAGGGATACAAAAAACTCAGTACAATATATTGTGAAACAACAAAATTGTACATTATCAATAAATACAAAAATCCATCACTTTTCCAGTAGTTGTGCAGTCTGAAATACTTGCTTTGACACTAATAAGCAGAATCATTGCTCTCTATAACTACATAAAGGGAGGTTGTAGTGAAGTGGGGGGTCAACATCTTCTCTCGCGTAACTAGTGATAGGACTAGAGGGAATGGCCTCAAGCTGTGCCAGGAGAGATTCAGGCTGGATGTTAGGAAGCAGCACTTTTCCAAGAGAGCAGTCAGGCGCTGGAATGGGCTGTGCAGGGAGGTGGAGTCACCAAACAAGGAACGTTTAGATGTTGTGTTGAGGGACATGGTTTAGTGAGAACTATTGGTGGTAGGTGGATGGATGGATGGGACGGTCTTGTAGGTTTTTTCCAACCTTGCTGATTCTATGGTTCTATGATCATGAATTACAGTTCAGATAGCAAAGCTCTTCCTCTGCTATAAATGTATTATAGTACTGTATTCCAATTTATGGAATATTTTCAATACATAAATGTTAAACATAGCATTCAAAAATTAGTAGTCATTTCTGAAATAGGGAAGCATTTAATACTGGCTTTAATGCACATATGAAGAAAAATCCATGCTGTTGATAAGGACAATGGCACCATGAAAAAAACCAATACGTTTATTTGATCAGATGGTATTTCTGGAACTAAACACACGATATTTTAATACCAAAAGAATTCATTAATATAGTAAAACTTAGTCATACAAGTCAGAAAAGGTGGAAATGTCATTAGAACATTCATTAGAAGATAAGTGTTGGTTGCGAGATGACTCATGATCCCTTTAGACACAATAAGAAATGACAGCTAATTTGGAACACGCGAGTTTATTATAGATCAGCATTTGAAATATGATTCTGAACTGATGTGGCTTTCTTGCTAATACCAGGTTGTGACAGTCAGTGCTATACTTTGCGTGTGATTAGAGGAAATGTAGGGAAAATTATCAGCTTTTCGTGCTTTTAATTTTATTAATCTTGCAATATCTAGAATAAAATTCTGATATGTATGTACCAGAAATGATGTCTGTTGCATACAGATTTTTAATAGAAAATAGGGAAAGAAGAATGAATTTTAAAAGGCAGCAGAAAAGATAGGAGCATGAACAGGGGAAGTAGCACAATAAATAACACATTTGCATTAGGCTTACAATCCTTGTCAGGAAAGAACAGATGGTTTAAGAAGATTTCAAACTTTCTGGACATGACAGGTTAATTTTTACTGAAAACAAGCTAAAGATAAAGCCAGTCTGGGTGAAGGTGAAATGAAAAAGCTAATGTATGATGTGTGATACCTACTTCGGGTCATGTAAACAACTTTGTCAATGAATGCATATGTGTCCTGTCGCTCAGAGTAAATACAGAGCTCAGTCACTAATATGTGTTCTAACATAAATGAGGTAGGCCACAAGAATTATCTTATTTAAAACCAAACACCCCCAAAAATCTGTAAGGTAGTATTTCTACTCATTGCAATGATGATGATGCACATCAATATGTTAAGCAAGTCTCATCATCAATCAGAATGCTATGGAAGACTTCAGTATGACTCCCTTTCTTCACTTTGTCACATATATGCTTAGGGTATAAAAAGATGTGGAAGAAGAGTCATGTAATCCAAGAGGAACATAGACACTGCAGGAGTATGCCATGTCAAGAAAACCAAAGCCCACCTGGAGAATAATCTGGTCAGGAATGTGAAGGGTGACAAGAAGGATCTCAACAGCTACAGAATAGAACAGAGTATCCTGAGTTGTAAGGGACCCACATGTAAATCGAGTCCAACTTCTGGCTCAATATAGCACCATCCAAAATCCAAAGCTTATGTGTGAGAGCACTGTCCTAACACTTCTTGAACTTCAGCACTTGAGGCTGTCCTTGCTGCCCTGGGTAGCCTGTTCCATGCCCACCGCCCTCTGGTGAAGAGCCTTTCCTCATATCCAGCCTGAACATCCACTGATGCAGCTTCATGTACATCTTCCAGCAATTTGTTTTCACATGTTCTTCTGGGTACCTGGAGGAATTAAATGAATTTTCTTTTTTTAATCCACTCGGGTTTATGCTCCCAACAGAATGATGAACATATGTAACTTTTATTTTCATAGGCTCCATTTGTCATAGATGTAAGAAGATATTTTTTGATGTATTTCTCAGTCCTATTCCTTCAAGACACAAAATCCCTGGGGTAAATGAAATGTACTTCAGAGAAGCATAAATCCACTTTACATAGCTAAATGCTTTTAAATGGTATCTCCCTACAAACAGCCCTGAGAGCCATGCATTTCTTATAACCCAAGAGATTTCTTATGCCTTTGTGGAGAAAATTGACTTAAAAAGGTACTACTGAATTTAACATATAATTATATGGGACTGAGGTAGTTCAACATTTCAGTGGAGAAAAATAGCAATTGTTCAAAAGATAAAGAGAAAACACAGGAAAGCATGAAATGTAAGTATTGAGGAAATTGGTTCTTCTTTTTCTGTAGATAATTTTAGGGTGTTTTCTTTTTTTCTCCTTTTTCTCTTTTATTTTTTCTTTCATGTAGCTCAGCCTGTTAAAAAACAAAAAATAATATTTCAATTATAAACTATCAAAACACATCCATATGACAACCAAGAATATCTTTCAGGTAGAATGAAACTCCAAAATCCATTAATATTCTATGAAGTCATTTAGTCAACAAAAGACTAATAACTAACCATATTTTACATATGAAAAAAAAGTGTTGGTTTTTTTTTTTCTCAAATACAGATCTACATGGGTAACTGTATTATGAAAATATACAGTCAGATTTGTAACAATTTTAGTATTCTGCTTCCCTAATTTTTAATGTGTCAACACATTCCCTCAAATAATAATCTGCTTTTCAGAATTAATGATCATTAGCACTGTAATTATGTAATTCATTAACATACATATTCTTGTAACACTGATAAACACACACTGCTTACCATTGTGTTGTGTTTGAAGCATTTTTGAAGCCTCAATTTTATTTATTTACTTATTTTTTTATTTTGCTGGCAAGACGCAGTAAAGTATTACTTTCTTAAAGTCACAGGAGAGACTTTAAGGTATGCAGCATGCTGTCCATAGAAGGTATTTGAATGAGTCATATCAAGCACCAAGCAGCAAGAAAATCTTTGGTCAAAAAAGGTACACAGCCATACTAAAATTACAATTCTTTTCCTAAACAAGGCATGATAAAATAGAATTTCACAGTGAACTGGTAATTAATATATTTCAGTAAATTCTCATTCATTTCTTTGGCTCAGTAGAAGGAGGACACCCACCAAATGCTCAATAGGAATGTGTTCCTACAAGAATCCAGACTGAGTGCAATAGACCTACAGCAAATCTTCTTGTCTATTGCACTGCGAATCCGTGTTCAAAAACTGTGAATGGGTATCTTCCCTGGCCAACCTGACAGCTTTATACCATGAAATGAATTATTTAAAGTAGTTCATTATCTAGATGTTCATTATCTAGATTTGAGCAAAACATCTGACACACATTCTCTAGCATCTGTTGGAAGGTCCTTATAGTCTGAGTTCAGCTTTTTCTAGGTACTTTTTGCTCAGGAAGAGGCCCCAATACTGATTCCATCTTTCTGCTTCCCATCCTCGAAATTGTTAATCACATTCATGCCAGCAGGGTTGGGGAAGTCATTCTTACACTTATACAGTAGTTGTGAGACCACAGTAGAAGGACCAGGTCCACCTTAGGACTCACCACAAAAACAAAGACATCTTTAGCAAGCTATAGCAAATGCCCAGAAAACCCAGGTGAGCAAGAGGACAGAGTACAGGACATACGAGGAGAGGCTGACACAGCTGGCTTGAGTCACTGGAGAAGAAAAGGGGGCACAGTCTGCTTTCTTCAGCTACCTTGCAGGATTCTCTACAGCCAGGCTCTTCTCTTAGCTCCACATTGAAATCCCAAGAGGAAGTCATCCGAAGTTTTAGTATGTGCAGTTCTCATTTGAGAAGGGAAAACAAGATTAGATCATCAGGATGGCTCCCAAATAGAAATTGATCTAGATAACTCAGTGACAGCTGGTATCCCACAACTCAAAAAGGAACACGTGGGAAGAATCTGAAGATTCTGAGAGAGCCAAACCATCATGTGGTGAGAAAGTTGAAAGGTCATGGAAATAAAAGGAAAGACATTGGAGGATTGGTCCCTGAGTACTAGACAATACAAGGTTCACAACCATCTTTAAGAAGGCCAGGTGCCAGGGTGCTAGCAGCCCTCCAGCTGAACTACAGTCCAGAGATCAGGAATCACCCTGCAAGCCTTCCTTATATGCAGGAAGGACAAGACAGGCATTAAGAAGATTCTGCAGGGTTCCATATCCCAAGGATCCATCCTGCCTGGCCAACTGGATTTCCTTTGAGAAGGTTATTGCTCCAGGGAATACAGGGGAAGTCAGTCATCTGTTTGTCTTTACTTTTACTAAGGCTTTTAAGACAATCTCTTGAAGTATCCTTAGAATCAAGTCAGTGAGATAAGCACAGGGTCAGACGTTAAAAGTCTGATAGAAACTTGGCTGAACCTCTACACAGAAAATGACTACATATAGTACTTGCCAGACCCCAAAAGTGGGCTGGATCCACTTTTGGACTCAAAAGGAATTACCAAGCTGCAGCAAGTGCCCAGGTAGGACCCCAGAGTCAATTAGGTGGACAAAGCACAGGGGCTATAAAGAGGGGATGCAGCTTTTCAAGTCTGTACAGTGGTATAATGAAAGAGGCACAAGCTGTAATAATGTAAAGAGTCAAGAAATAGGTGCAAGGTATCATTTTAGAAAGAAAGATTCTCTTACATCTAATGATGACTATACATTTAGTATGTGTGGACATGAAAAAAAAAAATTAATTACAATGCTTGAACTGGCAAATATACAATAATTTAAAAGATCAACAAAGAAGGACAGACTGTACTTCTTCCTTGAGTCTTTCAGTCATTTTATGTGACAAATAACACTATGGACTTGATGATCCTTGTGGATTCCTTCCTACTCGGTATGTTCTGTGACAACTACTAAACAGCTTCCTCTTAGAAATGTCAGAAGTCTTAAGTTAAGAAACTCGAATTTCTTGTAGTACTGTTACCAAATTTAGAACAGAATCGTGCTACTTTCATTCTGTAGTTATGTGGCAGCTTGTGAATGTGAATTGCTATTCATTTTACTTCAGAATGTAATTTGTGAACAGGTGGAAATTCTACTTAGTAATTTCCTACAGTGAAGAACTCATTTTTTTAGTACTTGTTTAGTGTTCTAATATTTTTTCTTGCACCTATCTGCTATACACAGATACATGAAATGTTAATAAAGCCTTTTTAAATTATGGAATTTATTTTTCCCCAAATAATTTTTTTTTTTTCAAAACATTTTGCACATTCAATCAGCTCATTAGCTATTCTCACTACACTTCTTAGATGATGAGGAATACCAAGACCATGGCAGAGTACACATCTCCTGTAGAAAGGCAAATGCAATCTTAATTTTAGCTATGAATCATCCATCCTTTCCATTACATCAGAATAACTTGATGTTATAGTTCCCTACCTTGCAATAGATTTTAGAAGCTCTTTGAGAAAGTCTGTAGATAAGATCTTTCTGACAGAAATTCCCCTAGTTAAGAGACCTGGTTATAAACACACAGTAAGATATTAGCAACTTTACTTGAATATCTTTTCTCTTTTATGTAATTATTTATCACAACTGTACATTGGTATTTTTGCCCTCGTTTTCATCATCTGCATGAGAAAAAAAAAAATAGATGGTAAAATACCTTTAAGGATTTATTCTTTCCCATCTCTCCTACTCTCCATTGCCCATTTATACAAGGAAGATTCATATCATGGCAAAGCTGGAAGAGAATTCTCTGTTCCTGGTAATATTAATACCCACTAGGGAAAGTAAAGCTTCAAATTTCTTTCAAAAAACAGTGATTCACTCTCTAACATTGCCTTACTTGATGCCTTTTTACCTTTCCTTAGTTTCCAGATTGATGGAATGTAGAGAAAGTAATTTGAAGGTTTCATAAGTAAATTCAAAGTAAATTTAACTGTTTTTACCCCAGTTCAATAGATCTCCATCTTATCCCACTAGTTTGATTTAATCCTTGAGGATAGCAAAGAGGAATCTAATGTAATAATATTTTTATCAATGTATTGAAAGAGCATTGCATTCCTTCTCATGACAGTCTTTATATGGGCTCCCTGACCTCTGTAGATGATTCATAAGTCCTACTTTATTGAAGAAGCAATGTTGGTACTGCCTCCAGTACCAACAGTGTAAGAAATAGATTTAGTGTCTCTACTAGACATTGGTCCTCTATGGACACTGCTGAGAGATCATTAAGAGCTTTGATAGTAGAACAATTCCTACGTTGCTAAGCCATGTACATCTCTTTCTAATAAGTTATATATAGATATAAAATCTGCAAATATTAATTTTCCAAGACATAACATAGTAACCCATATAAAATGTAAACATATAAGAATGTAGTGAATGTTAAGTAGCAAAGCAGTACTTTCTTTTGGCTGTTCTGTAAAGCATAAATCTAAGCATTTTCTGCAAATGACCAAGGCAGTTATTCCCAGCTTTCATAAATTCACATTAAGTTTTGACCTCATTTGTACTAAGATGGCAAGTCTCTCCAGCGTAGTACAGATGAAATACCACAGGCAGAAGTTCCACTTTAAATCAAAGCTATATCTCATACCATATTAAGTACACTGAATTTCAATGAAGTCAAGCTATAAACAGTATAAATCAGCTACATTAGACACTCATAGCAGTCTATACCAAACTTCAGCATCAATGAGGACAATCAGCTGAGAATTTGCCCTGGTTCTTATCTGTGTCAGAAAGCATTGCTGCAAGAAAACAGCAGCACCTGGTTCCTTCATGCACATCGAACAGAGGGACTGTAGCACAGTCCCTGGGTTTGTGATTCTGCCTTAATAGGCTGCATCTCCAGCAGCACTGACTTCTACATACCATTTATACTGCACTTTTGCATGTTATTCTATAACTGTTATGTTGGCCATACATAAAGCCAAATTCTATTAAAATATATACGAGCTTTTCTTGTGCAAAGATTGGTACTGGTAGCAATAAAAAAGAAGTGATTGTTATTTTTCTTCATTTATCTATTTGCCAAATCTGTACCTGCAGCTAGTTGTTAAGCTCAAAGTCCACAAGATGGTAGTCTTGCCTTGAAAATAATACGCTGACAAGGGGTTTCTAAATAAGGGGAATGGCTATCTCCTTTGAGACATCAAGATTTTTCGTATCCTATTTCTTCGAAATAGCTTCACGTGTACAATTAAAATTAGAGCACAGGAGATTTAAATCTCAGCTCAGTTTTCATCACAAAAATACAATATATTCTTAGGGAGATGAAGTAAATGCAATTGTTAATTAATGCAATTAGTAATTTTAAGAACTCCAAAAAGCAGTGCAGCTTACAAATAGCACTTGTGTTTCATTGGGTAAAGCTCTTTACTTAAAGGACATTCATTTGTATTATGGGCCCGAGTCTGAGAGTTTCTTGTGATAAAAATAATGGGTGGATTATTCATATAAATCAGCTACTTGGGCTTTCATAGTACTAAAAATTTGCACCATACAATCAAGCAACTAACTGAATGAATCTGCTGTGAGTTTTCCTGTTCCATAGCTTATTCTAGCACTTGTTAGTTCAAACTGGGCTGAGCAGCTAATTCTTTTTTTGCATGCTTTGATCACCAGGTGACTTGGTTTTATACATAAAAGGTGGGTTTTAAAATATGTTCTTTGAATTAAATATTTAAAGTCAATCTCTTGGTTCAGCAATTCTTACTTATGTGTACTAAGCTAGAATCCCAAAGATAGATGTGCAGTCCAAGGTGTTTTGAGGGGCAGAACAAGCAAGAAAACATCCATGAGATTTGGATTTTGGTTGTAGCTCCCAGTTCTTCAAAGCTAAGCTACTTTTCTTAGCCTTTGGTTCATTCCTAACTAATGTGACTGAGAAAAGTTTCTTTTCTTTGCCAAAACTGGTAAAACACTCTGCAATGATGAGTTATGCCAAACGTAAGGCAAAATAAGTGAATAGGGCTTTCCTCCAGAAATTCTCAGGTACCCAAGATAATTGAGTTACAGACAGCTGAATCATTAGGTGCACAGCTTTTCCTGGCAAATCTCGTTTTGTAACAGGATTGTGGTCTTCAGCAACAATTCTGTACATTGTTTGGTTTTGTCTATATCACATTCTACAGTAACTCCTGCCTACAGTGGTCACTGATAGCCTTGTTCAAAACCAGCATCTTTCAATTTCTGTACCTGTAAGACAAAGTTTTTCATGTGTTCAGGTTTCGATAACCATCATTATCACGAGTATTGACAGATTTTGCTTCAAACCTACAAGTTTTGAGTACATAGACTATAAGTTTTAAACATTTTCAAGTATTGCTGGAAAAAAAATCTAAACATGATTTAGGTGGTGGCCTATCACCTGTCTATGAAATCAGGAGTGCTGTTAACTATTCTGTCACAATGAGATGACATGGCTGGAAAGGACTTAAAATTCTACACTGTTCAAGACTTAGTTCAAAGATATTTTTTCACGAATATCATTTACATGGATTGGAGGAAGGAGCTTATTTGTTTAAAATATTTCCTTTTTTTTCAGTAAACATTTCAACATCTTGGTATAGCAAGCATACCACAGAAAGTCAGAACATATTTTTTTTGTTGATCCTCTACAACAATTCATTAATATATTATATAAACATGAATATTGTATTTAAGAAACATTACTTGCAAAACCACTTTAAAATGTAAAATCAAAAATAAAACATTATATTTCCAAACAGACAGTAAAAATTAAATACAATACTGTTTTTGAGGTAATAAATGCCCCTGGGTCTTATTTGAATGCAAGGAGATTGCAATAATTATTTGTGTAACACATGAAATATAAAGGCATTTAGCCAAATTACTATAAATTTGATTCAGCTGAATAATCAAGAAACTCACAGCACTTTCTTTTTACTTAAACACTTGTGAGAGATCACAGCTGTATCTTCCCAGAAATCTAAGTTCTGTAATCACTCTAGATATGGCCCACTACAGAATTAGAGATTAGGAGATTAAGATGTAATACCATTGTAATCTCATTACTAAATTAGAGAGGTTTTTTTTTTTTTTTTTTTTAATCTACCTATAGAGAAATCGATGGGGACAAAAACTCGAGGTTATTCGGATTCTGTTCTGAGTTTCTTGTTTTGATTTGATTACTTTTTCTTTTATATTCCCTGAAGGAACCTAGAAAAAGAGTCATTAAGAAAATCAGTACAAAGATAACAGCAGGACACTAAAATCAAGTGAACTACCATGACATCTAAGCTCATAGGAAAACTGAGTATTCAAAGTATTGTCAGGCCTCTGGTTTATTTTGGGAGGTAGAGGGTATTCTAGAGTGGTGTGAAAGCGGTAGGAAAAAAATATGACATTTGTGGGCATCAAAACAAGACAAACTGGGTCTAATGAAGAATGTTATTTATTACAAAACTTTCGGATAGTTTGATGAAAAAATTTCAGGATTTCTGAAATAACTATGGATTTGTTTTCAGTGTTAACTTACCAAAACCTCCTTTTGATTGTTTCATGAACTTTCAAGACTTATTGTGTTGATACATTATATCTGGGAGGAAAAGAGCAATTCCAGAATTAAAGAGAGCTTCATCTCTGAATGGGCTTGTTTCAGCAATTGTACAACCCAAGAATCAGAGTAGAAAGGGTCACATTACCCTTTCCATTCTGACAGCTGACTATTTTTTCATGCTATGGATACTGATTTTTAGGCCAGTATATAGAGATAAGGATCACTAAACTTATGCCCTTGACTGAACCCATTTAGCCCTACATAAACCATAAAGGTATAGGATAGATCTGAATAGCTTTCTCCTAGAGGGACCAAGGTGCTGGGTACTTCAGGGTACTAGAGCCCTCAGCAGTAATCAGACTTTTGCGCTGGTGAACAAGGTTCTCCTCTAGCACAAAGAATAGTGTTTCTTCAATACCTGACATAAATTAGGAAAAGTATCAAGTCAGCCATAGTTTTGAAGAGCTTCTGATTTGAAGCAAAACAAGCAGGTTTGGCAGTTCTGTAACAAACATATGCCCTACAAAGAGCAACTGAAGGAACTGGGGCTGTTTAGTCTGGGGAAGAGGAGGCTGAGGGAGACCTTATTGCTCTCTTCAAATACCTGAAAGGTGATTGCAGCAAGAGAGGGGTTGGTCTCTTCTCACTGGTGACAGGTGACAGGACAAGGGGAAATGGCCTTAAGTTGCACCAGGGTAAGTTTAGGTTGGATATCAGGAAAAACTTCTTTACAGAAAGGGTTGTTAAGCATTGGAACAGGCTCCCCAGGGAGGTGGTTGAGTCACCATCCCTGGATGTGTTTAAAAACCTTTTGGATGTGGTGCTCAGGGACATGATTTAGCAGAGGGTTGTTAGAGTTAGGGTAGTTTGGTTAGGTTGTGGTTGGACTTGATGATCTTTAAGGTCTTTTGCAACCTGAGCAGTTCTATGATTCTATGCATAAAGGTGGGCACTTTACCATATGAAGATCAGATTTTGAAGTATGTGTTCTAGACAGAACTAAGAGAACTGGCATGGCATTATTCCATTTTTGAGCGTTCTAGAATAGACTATTTCTAAAACAATCTACAAAATGATGTCAACTGGTTGTAGTAATTGGAGAGCTAGCACGCTGCCTCATTAGAAAGAATACAGTGACATTGCTCTGATTTTTGCTGTTGATTCATTTGATGTTACAATGTGCTTTCTGCTCTTTGCCTTAAAAATCATGAGTGAATGTGTTGTTCGAAGAGTTTTGCAAAAGAATTGAGAAACAGAAAAATAAGTAATACAGAATCTCAAAATGATACAAATTATATTAAAGTTATCCTCAAATAGCTCACTGTAAAAGCAGATAATAAGTTGCTTCAGGCAAGAAATACAGATTTAACAACTGAAAGACAAGATAGGAATACAGGCATATAAGATAGCTGCAGCGGAAGAATAGCTGGAGGTGGTACCATCTTAGAACAGAATTTCTGTGTCTTGAATCAGTTACTGTGTTTCATCTGTGCTATATGTATGGCTTAGAACACGGCTGTCCAACTTTCTGGATTGCCTGAGCTGGATAGAGTGAAGAGGAATTGTTTTGAGCCACATATAAAATATATAATTTAGATTATGTGAATAAGTAACAAAACATCTTTACTTTTATTTATTTATATATATATATATTTAATTAAAACATCAAAAATATGGAGCAATGAAACCATAAAACTACTGGGATATTTCGCCTTGTTTTTGTGAAACTAATGCATAAATGTCTGGTTTGATGGCAGTGGTTGCAATTCTTAGTAAGTTTTCAAAGTGTTCATCAAAGATTTCTGATCTCTTTTGCTCTTCCTGTGCTTCATCACTGAAAATAGTTGTTCATAAATGCACGTACTGCCAGAAAGCAATGGCCTGAATAAGGTGTGATTGTGAAGTGAGGGATACTTTTCTCAGGTAAAATAGATCTTATAAAAGGTAAAGAGACATGATCAAAATTTTCTTTCAGTTGAACGTGCGATTGTAACTTGACACATTTCATCTGAAACTTTGCAAGTAATGTATTTATGTTGATTGAAAATGAAGTTGCAATTATACAAAAGAAAAAACGATTTTTTTTTTTGAAACCTTGAAGCCTATTCTCAAATTCCTTTATCAAGATGGAAACATAGCACAGATAAGTTGATTTTTCTCTTGACGCGTGTTTAGCTCATTTAAATGAGTGATCAAATCAACCAACAATGATAAATCTGTGAGCCATTTGTCATCTTCATGTTCTGGCACAAATTTTCCCTTTGATTCCATCAATTACTTGCCAAGTGTATGTTACATACAATACACATAGGTTTAGTTCAACTGAGCATGTGCAGCAGGCACAAGAGCAAAGTTAGTGCTACTCTGTGCCCTCCCCTCCGCATTGTTCCATTCTCTCCCATGCAGTTCACACTCAAGTTATGTGCAATTGACTCATGAAGACTACTACTAAAAGGTACATAATAATGCAATCTTGTGGGGACACATCACTGGCTGTCCAGAGCCACATGCAGCTTGAGGGCCACAGGTTAGACGTGCTTGGCTTAATGCGTATTTTAAACAAGAAAGGAAACTATTCTATCACTGATTTTCTCCACTGTGAAATCATGGGGAGGGAGAGAATGCCTTCAAATGAAGGATTTACATTCATGAGAAAGCTTAGGTACCATGTGATGAGTGTCTTACTGAATCTACATCTCTGTCCCCAGGAATGCTATAGCTGTGAGGGAACGTGTGCTGGGCTGTAGGGAGAGGTGCACAGATAAAGGAGAGTTGCTCCCAAAGATGATTAATTTTGGCAAGATTAACGCAAATGTTGAAGGTTTATTTCCTTATGAAAATCTGTTTTACATCAAATAAGATGTTCCATAAGCAAATTACCAGGAATTTACTAACTATTTCTCTGGAGGTATACTGCCATCAATAGTTTGTGACCTGTAGACAAAACCAAGTAGTTATTGAATAACTTTAAAAAAAAAAAAAAAAAAAAAAAAAGTAGAGGCATAAAAGTCTACAGATAGAACCATAGGAAATCCCAAGATATTTTGTTTAGATTTAAAAATATATATATTTTACTGGTGAATCATTTTTATTTCTTCCCTGGGAAACAAAATTTAATGTGTCCTGTCTAAGAATAACAATCCAAATATCATAAATAGCAAAAAGGAGAGTGATTTGGTAGAGTTGCTACCATCCTTTAATTCAGAAAAACAAATGACCAAACACTAAAACACTAGACCAAAGCATTTGGTGCTAAAGTTTCAACATATCAAATACATGAAATATGAATGTTTTCACTTTCAATCAGATTTTAAATCTGCTCAGCTGTACCATAAGCAAAATTGTTCAAAGCTGCTTTAAGGATCAGCTTTTGGCTTGGGCACTTACGTCCCCATACAATTTGAAGTGCATTTGAAACCCACCAGGAGCTTGCAGTTTAGTTTCCTTAGAAAGAAATTCAGTTTGTACACACCACAGTTACATGCATTTCCAATAAGAAAATAATAAAAAAGGCTCTAGGAAAAGCTTTATCTTAACCTGTGCTTTTGTGTAACCTTAGAGTAGAAGAAGAAATCAGAAGATCTCTAATAGCTTTTAATATATAAAATCTATTTATGAACTGTATTGCTGTATTAAACTATTTCATCAGGGGTTCAGTGCTCCAAACCAGACCATCAGTATTATCTGGCACAGATGGTCCGCTAGTTCTTTTTCCCTGTTTGACTACCCACTGTTATCCCCTCTCCTCCACTTACCCAGGCTAGGAATTATAGGCCAGCTTCATTAGGAAGAAATAATTTAAGAGTACAGACTACATTACAGACTGTTATCTCCAATAAACCTAACTATTATCTTAGTTGAATGATTTTTTTTCAAACCATGTTCTCCTGTCAAGTTACCTAGTACTGACAGATGAATAATTTCGAGGAAGAGAAAGAAGTAATTTCCTTTTTAAGCTTCTGTTTGAAAACAAATTTTTTAAGCCTCCATACTCTTTTACTAAAATCTAAAAATCATCCTAAAATTCAGTCATACACATTGTCAATCATCTCAGTATTGACAATTCAATACAAGAGAGAAGCTAGTTGTTGTCACTCTTTCATTTAAAATGCGAAGCTCTCTCTACAGCTCTGTTTCCTTAAGTAGCCACATTCTTGTCCCTGACTAGTCCACCCTACCCTATTCTGTTGCTACATCTTTTCTTTTACATGCTGGATGGTTTTTCAGAGTGCTGCCTTAAGGTATCCGATGGACAGAAAAGTGGATCTGATCTTTCCCCAGTTCTGGATGAAATACAAATCAACACAAATATTAAAAAGCAGAAAAGACTCATTACAAAAAGAACAGGTTTCTGCCTGTTTCAAAATGGTGTGAGAAGAAAACAGCTAAATTAGCCTGTAAGAGTGAGGATATACATTTACACTTTATGACTCCAGCTACACTGGTAGACTAAATCTATTCATCAAGCATTTATGAAAGCAAAATTATGCAACATTCTATATTCCAATGTCTGTTCTCTGATAATTTTAATTAGAGCAGATTGACTGCTTAATCTGTAGCTCAGAGAGTTTGATCTCAGCTGACACTCTGTTGTGGTTTGGTGATTTTTCTTTTGTGATCAGTATTCCACATCAGAACATCATGTGAACCAGTAGGAGTTAAAGAGTTAATGTTCTGGTTCCGTTTACTGCCCCTTATGGGCATGTG
>JACDJE010000410.1:586426-696580 GCA_016647715.1 Pavo muticus | reverse complement strand
GGGCAGGTAGCCGGATTAGAGTGTTAACACTTTAACTCCCAATGCACTACATGATGTTATGATGTGGAATACTGAAAAACCAAAATCACAAAACCGTGACAATAGCAGACAGGAAATTTCTTTAGAAATGTCACGTGAAAGACCCATGCACCTAATGATGTTGGTGCAGTTGGGTTCTTAGAACAGTGGACCAAAAGGAGCTGACTGACGCAGCTAGGGATGAAAGCAGGAGATCTCCAACTTCAGGCCACCTCCTTGGACGATTTTAGATCATTTTCCAAACAGAAGACCAGTGCAACTTTTTATGACCAGTGTGGCATAAGTGAAGACTATTTTAGAGTGTCCTCTCTCCGTTTTTCTTAGCTATTTAATTGCAAACGTTACTTCAGCGTCTTTGCAAGAAACACAGTTGTTGTGAAAAGTCACTCGCTACTCCATACCTTCAGAAAAGCTTTAATTTCTACAACTGCTGATTCTACCTCACAGAACTGTTGACTCCAAAAATACAAATAACAAAACAGATGCAATAGCAGGCAAAAAAGCTGGCATTCATTTTATACTGTACTTATTACTGATAACAATATTAAAATCCTCCAGCATTTAAAGAAGGGGGTTAAACCCAAGACTTAAAATCTTTTTTTTCATATTTTTGGACTCTCACACCTACATCTATACCCATTCCGTAGACTTTAGTTTGCATGTTGGGTCCTTGAAAGAGAGCATTTATTTTCCTCTTTTATTTGAAGCAAGCCTGGAATGAATATAATCATACACTGTTTTATTTGCAGTCTAGTGAAAAAACACATGAGAAATGAAGTGAGCTCTTCATCTCTGTGCTTTAAACAGCAAAGCGAGTGTTCTAATGTCTCATAAAAACAGTCAAGATCAATACAGCTTATGCCTGAGCCTAAATGAATCCTCAGACAAAAAAAAAATGAAGCTAAATCTTACTGGCAACATCTTTGTTCTGTTCATAGCTGTAAATAATGCTGTACTGATTTTTCAGTAAAGAGACCAGAGGAAAACTAAAAACTAAAGAGGTTTTACGCATACCAGGAACATGAAGAAGAGTTTTCCATCACAGACTGACTCCTGCTTCAAGTATGCAAGAAAATCAAAGTAGAAATAGAAATATTTCAAACAAGTTTTATTTGGTACTCACATGCTATAAAGGTTTAAAGGAAAACTACATATTTTGGACACTTTAAAATATTGTGGCTATGTACATGGAAAATTAAAGAAAGCAAGAATGGAACCCAATTAATTTTACTGTGTCACAAACTATTATTGAAAGCATTCTGACTGAATAGCTTCCATGTATTCTGGCAGATAAGTCTCTTTTTCTTTGCTTTTCCATTGCTTTTATCCCATCTCCTGTGTAGGATGAACACTTGGCAGCAGCAGAAAGTCATTTCTTTGAGAACTCTTCCGCTTTTGTCTCAGAAGATTTCTTCTGCAAGCACAGACTTTCTGCACAGCTTCCTGTAAGCCTAGCTCAGTGCTCACTAAAGGCAAGTGTGGGAATCTGAGTGGCCATTCTCTGTCAGCATGAATCGAAACCCCATGAACCACCCATTTCCACTGCCAAGGATCTACTCAGGGACTTCAGTGAACAACGCATCAAGCCCTAGTTGATGTTTCCAACTCAAATACCTCGTGAGTTCTGCCTGCAACAGCACAGTTTATCACAGCATAAAAAGGTGCACAATGTTACTGTTCTGCTCAACAACAACCGAAAGTGAGGGATGGCATAATGATGGTAGAAATTGGCATCAATCTAAAGAGAAAGCAACCTGCATTGTTCCTCTTATCACTCAAACTGTAGTACATTATAAAAATCACACGCTACATACAAAGCACAAACAATGACCATTTTCCTTTTGCTCTGAAACGAGCAAAACCAAAAAATTCCCCAAACCTGCTTTATCATCAAAAAATCAACTATTTCAGGTTTCACACAGTCTTCAGTCGTCTGATAAGGCAAAGTCTTCCATCGTTGGGAACAGCAGCAATTTACAGGACTTAGAACAAAGTTACTCCCTGTGCATGTGCACCCGCGCACATCTTTTATAGTACTGTGAACGTGAATGTAACAAAAAAATAATCAAGTCTGCAGTACCACTTTATTACACTTCTCTAATTTATTCAATTAAACAATTTATTTCCGTACTGAACAAAATTCATAAATACATCATCTAGGAGAACAACAGGTTTTCCTCTTGTCCATGAAAAAATAACGCTTTCAAATTTTCACATTTTAAAACCTGCCTCGTTTTGTGTTTTTAGAGAAAACGTGAGAAGATCATAGTGACATCTCAATTTACACAATGTCCCTGTAGGAATTACATTTATAAGAACCTGATACAGAAGCCGATACTCTGCCCCCATAATTAGAGTTCTCTGCAATAATATTTAAACCGACAGGTTTAAATAAAACACCTCATTAACTCTACTCGTAGAGCAATGAGGTATTTAATTTTCAAGTATTAGAGCCACAAAGTGTAAAAGATTCTTCGCCAATTTTACAATTATGCCTTTTAAACCAACACCCACCTGAAAAAAGAAAAAAAAGAGTAAGTCCCACCACCCAAATCAGCCTATTACTTTCAGATTCCAGTGTCTCGTGTCTTCAGGAATGCAGAAATATCCATTTACTAACAGAAAAAGCTCATTGGAAAAAGCCATATTAAGTAATGCACGTGAAGCATGATTTTTTTTAGTGATGAAAACTATTAGAAAGGTGATCCAAGTCTACGTCCATCATTTCTTCTGCTGGTTTTACTAAAGTCCTTCTGAAAAAAAAAAGATGTTCAAGAAATCTTTAAAAAACCTGGAGAGAAAAGTGAAACACTCCTTCATTGCATGGAAGAAACTCCACTGACTGCAGAGACGTTTGTGTCACCTTTGGTTCTTCAGAAGAAATAATCAGATCACTTCTACAACAGAAGGCATCAGAAATGACAGGTCAGCAAAGAGTAGCAATGCTTAATTCAAAACGCACTTATGCAAATATTTTATTGAAAGATGATTTTTTCTTATATTTTCTAGACAAGATAAGGTAAATTAGGGCTGTCCAATTTAATTTCTTATGTTAATAACTGTTTACCCAACATCTTTTAAAAGCTACAATGCAATTCAGAAAAAATGTGCTGTGCTGTATACCAGCACTCAGTATTCGTGGCAGCAAGAACTTGATGAGGGAAGTCATTCAGAATTTGATATAAAAGGCAGCTACCAGCTCCCTTTCAACACATGCATCTCAGATGTTACATTTTCAGAACTGGAACATGCTTGCAGATCATAAACTAAGAACAGCAGCCGTCACTCTTATCATTTCCACTTGAAAGCACAGGGCAAACGTTTTCAAGCAACTCCTAAAGGCAAATAGCGCACTGTAACTGAGAACACCTTTCAAAAAAAGATGAGGACTCATCATAATTCACACAGCATCTGTATGTGCTTGGTATACATAGCTTTACAAACAGAAAATTTGCTCCTCTCCACAAAGAATTTTGGGTTTAAAATGCTTAAATTTTTCAACCTGTGTCAAGTAGAAGCTCTAGATCCTCTGTCGGTTACAACACACTACTAACTGTAATGATAGTTCATTACCTTAGTAGGTAAACTTACCTGCTGTTTGATGTGTTTGAACACTGTCTACCTGAGGCAAAAGAGTCCCCTTATCTTCAAAAGCTAAAATTGGATTCAGAGGAATTCCGGGACTGTCGCTTCCATCATTGTTCAGGGCATCCAGCCGGGATGGTTTAGAACCAATGGGTAGATTTATGATCTCTTCGAATTTATCATTCTGCATAGACATTCCGTTTTCCTCTGTATTTTTCTCTGGGTTGAGATTGCTGAGAGAGAAACGTAAGTATTTCATCATACACTTAATTCAGAACAGAAGCATAGTCCTGCTCAAAGCAATATTACAAATTGAAACTTGCATTAATCCAGAGCATTCTTTTAGCCAGTAAAACCAAAATTTCGTGACTACCACAGCAGATGAGCTGTTGTTACAGCAAGTACTAAATCTGCCTTCTCTCAAACACATGGGGTCATCATTACATTTGGCTACACTATACCCAAAACTACAGAGATGTCTGAGTACAATGAAGCTCTGAGAAGTTACTGAAATGGGAAGCAGTAAAACAAATCAATCCAACAAAACCCACCTACCTTCCCATCACAACCACTGCTATCTGAAGCCACATGCCTGATGGGATTTATGGCCCTTCTCAGCTTTCATAAGCATTGCCATATTTGAATGCTGAGGTACCCTTCTTCATACTGAAAATCAGTCTAACTGCTCTCAGATGAGGGCACTGTCATTTTTGTTACTCTTTGGATCACCACTTGCCTCCAGTTTTTGAGCAGCCTCTTCTACCTGCCTCTCATCCAGAGAAAAAAACTCCTGTATCGATTCAGCTCTCCTTTTCATCCCTTCCCTCCAAGTTCCCGGGCCTTATTTTTGAGGCACAGCTTGACTCTTCCCTGCAATGACCAGGCCCAGACCAAAAGCAGCACCTCCTGGCATCCCTCACATCTCCCCAACTCACAGGGAATGCTCTCCAGGTGCACATACTCTCCTGAGAAAACACATCACTGTGTGTCAGCACTGACACTCTCTCCCAACCCTTTTATTAGCTGCCGTATTGTCCAATCCTGCTGTCTTTTCATGCAGCGCGTGCTGTCTTACCACAGGGGAGGAACTAAGGTGCTACTCTGGTGAACAGGATGACAGTAATGGGACCCAAAGCTCCCTGAGAAAGAGGGAGTACCCAACTGTCACTTCAAAATCATGTAATCTTTTACAGGTGCTTCCTTAAAGCCCTTCACTGCCAGATCCTGGCAGTCTGGGGCATGTGTTACCATATCACAGCTTTTCAGGTTGTTAGGAAATGCTTCAGCACTAATGCTCAGATGCATTTTTCCTGGATTTGAACAAGGCTATCAATGTCCTCAGGCCATTTCTGAGCAGGTGGCTTGGTTTCACAGGCTTGTTTTCTCCTGAGAGTACATGTACTAGTCTGAAAATAAAACAACAAAAAAACCAAACAAGAACAACTCAGAACAAACAGAGTTTGTTAACTCTGCCTGCAATTAGCATAAGGTTTCTTTTCATTGATCAGCCTGCTAGGGTGGCCAGGTCTTTATAATTACAGAATTGTTTCACAGTACTTTCCAAGCAATGGAAAATAATTATTGCACCTTAAAAGACAGTAACACTTCATCTGAAGCCCAAATTTCCTGTAAGAACAGCATGCTGGTTTTCATATCAGATCTTTTCCAGCTTTTCAAGCTATCATCAGTTCCTTTCCAGAAAAGGCAATCCCTTTTTCTTTTCTTTTCCCTTCTTTTCTCTTCTCTTTTCCTTTCTTTTCTCTTTCCAATCTGTGAGTGTGCTAAGCAAACTTCAAAATGGAAAGCGTGTTTCATTGCATGTGGCTTTGAAAGCAGACCCAGAGACCCTGCTGGCTGCCTGGGAGAGACCCCATGTCACATCACCCACCCTTTTCTGCTGGAGATCCGCTCTGTAACAATCTGTGAAATGCTTTAAGACTAATAAAAAATGCTCCATCACGCGTGGTTATTATGCTATTATTTGCTATAAGGTGTCACGTTACTTATCTCATCTCCATCTACTGCCAATAACCTTACCAGAGGTAGGATAACACAGTATTCAAAAATCTGATGGAGGGGGCAGGAAAGGGGGGGGGAGATGGGGTTTGCTCCTGCATCTAAATTAGGCAGTACCCATGGAAGTATTAGCACAATGAAGAGAAGTCTCTTGTTTCTGCAAAGTTATATTAATTTTTCTGATTGACCAGCTAACTTGATAAATAGTTCTTCATAATTATTGGTCATTGCATTGTCAGTGTTACACAGCAAGTTATACTAGGATTCAGAATTCAAAGTTGTCTTTCAAGATGTGTGTCTATACAGTCACAAAGGGGGGACAGGGTTGGGGGGAGGAAGCCAGGGAAAAGTCATAACTAGATATTTTCTTTTTTTTACACTATAAGAAGTAGATGGCACTCCACCAAATCATTAAGGAGCACGTTCAGTAGAAATAAAGGGAAAAACTGAACAGTGGAATTCATTTCCATTGGACATCTTAGCATCCATAATCTCAAAAGCAGATTAGACAAATTCCTAGGAGATTGTTATGCCCTCCAGCTTCTGGTAATTAGCAGCTCTGGGACTACTTGAGCCTACGGTTGCACTTGGACCACAACACACAGTAACCCGTCATTGACTAAAGGATCTCCTGGTACTTAGTTTTTTGTTTTTTTTTTTCCTCCCCCCTCTTTACACTCTTTCCCTAAATGACCTCTATGTGCCATTGAGGCAAAGAACACAAAAAAGGAATCAATTTTTGGACTACTTCACCTGCTTTTATTGTCTTACATTCCACTCTTAGTGACGTCTTGGTGTCCAGCACAACACTGCATATACCCTTTTCAGGCATACAACACTGCTGGGAACTTGGGCAAAGAATTAGAAAGTGGAGAACAAACAAAAAACTCCAGGTGAAAGATGAGTTCTGTAGCTGTTACTCAACTTCGAAGTCTATTATTCTGTTTCTTTCAGGATTTTACTGTTCAGTACAGTAAGAGAAAATTAGGATCTGGAATAAATTTTGTTGGGATCTTTCATAATGTACAAAAAGTTTCAAAACATTTTACCTTAACATACTATTTTCAAACTATGTTTCAAACTCACTTTTTCCATTTGCTGGGAAAAAAACCCACAAAGCCACCACAATCAATGTAGAAGCGTATGCTATTAATAATGTAGTATCTCCACGAGCTACCAGTTTTCTTGGTAATTCTATATGCTTTACTATCTAATAGGAAAATTTCCATGATATGCTTCATTTAGAAGTATATTTAGTGTTGCCTTTTCCATTACACCACACTTGGATGAAATGAATCTTCATTTAAGTTCACTCCATCCTGGAGGTGTTCAAGGCCAGGTTGGATGGGACCCAGGGCAGCCTGGTCTAGTATTAGATACGGAGGTTGGTGGCCCTGCCTGCAGCAGGGGGATTGGAGCTTGATGATCCTTGAGGTCCCTTCTAACCCAAGCCATTCTATGATTCTAAGCCTTCTCATCACAGACTTATAGGTCAGGTATAAAGTCACTTTTTCAATAGTAATTCAGCACTCTTCATTAGCATTCTAGCACTACACTGTTTAAATGGATTTCCCACTGTTAGGTGGGATAGATGACAGCGCCAAGATATCATCTGCAAGAAATGTTTATTAATAAAACTAGTGATTATTGATGATGGATATCTGGTAAATAATAAAGCAGATCAGTGCATTTCATTAGGGTTTATGTGGATTAATTATCTTGAAAGGCAAATGAAGTTCCAGTACAATGAAATCTGCATTGTTAATCAAAAACAGCAACAGGAGATGGTGAATTATTGAAATCAGTTGTCTTGACTCCACCAGATTTTTTTTGTTTTTCTCACATGTTTTGAACATACAAGGAGGCACTCTATTTCCAGCTGGATTCCAGCCACACAGCTGGCACATGATGGATGACATTAAGAGAAGGAGTGAAGGATGAAGGTTTACCACAGCAAACAGTCAGAGCAGACTATCTTCACATGAAATGATAATAGCCTACACAGTCACCTTCCTTAAGTACTGCTGCTGGAACGGGTAGAGCACATGCAGCACTTGGGGAGTGACCCAGAGGTACTCTGTATTTGGTCAACGAATAATAGAAGACATTAGTCCTGTTCAAGATAGGCATCCTGGCTGGACCCCAGAGCTGCACCAGACAGAAGCACCAGCACTTACATTTCATCTGCCCTGGGACCACTGAAACAGTGATTGTAGCTTGGGACTTCCCACACAGCACACTGCAGGAAGTGCAGTGAGACTGATGGTTGCTCTAGGCCTTACCAGGACTCAGTCCTTTGTTCCTTCCTCTTGGCCTATACACACATATTCTAGAAGTCTTCCAGACAAAGCCCTTTCAACCTCTAGTTGGAAATCTGAGCTTTCTCACCCTCAAAACATCCAGATAAAAGCCAAATCTTTTGTGGGGCTAGAGTGAGATGCTCACAGAGAACACCATCTATATTTATTACTGCTGCATATGCTACAATATCAGGTATATCTAGATGCCAGATATCTGTGGCACACAAGATGCAGTAGCAATGGTGTTGGCACCTCTGGCTTTCACCAGGTGATAAAATCTGTGCTGCCTTGTCTTCCTTCCAACAGACTGTCAAACTGCTTGGGCTAACACCATGACTCTATCAAGTAATTTAGCCCTCACCTTCCCATTCAGGGTGGATGTTCCTCTAAAGCAGACAGTCCCTCTGCACTCTATCCTGGCACATCACTTTCTCCTTCCTCAGCCTCATATACACTTTGAATTTTTGTTCATGCTCTTCAGTCTTACCTATTCACTCTTCACTTTGGCTATTCAGATCATCCTTCCATACCAAATACGATGCTACATGACAGCATTCATTAGTGTGGCACATCTTATATTACAAACATCAAGGTGCATCTAAGGTTGGGAGTGATTAACAATTAATAGTTGCCTGAGATAATTATGAGACAGCTCTATGCAGCTCTTCTAATACAGTTCAGTGCTCAGAGTCACTGACAGAACTTATCTCAGCAGGAGCATCTTTGTCAGCATGACAGCAGGCTAAGATCCCTCAGGCATATGGAGGGACAGAGAGGGCAAATTCCTCCTTCAATTAGTGCCAATCACATCCTGAAGCATACTGCCCATTACAGATTGTGAGATGGCTTCCCACATTCAAGTTTTTCCATGCATATTCTGGCATTACCTGCATAAAACATGAAAGGGCTATGGGATTATTTGGCTCTCTGCTTTTCTTACTAAAATTGAAGTAACTGACAGCTCATGCTTATGTAACAGATTTCACTTGGTTCAGCACAGAGCTTTCAAGCATTTCTATAATTTCTCAAAATCTGAGTGACTCGCCTCATGACTACAAAGAGCTCCTAATATTTAATATCTGCCTCCTCAAACCTTCCTTTCCAGAGGACAAAGGGTTTTTTAAAAATACAGAGTTGAAATGAGTAGTTCTGTGTCTTTTGTTTAGTAATCATAACTTGCTGATTCTTCAAGCAATTCACAAACCAAAGCATCCAGGCTGTAAGCACAGTGTTCACTATTCCAGCCAAGAAAACTGACCCTGCAAATCCAGACTGCTTTTTATGAAGCTTAATTCATGGAAAGAAGCACAGAGAATCGCCCTTTCAATTAAGTTTCAATTTATGTAATGATTGCTGGCAACACATTCTTCCAAACGCTGCAAAGAATGAATTATATTTTCACAAAATTCTTCAGTTGGTAAAAATGGGTTATTGCTAAGTGAAAGATGCTAAAGTTCTTTTCTGAACACAGGAAAAGATAAAAATAAACAAGAAACGTGGCAGATTGAACAGCTGTGTCTCTTATTTAGCTAATGAATACATGGATCTGAGAAAATGATCTATTACTCTAGTAACTCTTATCCTGTAAACACCCTCTAATACTCAGCAATCCTCTTACCTGTCCATATTTATGGGGGGTTGATGTGAAACAATCATGTGCGTGCAGGTTACGGGCTTCCCGCTGTGTGGAGATTGTGTTGCATGTTGAAGCTGAGGTCCTCCTGAAGGTTCCACGGGAGATGCAGGACTGGTTATGACTAGAGAGAGAAAGCACAATTTCATAAAAGTAAGCAACATCATCTTCCTTCAAAGTAGGATAAAACATTTCCTACAAAAGATAGCACAGCTAAGGTAAGCTACAATTTTAAAATGCAGTTAATCTCTCTGCTTTCTTTGTCAAGCTTTGGACATACCAGCTTCACAGATTTCAGAGTTAAAGCTTTGCTGGCAGTAATAATCAGTTTACAATCATATAAACAATTTCAGCACTTCATCTGGTGGTCAAAATAGGATGATGTCTTACAGAACATTACACTGGTGTTTTTCAAAATGCCATAAAGAATGGAATACGAGAACACTGGGACATCAACATTAGCTCTTGTTTCCTGAGTTGATCACTGGCTGTAAACCAAAAGGAAACAAGGGGAAAATCTCCATGGGAAGGAGATTTCAACAAGTACCAAATCACAACCATAAAATGCTGCAAAGAGCAACATAAAATTGGGTGACACACAAAGACCATGTGATGTCACCAGCCTGCCTCAGGATGTTCTTTTAAAGTATAACTACAGTCTTCTGCACTGTATCTTCAGCCATACTAATTCATATATAGCTCTGTAAAAGGAAGCAGCTGGACTCTAGCACCTGTTACAATAATCATAAGAACAATTTAGTGTTCATACGCTTAAATGCACTTATCTAGGCCATCTAAAGCACCTCATCTGAGAGCCCTCCATTCAGAGCTCCTGTTCTGCTATGACCTAAGTGCTTGGATTGAAGTCTTCGATGCTGAATGCCTTCATCTAGTTTTGGCAAGTTTTTATATGAAAGATATTAAAGATATTAGCAGTACAGGTTTTAGTCCTGCTGCAGATGGACCAAGTGGGAGTTGCATCGGTTTTAACGCTTAAAAAGAAGGTTGGTTCTTTTGCTTTGGAAAGGCAGAGTTATCTCCTCTTTTGAAGCAGAGGTCAAACAAATGACACAGAGGTGATGGATTTTGTTTCATGGTGTGCTTTGGCCACTCCTATACAGATTTCTTCACTTTTTACCAAACAGTAAGATTTGAAATGTAAAAAAAAAAAAAAAACCAGCAACAGCATTTGCCAATGGTCAGAGGCAGTCTGTTGGAGTATACTATGGAAAGTTAGAGTTGGCTGAAGTATATCCATTAATATCTTCAACTCAATATCATATCAAGATAAAGCAAAGTCAAAAACAGCAGAGCAGCCCTGGAAGTGAGGGCAATTTTCTACTTCTCCAATCACTGATGGATTCTAACTTTCCCTTGGCACTGCAGAAATGGAGGTTGAAATTCCCCTCTGCCATCAAAAACTCACTACTTGTTTTTTGCCTCTGGAAGGAAAGCACAAGCCTCAGGTTGTAAAGCCATTTTTACTTTCAAGAATTATCTAAATGGTTGACAGCAACTTAAACAGTGCCTGCAGCAACAGATGGCACTCCAGACACATATTCTGTATTAGCAGTTCCCAAACTAATTTTTGTTTAAAAAGATAATATGTAAACAAATAACTTCCAAGCACATATTGAAATTCATGTCAGATAGTTTCCTGACAGTGCTCATTTGCACATTCACTATAAACACGAATGAAAAAAAAGCAGTATGAGCAGCCAGTGCCGTTATTTGTCCTCTCTTGTTACTCAATGCAAATTCAAAAGAGAAATAAAGATTATCGTCACTTGTTATATTACGCGATGACAGTTTAAGCTATTTGACAGATTGTCTTCGGTATATTTAAATCCTGCTAACTCATATTTGTCTGTTGTTGAATATATGGTAACTTATTTTGCTTCCTTTATTGTAAGTATTAAAGTTCAGATGAAATTTTACCTAAAATAACCAGAGGGGAAGGAAATAAAACCAAACAGTGGGAACAGAATTGAAGGAAAGACTGAGTGTGGTATTACAGAGAGACTCTAAGGCTCTGTAGGAGCTGAATTTTGAAAGAAAAGATGTAGAAATTAACATCAAGTGAATAAAGCAGCAGGTGTGAAAGAGAAAGCACTGGGGAATGTTTAGGACTGTGAATGGTTCGTTTTGATGACAGATCATATCTCTAATACTATGAAAAAAAGAAACTGCAAAATCACTGGCCAAGTTTGTCAAAACTAAACTACTGAACCTGCTTTTTTATTTTTATTTTATAAATAATTAAACTTGGTAAGCAACTCCCTCTTGTTAAACAACCAATGTAATAAAGTTACTGAAACGGCTGACTCATTTAGTAATGGATAACTACCTATACAGAAAGGCTAATTAAATAACATTTACTAAGACTTCAGTTATACTCTTCTAATGGTTTTCTTAACTGCAACTGTGCTCAATAAGCATTTATTCACCTGTTGTACTCAGGGTACGGTTAAATACAATACCTGCTTCTCCAGTATTATTTGCCTTCGATATATGTCCATTTTGCTGGTCATTGTGTTTCTACAAAGGAAGCATAACGTTATAAATTAAAAATGGCACCAGAGGGAGGAACTGAAATGTGCCCAGTATTTATGCATGATAAGTTTGTGGCACTGACCTTATCTACAGCTTCTACACGCCTAGTTCTCTTCATGATCTCCTCAAGCCTCTGCAAAAAACATGAAGGAGGAAAATAATGTTTGCTGGCAGTAATTTAAATTTCTCTCTCCCAAACCATAACTGCTTGTCATTTATCAAAGTTGCATTTGCTTACTGCAAAAACATAAATGATTTTTTTACTGTTGGCAGTATTATCTGTACTCTTACATCAGGCTACACTGGTGAGGACCACAGCTTTTCTGAGGGCACATGAACTTTGTGAATAACTTCCTACAGCAGAGGTGGAAGCTAGATGAATTACACTTTCTCTGCATGTACTGTTACCTTATCATAAAATCATAGAATGGGTTGGAAGGGACCTCAAGGGTCATCAAGTTCTAGCCCCATGCCTCAGGCAGCATTGCCAGCTGTTAGATCAAGTACTAGACCAGGCTGCCCAGGGCCCCATCTAACCAGGCCTTAAACACCTCCAGGGACGGGGCATCCACAACCTCTCTGAACAACCTGTTCCAGCACCTCACCACCCTCTCTGCAAAATACTTCCCCCTGACATCTAATCTAAATCTCCCTTTAGTTTAAAACAATTCCTCCTTGTCCTATTACTATCTACCCACACATCTACCTTCTTCCTTTCCAAGCGCTCTTGCTCTTCTCTTTGGAAATGCTTTTCACGTTCTAATCGAATCCGCTCTGCCTCTTCCCGTAGGCGAGCTTCCTCTTCTTTCTGAGTTGAGATGGTAGACAAAAAAGCAATGGAAAAAATTACTATTTGAGGACAGATTTACACTGATATCTGCTCATCTATACATATTTGCAACATCACACCTTGGGGTTTAAAGCTGCGAACAATCTTCTCAGACTGAATTGCACATTTTTTTATTAATCTATGTTCTGCATAACATGCAGAGATGAATAAGGTTCTGTGCCTGTTCTGACTGGCACGTACTTACAGCAGACCAGATGATAAATACATTTCCTAACCTTCAGCATTAGAACAGCAGCCAGCAAAGCATTCAAGAAATCCGTGTATTGAGTGGTGGATGTTTTTGGAAGTCAAAAGAAGTAGAATGCTTTATTTGGCCAGCAGAATTATTGCTTAGTGAGACCAAGGACAAACAGTCACAGGTACATGTGCACAAGCTTTCAATTCCTGCTTTTTAAATTAAATGTAAAACTTCACTGGAATATACTGTAGAAATGCTTTGCTCCCTTAATGTGAGAGTGTTGTATGTTGCTTACCCCATCCAACCTAGCCTTGAACATTTCCATGTATGAGGTATCGATGGTTATATAGGTCTCTAGACCTTCTACAACTGTATAGACAAACAGTTCTCTCACATAACACCATTCATAAACTTCCGCTGTTACAACCCTGTTGATTTTTTCATCACAGGATTTGTTCTAAAATAAGCAACTTTTACAAGAAAACAAAGAAAAAGCAAAAACAAAACCAAAAACAAGCTAACAAAAACCCTCCCTACTGCAAGCTTTTGTCAAGAAGCAGCATCTTTACTCTTTGAACCACTCTATGAAATGAATTCAGCCACAATCCTATTCACGCTGTGTAGCATTTCTATTTTAAGTACCCCTCTAAATTAGGTGCTGCACAGAAATTCCAAGAGGGAAGCATACTTGTTTCTGAATGCGCTCCATCTCTTCTCTCTCCTTCTGTTCTCTCTCTTCTGCCTGTCGACGCAGCCGTTTTTCCTTTTCCCTCTCCTCCTCTGCATCTTTTCGTTTTCTTTCAGCTTCCTGTCTGCGAGCTTCTTCTTCTTCTCGGCGAGCTCTTTCTTCAGCTATCCTCTGGGACAGCTCCTCCTTCTTTTGCCTGCAATCATGAAAAAAGCATAAGATAAAAAGAAAAAAAGCAGACTCCTGATCCAAGACATCAGCACTGCAGAACAGCTGGAGAAAGGCTACACTGTTTTTTCATTCATAAGAATCTCAAAAACATCTGAACACGGTGAGGCCAAGACACCTCTTCTGCTTCCAGCAGGCACCAAAGGTGGTAGATGCCCTACTGAACAACATAAAACCTCTGCAAGGTCCTACTTCTCCATTATATGACAGGATTCCATTGATTCCTAGCTCAGGCACTTTCTGATTCAGAAATAGTATGACTGTCTTTACCGTACCTTGAAAGATGCTTCCCTCTGTTATTTCATTCAATCATGTTTTGAAACAGCATACTTTCTTGGCACCCACCTTAACTTGCAGCAATGACTTCCAGATTAAAAAATAAACAAACAGAAACTACAATACTTCACCTTCATGATTTTTGAACATGTTACTTCCTAGTCTCATTTGACGGTCGTCATCCTTGTCTTACGGGAGTGAATAATTTTTCTCTTCATCCCAAATCACTGTGGACTTTGTAGCTTACTATATCTCCACTCAGAAGTAGAGGAAAAGTGGTCTTCCCAGCTGACTAATCCTCACCTGCTTAGGTGTGGATCTAATATATAAGAATCCCCACAGAATCTCAGAATATCCTAAGTTGGAAGGGACCCACAAAAATCAAGTCCAACTCCTGGTTCCATGCAGGACAGCTCAAAATTCAAACATTAAGTCTATGAGTGTTGTCCAAATGCTGCTCGAACTCTGGCAGCTTGGGCTGCCCTGTGGAGCCTATTCCAGTGCCCAACCATCCTCTCAGCAAAGAACCTGTTCCTAATCCTCCACCCGACCCTCACCTGATGAAGCTCCTTGTTTCTTTCTTGGTCACATTCTGTACTTCAGCATAGGAGCTATTCTATACTTCTGATTATCCTTAATGTCTTTCTCTGCTTATTTTCCTAGTTTATCAGTGTTATTCTCAAAAATAACACAGAACTCAACATTCAAGAGATGGATTCACCATGGATAATTCATAAAGACATTTTCTATTTTGTTCTTTTTTTCTAGTAGTTCAAAACAGTTTGTTTATTTTATTGACCATGACTCATCCGATACTTATGCATACTCAACTCCAAACAAGATCTCTTCACTGAGAAATAATTAGCCCAGAGACCGCCACCACATAAGTAATAGTTATTTCATTATATGCATTCTTTTACGCTTAACAGTACTGGTATTCAGCTTCCACTTTGTGTCTCAGCAATATAAGATACATGACTGAACTCTTCGCGGCTGGCTTTCATCTCACTGAAGACCTGCATTATCTCACTGGCCACGTGTCCTTTCAGATTCATTTATGAAGGCACTCAATAAAGACTGAAAACTTTTCGTTGTGAAAGCTGATTACCCTTTACCTTTTGTTTACCTTTAGTATTTATTCACCACATTAATTAATTCACCACATCACAGCAGCTTACTTTCTTTAAAATCATTCTGAGAGGGACGGGGTCATGAGCCTTTTGGGAATTCAGGCTATTCTAACTGCCTTTGCCTTGTTCTTACATTTGGCAGCGTTGCTAAGGAAGTACAACAAATTCCAGAGGCATGGCATCCCTCTAAAAAGGTGCTCAACTTGTGTTACAGCCACAGTCATGGGTGCCCAGATGGGCTGGCAGAAATAACACACCACATTAACTACCTCCAAAACTGTTGGGTGCCCTGATTTTAAATGAGAAAACACAAATTTTTAAGTCACAGCTGCTAGATATCTAAACAGAGCTAAAGCTTCGAAGTAAGAGACATTGCCACCGTTGCAGTGTTGACAACAGCCGAGCAGGGTTCCCTTGTCATTATAAACAAGTATAGCTTTGTTAGTCTGAGAAAACAATCAAGAATTACACTGAGGATCTGCTCTCTAGTGCTGTCCTTTTTTCAAGCTCTAATAAAATACATATCTATCTGGGATAGGTTTAAACATTACAGATATGTTTAGACATACATTGCTCCCATGAAAAATTAAAAAAAAAAATTATTCAGGGAGAAGTGCAGTGTCTCCTGCATCTCAGAACTGTGCTTCGTATATTACAATATAACAACAAAATATACACAAACAGTTGCTAGGAAGCTGCTAAAAACTTATACTCTCCACTAAAGAGGCACAGGATCACCTTTCAAGCTCTTCTCTCTCCCTCCTTTCTTGCTCCTCTCGTTCCCGCTGCTCACGAGCGAGGCGCCTCTTCTCCGACAGCAGCCTTGTTGCTTCTTCAGGATCTGTTGTACCTGCAGAGGTCTTCACGGGGGCTGGGGGTGGAGAAAGTCCTGGGGGAGCAGGAGGTAGGGATGGGCTGGCTGCTGAAATAGGAAAGAAGAAAAAGTGGTCTCAGCAGGCATAGTAGCCAAGATGATACTTGTATTTTTCTCTCTTCCTCTCTCTATCTTGGTCTGCCTCTCTCTCACACACCCCTACCTCTTAAAAGGAAAAGGAAATACAGTTTCAAATATTCTGTAAAGTATTTTCAAGCTTACATGGAGGACGAATTTTCTAAAAGCAAGGAATACATACTTCCTAATGGAAGTCTGTTTTGTGAAAGCAGCTTCAGTTGAAAGGTTAAGCCAGCCTCTCTGTCAGAAGAATAAATGCTGACAGGGTCTCAATGGGAGGAATGCTGACTCAGCAAGCCCCTACCATCATATTTGCTAAGTTTCAGAGTCCAGAAATTACATGTTGTAATATTACAGTTTCTTCTGTCTGATAGACTGTAGCCAAGAATCAGAGCCACACTTTTTGGTGAGTAGGTTAGTCCCTTTAAGTGACTCGGTGATCTCAAACATCAACTGCCTGAAGTGATCTGCAGTAAGGGCAGAACACAAACTGTTAGCAGCTTTGCAGATATTCCAGCTTTTACCAGCCAAACAGAATTTCTGTAGGTACTTTTGATATATGTTATGGCTGATCCACAACAAGACAACTCACAGAAACAGTGCAGTTTCTCATAAGCCTTGTCACTAATGGCAAACTATGGCTTGCATTCAAATCCTAAGAGGCTTTGCTGTCACTATTCATTAAAATTGCTCTCATGAAGGTAAAGATTGCTTTCCCTCCTTCTGGTTTTTTTTTGTTTTTGTTTTTTTTTTAATTTTTTAAAATTTTTACAGTGGTGAGGCAAGCACTTGCTTCGTATTATTATATTCTTTACCCAGGACCATCTTTGGCCACCTTTAGCCAACTGGTATAGGAGACATTACAGATTTTTCTCAAGTTAAACACTAATTAACACTTTTGCAAGCTTCCCTGACATTTTCTAGCACAGGCACGGGATATCTCTACTATGGTTCTTCCCTAGAGGCCAGAGACCATTAACAACACACAAGCTAACTTGAAGGAAGCACTCTCAGGGTAATCACATCTCTGGCAACGTGGACAAAAAAATGGATAGGGAAGCGTATGAACTAGCAATTGAATCAGGATCTTGAGAAGATAAATGTGAAGTAAGTCATCAGAAATGGCAAGGAGATAACTTCAACCTACATTTCTAACTGGTTTTTAGAGTATTGTTTTCCTCACCTCATTAACAACTTCTAGTAGGGGTTTCATAGAATCATAGAATCACCAAGGTTGGAAAACCTTGGTTCCAAGATCATCCAATCCAACCATTCACCTATCACCAGTACTTCCCACTAAACCACGTCCCTTAGTACAACATTTCCTAGTTTCTTGAGCATGTCCACGGGTGGTGACTCCACCACCACCCTGGGCAGTTCATTCCAGCACCTGACCACTCTCTGGGAGAAGTTCTTCCTAACATCCAACCTGAATCTCCTCTGGTGCGACTTGAGGGCATTTCCTCTAAGGAAGGACAAGGACAACTTGCATAGGTGTGCCCAAAATTCCATTAAAACAATAACAGCATTGGTAAAATAATGAAATTTTACTGCAAAAGTTTGAATAGTTCCATCAGTGATCATTACGTGCTGACCTCCTGGCTATCTACACAGCTGACAGGGGTCTGAACCAGGCAAATTAGAGGCCAGTTCAGGTAATTGGCTGAAATCAATTCCTCACCTGCAGGAATGTAATTCTAGCACCACAACTTGCATTTGCTCCTCTCTAGACTTTTGGATTCAACCAGTGGCTAAGTTTTGACAGTTTGGGCCTCTACTTGCAATGCAAGATCCGTCCTCAAACTCAGGTTCCAGTCTTAGGTCTCAACCATCAGTGATTTTATTCCCTGGTTTTGACAAAATGCATCCAATCTGAAGTGCTGCTCACAACTATGACTACAGTATCCCTCTCCTCTGCCCGTCTCTACTACCTGCTGTTTCCCCACTGCGAACACAAACTACTTCACTTTCAGATCCCCTTATCACAGATAACCTGTTTCCATACTAAGTAACCCTGTCACTACTCAAATATTGACCGACTCTGCAGAGAAGCTGAGCCTCTCTTCCTCCTGAGCTAAACTGTCAAACAAACATCACCATGTTTTTCTGGACTTTACTTTGAACTTGGAAAGTACTGCATGTAAATACTTGCAAAGGTAACCCTTAGAGGTATCCCCAAAGTACTCTGAAATGGAAGTTTTCTGTGATGCAAGCAAAAGGCTATCAGAAAAGCAATAAAATCCCATCCCATAATGCCAATCATCTCATACCTTCTTTACATGCCCATTACTAACAGATACATCTGGGATTGCATCTTGTGTGGTAAGACTTAGGAACTAGACTGCAACTACTGTAACAGGACTTACTGAAACAAAAGGAATCATTTCACAAGTTTTCTTACAGAATTAAATTACGCATCTTGCAGTTAAAAGCAGGATTATTGATACATAAAACTGTTTTCTGAAGGACAGTCACAAGGAAATTTACCTCTTCTAAATCAAGAACACCAGGTAACCCATCCTGTCAATGCCAGAGGTCACAACAGCCATTCCATCCCATCCTTGAGATAGTTTAATACTGTATTTACAATGGTCTAAAAATTCTATTAGAACAAGCTGATATTTTTCACCTTCAGATGCATCTTTTCCTCTTCTTACGACTTGTTATTGTTATTGTATTTTGTATCTACTTGCATTCCATCTTACCCTGCTAATCTCTCCCATCCTTGGTACTCCAGCAATATTATAGATAAGCAGGTACAGTTTCACGTTATCAGCATTAATGTACTATGCATCTAGCAGAGCTGGACGTTCTCATTGCTCACACTACCCCCTTTCGTGATGAATTCCTGTATGGTTGATTTTCAGACCATTGCTCTTCTACTCCAGAGTCTGAAAAGAACTTGCATCGTGATGTGAGGGACAAAGTCTACCTTTTCTCTACCAAAAAGACAGAGAAAACAGACGTGCAAGGAAAGTATGCCTGTTCTGGCTGTTGCAAAAGGAGGGCTTAAGCCGTTCATACTTTTCTCATAATTGACATACATCTGTAGGTATAACATTCTGAAGAACTTAGACTAATACTTGATAGAAAGCTATTTAAAGCTTACTGTTTCAGAGAAAGGGAGGGAAGAACATGAAAGACACTCAGGCATTCCTTAGCCTCAACAGGAGTTTCTTCTTACCTTGAGCAACATCTGCCTGGACAGCAAGCTCTTCCTGATTTGCAGATTCTCCAGCACCTGCTGATGTTTCTTTACTCTCTTCTGTCCTCTCCTCGTTGGCCTTTTCAGCTTCCTTTTCTGGTCTTTTCTTTTCATTCTCAGATTTGATGTCTTTTTTGACAGGCCGGATGTTGCCAGGAGAAGGAGGACGTGCCTGAGTAGAAGGAACTTTGGAGGAAGCAGGTGGGGAAGTTATCTGCTTGAGCGTGCCAGCCAAAGAAGGCAAAGACTTCGACGCATGCCTGTGTAACCACAGAGTGACAATCAACGCAAGACATGCTCTGCTGGACATCACCTACATATCACCTCTACAGCTTCAATAGCTAAAAACAAAACAACTTTCCTATTCCTCTGCTATTAAGCAGAACTGCTGGAGCAACTGATGAGCTTTCAGCGAAGTGTTTCTCTTTGTGGATTATGTGAGCATTGACCCAGCCAAGAGGTAAGAAACCAGGTACGTTGCTCCTTTTTGCCTTTACTTAAAAAGCAACAGTATTAATTTTTTTTCTGAAAACAATATCATCTTTACTTTGTTGCATACAGAAAACATTTATACCACCAAATAAGGTTGCACTGATTTTCCTGTGGAGGCTAACATTTAATTAACAGAACAACTAGAGCTGCTTATATCTCAACTTCCAGCTAAAGCATGTACTTGGCTTACCAAACTGGAGAGGGAGCTGGTGATCTAGCTTTGGGGTTGGAAGAAAAATGACCTCCTTTCAAGTTGGCTGAGAAGTTGGATGACAAATGGTCTCTCTCCTTTTCTTTTTTGTCAGTCTACAGCTCAGCAAACAAAGACAAAGTCAAGCCACAGTTCACACAGCTAAACAAAGCAAACCAAGCTCAGTTAAGGATGAGGGGTTGTGGGGCTGAGAAAAAGTAGTGCTGAGTCAGTAGTTTCTACAGCCTGTTTGACAAGTTCATGAATACAGCTTCTGTAATTTGACACTGCTTATGTCAGTAAATACACATTTGACAACAATGATCCTCCTTAATCACTCTCTGCTGTCTTAAGATGTAATTTGCAGAGGCTTATTTTTACACAGGCAAAAAGTTACCTTTTAAGGTTTGATCTTTGCTGCTTGCCACACAGTACCTTCCACTGCTTCCAAAGACAATACTTATTCCCCATAAACCTTGGATTTCATTTGGGGAAAAAGGAAAACAAACAAACAAACAAAAAACACCAAAAAACCCACTCTCTGGAGTGGGTAAGTGGTAAGAGTCCCTACACAACACAGACTTTTTCTTTCACTGCTATATGTCAACATCACAGATGCCCTCAAAGTCTGGAAATGTGGTATCCTAATTTTCTTTTTTTCTTGAATGATTCCCCAGTATATGTTTTGGATTTTTTTTTGACACTGATTCTTACGCATCATAGTGATTTCATATCTTCCCTTCTTTATTTCTCATCTTGGGATGAGAACTATGAAAAATGGTACTAATTTTTAAAAATATTTTTAAAATATTTTTATAAAATATTTTAAATATTTTATAAAAATATAATTTTTAAAAATATTTATTTTAAGAATATTTCTATAAAAATAGAACTGGATTAACAGTTCTATTAATCCAGGTTGTATTAATAGAACTGTTGGCTTAAGGCTATATACCAGAATTTAAGCATCTACATATTTCCTCCACTTAAATATAAATGAAAAACGCTGGGTTTTTGGAGTAATGAGCTTAAGCTCTCAGAGTCTGAAGCATGAGAACAGAGGAGAGTACACTGAGCTGTCACTCAGCCAGCACAGTGTAGAGGGCCTGCTACACACTCATGGAGTGAGCATGTGAGACATGAAAACATGTCTAACAGCTGGAGATGGAAAACAACTCCATGAGGTATTTTTGATAGGGATAAAACTAGTTGTTTCAAATTGTCAAAAACATCATGTAATATGTGATAAGCAATAAGTGGTCCCAGTCCTGAAGCTGTTACTTGAGAGTAACTCAGCCCTTTGGCATCATCATTTACAAGAGTTCTACTGACTAATATGATGATAATCACCCAAGTTATCAGATTGTATACAGCCAGAATAAATGCATTACAATGAACAAGAATTCTGGCTTGCTAGAAAAAAAACTGCCTATATAGGATCTACCTCATTAGTCCTGAAAATACAGTATCAGCAATTTTTTCCCAGTGAAGTAAAAAACCTGAATTCCGACAGAAGCTAACCAGTAAAAAGGTTCTCTGAAACATGTAGGCTACTGAAAATAGCTCTTAACTCAGTCATTTGGTATTAACAATATTCTTACGTCATTTTTTTCATCAAGATGCACCAACTTTTCTTCTTCTTAATTGAAAACAAAACAAGCAAAAAAAACAATGAGAAAGACCTTAGAGGTGCCAAACTGATAGCCTGGGAGTTTACAACATGCTCTACACATAGTGCAAGATTTCTGTAGATATATAACCTAAAGCTATACCTCAGCCTAAATTTCAAACTAACACCTGCCGCAAAGCTTAATACTGGCTCTGATTCATGCTTCCTTCATCTAATACTGCTTCCAAAAAGGATGTCAATAACAGACAGCACTGTCTCCTGCTACTTTGCCCATCATTTGCAGAGAAGACTTCACTCTTACTACACTCTAAAACTCAGAGCACAAGAAAAAAATATAACTACTCAAGTTCAGCAAATGATATCTGAACCGGAGCTGACTGCATCCCACTGGCCTGGAGCACAGTCAACATGAATTTGATCTTGCCTGTATCAGACTGCTCTGATTTTCCCTGGAAGTTCAGAGAAAAGGACAAAACACTCTGCAACTGCCTCTGTACCTCATGAGAAGATAAGGCATTCTGCAAAAATGAGTGTTTTTCCAAGCGCGTTCTTTAGTGCATAATCAGGCTATGTCAACAGATAATATAGTATATACCAGTTAAAATCTAAGCAACTATGAAACAAATTGGAGGCAATGGGAGGCTGCACAGGGAAATTTACAGCTATTCTTGTTCTAACAAGAAATTCAATCAGGTGGTTATGGCATGAGACATTAACTTACATATAACCAGCATGCTTACCCCTGCAAGATGCGTTCTTCTACGTCCAACAGCATCAGTAGATGCAAAAAGTTTTGCTCGGTCTGCTGAATTCCTACAGCTCTTGTAGGACAGAGGGCTGATGGGGCTGCAAGACGCTGAACGGGGACAAATGGGGATAACTACGGTGTTGGTTGTTTTTTTTTAATTATTCATTATAATTATAGAGCATCATTGGAGAATTGACAGAGGAAAGCCATCAGGAACAGAAACAACAGAGAAAGACAGAGAAAAGAAAGAAGATATTAATAGAGAGGAATGACTAATTCTCAAATCAGAACCATCATGTGATACCTCAGCTTGGCCACATGTATAGCAATGATACAATTCTAATACACAGCCACGTACTGATCCACTTGTAAATTTCTTTTAAATAAATTAAAGAGCTACGGCACATAACTGGGAAGTAGAAAAAAAAAGTTTTTCTTTTCTTATACAACTGATGGTTCTGAAAAAGAAGTGGACAAAACAACTGGTCTGAAACTGATTAGCTTAGTATATGCATTGACGTGAATTTCAACTACATTTGGAATAGGAAACAATCTAAATAAAACCAGAATTTCTATTAATTGGTCTTGGAAGTAGAGGGAAAGAAAAGGAGATGCCAAAGATCAAAACATGCTAACAACAGGAACAGGTTTATCTAGGAAATCAGTGATACTGACTGTTGTCTACAATTTCTATCAAGTGATGTGCTATTTAAAATACCTCTAAGCAATATTTGAAGCCCACCTATATACAAACTTTCAGTATTTCTCAATCATGCTACTTGATCTCAATCAAGCCAACTTGAACACACTCTCAACAGGAAAATACTTTATACACTTCAAAAAGCAGGCTGATGACAATAAATCAACCTACAAACTAGGATTTGAATGAGTAACCAGGATGACAGTTTTCTTTCGTTTGCACAAAGACAAAGACTGTTACCAAAATATCTCCTGCCAATGGCAAATCATCAGGTTTACGGTGTTCCGAGTACACGCTCAAAGAGAACTGTAACACTGCAAAATGCATCACTGGGAACTTTTTGCAGTAAAGTATTCTTAGACTTCCTCCCTATTTAACTGAAGGAGAAGGTTGGGGAAAACTGTGTTATTACTCCAGAGATTTACTTGTCTGTTTCTCTTTGTCTCTCCTGGTCATTTAATATAGTCATAGCATCATTACTATTCAATACTTGAAGGAAAAGAGCAGAGTTTCTATGGGGTAACTTTTCTATCTCTTCCCTTCCTCATTTTCCTTAGAAGAAAACATTTCTTGCCTGTAGATCTCTGAGCACACACAGTTAATTCTTGCAGCCTTACAGCAGAGCAACTGCTGTCACAGGAAGAGCTCATAGACTTAACAGTGCTTTGTGGACTTAACAGCCCTAACTCTTCAAATTCTCCTGCAGTGGGAGATTAACATTACGAATAAAGGAAGTCTCATGTAAATGTTACAGCAAGGGCACTTATGACTCCCTTATTTTATAGAGTTTTATGTTTAATGGGGTGATAAAAGGTGACAAATTTATAAAAATTGGAAAACAAGAGAACAACTTTTTAAAAAAATCTGATATTTTTAAAAATCTGATTGTGCATATCTGAACCTGACAGGAGGCAGTGGCAAAATGTACATTTTAACAGCTTACAGTTTATGAATTTTCCACCCCCTGTGAATCAATTCTGCTGCTGCATGCTGATTATCCAACGTTACCACAGAGGATGACATCATAAATGCTCAAAGACAAGCAGTTCGTTTTCATCTGCAAGGTTGCCAAACAATGCTGTATGAGGCACTCCCAGTGAATCAGGATGTACCAACAGGATTACAAACACAGAGGAGAGTTATTTAAAATTACATTTTGGTTTTGGTGGGTTACTTAAAAATATATGTATGTGTGTGTGGATGTACTCTTATGCTGGAGGTCCCCAATAGCTTGCTTAACTTCAGTGTTAAGGACACGGATCCACATATAATTTGATTTGTTGCACTGCAATTCATCTTTACAGCCAAAAGGCAGGGTAATTTTCTAGGGAATAATGACAGGCTGGGATGAGTGGGGTGCTCAGAGCACAGCTGTGAGCCATTACCACCACCTGATCATTAATCTCCAGGAAGTGTCCTGCATGAAGGGACTGCAGTTATTGCTCCTAGAGAATAATACCTGGAAAACAATGAAAAGATGGATTATTCTTCTGGGTGGTACAGTTCCAGTTAGCACAGACAAGGAATTTCTGGGGAGTTACCTCAAAATGATGACTGATAAATCAGTCGTTCCTGCTATCTGCAATCTTTCTCAATATTCCACTTAGTTTAGAGCTTCAGCATGAAACAACAGCAGTCACAGAATCATCTTCCCACGTGTTCCAGCTAATTAACCACTTTCAAATTTAAGAAACTGTTTTCTCAGGTATTCCCTAGTGAAGAGCTGCATTTCCATATCCTGCTAGGTGGATGACATTAAGCTTTCATTTTACAAGCTATTGCTTTAAAAGTCATGAAGAGTGAAAAGGAATTTCTACTTGTTAATTCCACCATTTGAAGAATATCTGTCACATTTTTGCTCCTATGGTTCTCCCCCTATGGAAATGTACTGCAGCCTAATTAGCGATAAGAGTTCTTAAGTGAAAGCTTCTTTAAAAGTAATCTTAGGAGATCTCTATTCCCTCTTACCTTCTATGTCCTTTAATTAAAATAAAGATCTGTCCATATTAAACAGGAAAGACCTGCCTAGGCTTAAACATTCAACATGTGCAGAAATGTACGCCTGAAATGGTAAAATCCCTACTGCATGATCTCAAAACAATCTGCGGTAAGAAAAAATGCAGCTGTCACATGCCTAAAACGCATGATAAACCAGTATGTCCTGGCTGTCACTGAAATGTAGTTTTACTCAGGCTTTAAGTTACTGCCTATCAATATTTACATATTTCTGCATGTTAATCTTCTGCACAGGAGTTCATCAAAGGGCTGTTCTGGGGTTGGCAGAGAACTTTACAGTTATTGTAACCTTGCTAAACCTGCACATTTAAACTTTACATGCTATTAAATCTACTGCAGACAGGGCCTATCACTTTAACATGTCCAACCAACGTGTTTCATGTGGGAAGTGCTTCAGTGCAGAATGGCACTGTTTGCAGCAAACAGCTCACAGCGTGGGTGTGCTGAATCAGTTTCTTACAGTTTAGTGGGCATTTCCTTCAGCAGCCACAAACAGCGTGACATTGTTGGCCTGCATGTGTTGTATTCCCTTGTTACACTGATGAAGAGGCCAAAGATGGTTAAGAGAGAGGCGAGGAAGAAAGAGGCAGAGCAAACAAGCATAGCAAAAGCTTTCAAGCTGTCATACAATGTACCCCAGGTTTTCCAAACTCATTCTGGGATGCTACTGTACACATGTAATTACATCAGTAATTTTACAACATCCCGAAGGGAACCTGGAAATACACATGGCTGAGACATGAAGTCTCTGCTCTTATAGGTTTACCTGCATCTCCAGACAATGCAGCTGTGCTTTTACTTCTGGCCAGGAATGAATGCGTGGGCGTCAGGAGCCTGCTAACGATGCTGCTCTCCCATGGACTGAGCTGCAGACGGCGAGCTGAACGTGCATCATACAAGCAAGATGTTAGGTCAGACAGTGTGCAAATGACTACAAGTTGCAGAAGTGTTAGTATTACAACCTCACGACTACATGCTATGGAAATCCTGAAACGACTCTTTAGAAACCCAAACCATACACCCAGTCATTGTTTTGTTTTTCTGAGCTATTCCATTTTAAGGGAGGAATTTCTACAGATCACAGAGCCAATCATCTCTATTGTGCTACCGACTGTGGCATTACGCTAAATTGTTATCAGGTTAATGTTGATATTTTGCACAGATCCCATATGACCTACTATTAGAGATGGCAGGATAACCTCTGTACCAGGAGAGTAGCTGCCATTCCTTAATATAGACTTAGAGATATTTGCGTCTCAAAATCCTTCTACATACCAGGTATATAGGTATATACAAAAGATCAATCACTAAAACACCATCTGCAGTCTGCTAGCTATCTGCTAGATAGAAAACAAACAAAGAGGGCTGCTTACCACTATACAGATTTGCGTCATAGAAAGAGGCTTTGTCAAAGCATCACAAAAGGATACAGTGCGCCTGAGCTGTAGATACCAGGCTCAGCAGCTACAGTTGTCTTTGTTATACATGGTGCCTCAGAATACATAGCATATTTAATTCTGTCAAAAACCCTCATTAATGATAGTTTCCTATTTACAACAGTAACAAGATCCAACATTCTACATTGTCAGTATGTTTTGAAAACACGTTATACATGCAGATCTGGCTGTAATCACTCACAATTGCTTCTGCCAATACTGCATAATGCAAATTTAGTTTATCAGTATTTTTGTTTTGCCTCACATCATTTCTTTATTATTTTTAATATAATGTTATTTTTTAAAATAACGCTATTTAAACATTGATTATGGCAAAGGAGTATCCAAAGAAGTCCTATGTGTTATTGTTCAGTTGTACCAGACGGCTCTTTGACAGTATGGTGCAACAAATGGTATTATTAGGAGAACCAAAAACAAAACACTGAAATAGTTCTCATAGCTCACTACAGTAAATTCAGGCCATAGCAAAAACCTCAATGTTGCAAGAGAAATTAGGTTGTTTTATACCCCAGCATTCACTGGCCTTAGTTTGGTGTCTAAGGCGAGAAAACTGCAACTTGAACAAGGTTTTTTTTTTTTTTTTTTTTTTTAAATGAGGCACAGTCTCTAAAACATTCACCGACAAGCTAATTTACATTTTTTAAGGCAGAGATCCATCTCTTCTAAAAGCCATAAAGGTGGAAGCTGTCCTTAATCTACTCCACAATGAGCCCCATGAAAGGAGAGGCTGTTCTCAATAATCTCATCCTATGAGAATACAATGGCCTAATCTGCTCTCAGTGCTTCTTTTTTTTTTCCACTTCTCAAACTGCTCACCTAAATTCTGCTAACTCAATAAGTGTCATTACTATAGAAATACAGTACTCTAAAACACAGCAGGCCCTCTGGATAAGTGTCCTTACATAATACAATACTGTCAGAGCTCTTTGTGACTAATAGCTCCATTCTGTGTTGGTACAGATTATGCAGGGACACAAAATACCCTTAAGAGATCTCCATTACAGCATACACATTATCATTAAATTCGCAAATTAACAAGGAAGAACAAGTTATAGGACTACCATTAAACTGGATGCAATAGTGGTCAAAATCTTTGCTTCTTCTCTGGGCACTATGCTCAATATGATTGTATTTTAAATCCACTGCTGCAAGGCAGCAAATTCTTTTTTTGTGGTCTCATCCTTTACTAGATTTTGAGTCTGGAGAAACTCTTCTGCCAAATTTTAACACAGCCCATAGAACTTATCAGAAGAACACCAATACTGCATGGAAATTGGCTCCACACCTTAGAAAATGATCCCTGAAATTTTAGGCCAATAGCACTACTATGCATGCCAAGAGTTTCTTGGAATTCATCTGTATAGCTGCAAGGAAATGCTAAGTAAATGTCATTTTGTAATCTGGTCCTGTGGGCCAGCTGCAAACCTTACACAAGTCCCACAGAACAGGCAGTCTAAAGAGGCCACAGCTAAGAAACTGATGTCTGACAGCACTCAGCTATCTCCCTGTAATTTGCCCTAGGAGATAAGTATGGTTTAATTACCTTTTCTCTTCACTCCTGACACATCTTATCCACGTTATTTATTGGAAGCAATTCTGTGCCCACAGCAACCAACTAACAAGGCAGTGACTGGGAGAGGGCTAGCTGACATGCCCTAACAGTGAGCTGAGAGAAGTGTGATAGTGCCAGTACGTTTAAGTAGTAGTTCAAAGGTGGCACGATAGTCTCAGCCACTGAAAGCACTACATTTGACACTTACAGTACATACCCTAGCAGTCATTAGCATTACCATCAGCACAGAGCAGCCAAATACATTTCGGCTCACTGAGTTTCAAGTACAAGAATATTCATCCTTAATGCTTTCCAGCTGAGCCTCAGAGTCCAGTTCACACTGAAGGAAGGTGAATACAAAACAGAGCATCCCTAAGTAACAAAACTGGCTTTAAAACAATGAGGTCTGAGCTTTTTTTGTGGTTTTTTTGTTTTTGTTTTTCTCTTGTTTTCAAAAACCTTGGGGTGATGTTTTAATCCTTCAAAACACCTGACAGAGAAGAGGAAATATTTGTTTTCTTGTTGGTCTTATGCTGTCTTAGGCTGCTTGTTCCTTGGTCCCTCACTGGAATTGCATTCCTGGTAGGTAGACATACCCCTACTCCCAACTACTAGCAGGTTAAACAGATTAATGAAGTATAACTGGAAGAAAAAAAAACCACAAAAAATGCAGAAAGTGCTATGGATGCCATGGAGCTGGCAATGGTGAACTGATCACAATCATCATCATATCTATCTTCAGGATATACCAACTGAACACCAGGAAGTTATCATAGTAGCAGCAGAGTACATTGCAAGTAAGCAAACAACAGCATCTGATTAGCACTAGCAACAGATGGGAGGCAGGGATTTAACAGGTCTCCTGATGAGGAACACAAAGGAAGGACTCCCACTGATATGTGGTGTTTGTCAGAGAGCCACAAAAATGCTGTGAAATGGGTGGGAAAAAAAAAAAAAAAAACTTGTGCCTTTAGATTCTCTTTCAGCAGCCCTTGATCTTCTTCTAGAAAGGTGGCCGACAAAGGTGACGCAGTGATCAAGACCATCACCTCTTCAGAGAAAAACTTTCACTACAGAGAGGAGGAAGAACACAACTACAGTACAGATTCTGTTTTTTCAAAACTAAGAAAGCCATACCTTACCTATGGTACTATCCACTTGCTAAGTTTTTCTTAAAGAGCACCACTACCAGAATTTATAGGTCAGCAGAAGCTTTCTCCAACTGAATGTATTTGTTCATATTCTGTTACAAAGTTTGAACTACCCAGACCAGTATCACTCCTATCAGAGCACAATGAAAAGCCTGTTCTAGCTGCCATCATTGTAAAATCGTGATAGAGAGCTATGTAGCAGTACTGTAGTTCAAAATGAATTAACCAGGCAAACCATTAATGAAAACTTCCATCTTTGGCTGGGCCATAATAAATCTTGTCCTTCAAATGGCAGAAAAATTAAAAATAAACACTGCTTAACAGAAGACATGTTCTTGATGACAGCTATAAGCCACTTAGGGTAAGCTTATCATCCTCATCTCCAGCTTCCTTGTTTTGTATTTAGGAGTATGTGTTACAGGCAAAACATGACTGGGTGCTCCCTGGAAGGCAAAAAAGGAGCAGAGAGGCAGATGATTTCTTTAAGCACTTGGCTTAAGATGTTGAGGCCACTGGAGAGTGAGCAGCACTTCTACAGTTATGTGCTCAACTAGATTTGGGTATGTGACTGCACAAGAAAAAGGACATTTACACCATTTCAGTTTGCTTTTTGTCTTCCGCAGTCTCCATTGTATAAGAGACTTCTGAGGACTTCTGTACTGGTTTTAATGAAGATGCCGAGAAAGGAATGCCTTGGCATTTAAAGTTGATGACATACTGCCCCCACTTCCCTATTCCTTCCCTTCACCCACCATTATACCGCCTAGTTCTCAGTCTAACTTGTACAGAATTTGTTATAGGTAGTAAAAACCATTACACCTTGAGTTACACTCTACAAGAGACTATCCTTCATATTTAATGCCTTTCTTCCTCAAAGAGTCATCCCTGGCAAGGAACAGTAATCAACCGGAAAAAATATACATACGTACACACCTCAGGGGAACAAAATAAAACTGTTGGGGTTTCAACTTTTAGAGTAAAAAATTACTGAAGTTCTAGAATGAATTGTGCCCTAAGATCACACTATGTTTCACAAGTTATCAGACTAAAGAACTGTGTTAACCTGTAAGGGTTAATATGGTCAGAGCAACCAGAAACAGGCATCCAAGCATGCACGTAAAACACGGCACTTAAAACACATGAATACTGATGTCTACCCAGCCATTTTTGCAATACAACTAAAGCTCCGCTCCAAAAATTGTTTCTGAAAATGTGCACTACTCTGGATTGAAATGGGGCACAGCTTCTCAGTAGGACAAAAAGTCCTTCCCAAGTATTTTTCTGTAAAGCTCTTTGCACGAGTTATACAAGAAACATTCTTTTATAAAACTCCATTTGGCTCAATGCTTCTACCCCATAAATCCTCAAAACAGAAGCAGCAATTCAGCTACATTAAATCACAGAAGCCTGATTGTTTATCAGTTGTGCAGAGTTGTAAACACTGAAAACATACACTGAAATAAAGCAATCTTTGAAAAGTAACTGGACTCAAAAAGTCAATAAACAGACACCGCATGAGAAATACCCATACACCATCATTAAAAATAATCAGAAATGGTAACAAAATAACTGCTTGAAAGCTTCATGCAACAGATTTTCAGATGTTCAAGAACGACTACCAAAATAAAACAAAAGCAAAACAATGACAAAATGGCATAACATAAATAAAAGGTCACAAACAATTGCATGCAGTATGGAGAGATGTATTCTTTCAATTGTTGTACCTCATTTACTAAAAACCTGACAGAAGCACCACTTTTATCATTTGCTGAGGTAAGATCGTTTAGGTAAGCTCTCTTGTTTTAAAAACAAGAAATACATATTTCTTCTCACAGGAAAAAGAAATGTTCAACCATTTACTTTTCACATTCGGAGTCTTTTCACTCCATTTAGATAAAGTACAGAAAATGACTTCAGACACTTGTTTTACGTGCAAAGCCATACATCAGTATAGAACATTTTCTTTCTTGCTCTTTTTCTTTTTTTTTTTCCTCTTTGGAACTGTACCTCTGTCTGAAGAATTTAGTAATGTTGCAGATGAGGAGGAGAGCCGCTTGTTAATGACTGGATCAACATGTTTCGAAAGGTTCATTGTTGAAACAGACCGCCTGTCTGGATCTAAAACAAATGGAGATAATGCTAATTGACAGCCCACATGCAGTAATGCCAGTTTCTAGCTCACTAGTGGGAGGAGGAAAACATGACTAGGTCATTCCTGTTCTACCACAAGAACTTTCAAAATAGAACGGATTTCTCAGCAGACATTGTACAGATGACTCAAAGACTGGGCACAAAACTGTTCACTTTAAATTCCAAATGTCTAAAATATTCTGTTCACTGATTATCATTCAATCAGGTTGCAATCCAAGGACTTTAATGGAAAATTTGAAGCAGATACTAGTAGCCAGGATGGTATTTCCACACTGCTTTCAATATTCTCTGAAAAAAATCTGACACCTGACTCACAATAGAAGCTTCAGGGAAAGGATAGCATGCTTGGAAATGTAAAGTCATTCAAGTAAAAGCGCTTAAAACCTGAATCAGAGGTGACATTTGACAGGGCACTATCAGGCAGAAGGTCAGCATTGTGTTAACAAAATTCCAACAGATTAAGGGAAGGCTGGCACACATGGAGGGCAAGAGTAAGCACGAAAGGTATAATTATAATGTCCTCATCTCTGTGAAAGTGCTATATTTCCCATCACAGAGTTATCTTCTACCTGCTGTGAATGAGTTTGCAGTTAGTCAATCCAAACTGCACACAGCGTAACAGATAAAGAAAATGAGTCTTTGTGGAAGGCTGCAGACTACTTGTCATACACGTTTGGTATATATATACATATAATCCTGAAGGGATTTATTTTGCTTCTAGGCTCTATGGATTTTAGAACAGCATTACAGCATTTGCCTGTGCAGCTGCTGCAGTCAACATCCGCACCCTACTGAGAGGTGATGATATGATACAGATCATATATACTTTGTGCACACGTGTATGCCATGGGAAAGTTGCTAGCAATGGCAGAAGAGAAAGATCAAGCAGGACAGCCAGCTGTATGCTTTGTCTTTTCTCTTACAAATCAAAGAGAAAAAAAAAGCTAAGTGTATCAACTAACTATCCTTCAGTGCAAATTCTATTTGGAAATCTAACAATCAGAAGATAGTGGGAGAGTCAATTCTGCTTTTGCTTACACTTTGAGCACGTACTGCAAATTCAGTGCTACTCAGCAAAGAATTTAACCATGCTTTAGCAGATGCCCAACGCTCTGCTGATTCATATTCTCCATGTCCACAGGTAAGTCCACATACTGTTCTGGAAGCAGATAAAAGACCAGGACACTGATAACATTAAGGATGATGCTGCTGAAAGATTATCTGCTGTTCAGTACTGGAGACAGGATACTCAGGCTTCCCAGGTCATAGATTTTGGTCAGAACAGTATTTAGGTTTCGGATTTTGATCTCTGATATTTTATCTATACTTGAGAGGATACATAGTGTATCACTACAGCAAAACAAAAATTCTACATTTGGCTTAAAGAACATACTGCATAAAACAACTTTTTGAAGATGACAAATGAGAACATGAAAATTGCCTCTTGCATTTGGCATGGCACGCCAGTACTTCTCTATTAATATTATTCAAATGAATGAAACTTAGCCTGAAGATTTGTGTGCAAGTGTTGGCAATATGAAACCTCCAAATGTACAATAGGCCAAATGTGCTCTATGACCTAGAAGACTCCTGGTTTCTTTGTTATTAGAATCTGAGCAACACATTCACCATGCATCTGCCTTCCTGTGAAAAATAAATTTGAGTGATGTGCATGTGCAGCATGGCAAAAGCATTTTAGAAAAAAATCAAAAGATTCAAATCACATCTCCCTGAATTCCAGTAGACAGAATATTGCATTTCATTTTAGCGAATTGTGCCAGATCTTTTGAGTCAGCTAGTAATAACTCTCCATATTAAAAATAAATAACAACAACAAAATCTGGGACTAAGAACAGTTCTAAACTATGAGCATGATGTTAAGCATGCACCGCAACTACATGAGGGTGGTTTAGTTACTGATGATCTCATTTCCTGAGAACTAGCTATGGGTAAAGGAATCAACAAACTACAGTGATTATGTACCAGGTTTTCTAGCACCACCCAGAGATCTGAAGTGGTGCTCCAGGCCTGCTAAATCGAGAAAGGTGAATGATGATTCAAAAAAATAACCTAGGGACAGAATGCAAGACAATGACTTTTAACAGTAAAGAAAATAAAAATCAAGTTATACAGAGCTAATTAAAAAAAACAAAAAACTTTTATGATTTTATGAAAGATAACTGTTCACTGAATTTATGTGTGATGAATTACATTTCAGATCATTCTTAATGTTTTTCCCCCTTCTTGATAAAAGGCTGTATGCAATTAAAAGTATATGTTAGAGTAGGAAGAGAAGCTTTCTTTTTAAGTACCGCTTTCTGGTGAAAGAAATATAGAACAAGTTCTCTTTTTTGAACTTCAGTCACGTTTAACAGGGCACATACTTAATATTAACTGTCCGATTCAGTTAGAGAAGACAATTTAGGAAAAACTTATACAGCAAAAATTAAGTTAATTTGTCCATCTAAGCTTTTTCAAGGGAAAAAAAGAGGGCTTTTTTTCCAGCCTCACTGATTATCTGTACAAGATACAGATAACTTATCACAAATAATCAATTCGCTTCTTTCTGTTTTAATCTTGATATTTGGTCACTTCCACCAGAACTGTTTTTTGAGCCACAATATTTAACACTTGCACACAGTAGCTCACATCACAAAACTGATGTATCACAAGCACACCAACACGTACACACGAACAATAGCAAAGCAGCAGAAGCGAGAAGCTGTAGCAAAATAGAAATACAGAATTAGTCAAATCCCAAAACAAGTTTTCACTTTTGTTCAGATTTCTCCTTGTTATGTTTTTGCTACACAAGAAGGTCGGAAACATGCTGTTGCTAGCAATAATAAGATAAAGAGCAGAGAATTTTAACCAGCATATACTGAATCATCTTTCTTTTTAACAGAAGGAAAGTAAATTCCAGTTAACTGACAGGGCAGGGACAGTGGCTAGCAAACCAGGCCTCCCTCTTTACCTGTGTTATTAATGCGGCTATGTAGCGCTCCTCCCCAGGACCACCTGTTTTGCTTTTGTTTTGGCTTCTGGCTTCTTTCAATTGTGCGACGTACAACAGCTTCATGTCGTTCCTTAAGTACAACAGGATAATACATTTGGATACTACCGGGTTTTTAACATTAATCCTCTCCAACACTGCTACCCTCCCCATGGACAAAACCTAGCAGGCTTCTTTGAGTTGCACCCAAGCTTAAATGCTGCCTAATAAAGATACGCACTCAGACGAACCATTCTAACTCTACAACTGGATTAAGCAATAACTAAGCCATAAATAAACTGAATTAGCACTAATTTGAAAAAGTAAGGTGTATTGCAGACTTATGCAGAACTGCAGAGCCAAAAAACAGTTGTCCCATTATGGCAACCACTGAACAAACACACACCAGGGCTACTTCCCACTTTGAATCTCCCACCTATTCTCTCACTAGGATAGCGACAGAGAATTAACAAAAAATGCAATAATGAGCTGACTTACCTAGGAAGAAGGGGAGTTCTCAGCTCAACTGAGACAAATCAGCCAGTAGCATCTTTCCTGTACACACTGTCTTGAAGGTTTTGTTAGAAAGCAACTAATACTTAGCTACCTTAAAATGAATAGCTAAATATTAGCCCACAGACATACAGAAGCCGTACAACTTCTATTTTTCTGTTCACGATTGAGTAGAGTCACATACTACAACCTAGATATGCTCAACTGAATTGCAACCGACTCTCACAGGGCACTTCAAAAAATGTGACTAAGGCACAAATCCTCTTCCGTGCACTCTCATACTGACCAAGGCTCACATTACATCTCCACTGACAAGTTTAAAGGAAGAGGTTTGGCAGTACCATATCTTACAGAAAAAGCAAGCTGAGAAGTGTTTTCATGACATTTCTTTTTACCTTATCTTCTTCTATTCTCTGCCTTCGCTTTTCTTCTACAGCAGCTCGCCTTCTCTCTTCCTTTAATCGTTGTTCTTCTAGCTTCTTTTTGCGCTCCTCTAGGTGTTTTTCATAATGCTGTCGTGCTCTCTCTTCTCTTTCTAACCAGACGGTTTCTCTTGCAGCTATGAAAAAAATCAGAAATAAAAGTATTAACATGCTATATGCAATGAAGACTTTAATACAATTTGGATAATCAAACTAAATAGAAAAAATTTGAACTCATTTTCTTAAGACATACATAATTTCCTAGTCTCTCTCCATGTGTTAAAACTTCACAGACCCTGGTCACACATTCATGTCATTCAGTCTCAGTGAATTACTGTGAATTGCCACCAGTAATGGTTACATTCTTTGATTATACAGTTTCTGTGTGAAAGAAACTATTTTGCATTAGTTTAAAATATGTAAACATTCAAGTCAGATATATGTGTACAAACCATGCTAATTCTCTGTATTCTTTCACAGTAAAAAGAAACATAAAACTCTATTACTACTATATAATGATCAAAGCGGATCTTTTTAGACTGGGGCAACAGTTGTAGCGGTTGGACTGTTAGCTGTACCAGCAGCTCACCAGAAGAAAACATTATCAACAAAAGAAGACAGACTAAAGATGAGATTTAATGAATTTAATGCACCCTGAACAACATTTCAGAAGTTCTAATCAAGACGAATCATGAAGCACTATGAAAGACAAATTCTGCTCCCCATCAAAGTCTGAATCTTCATGAAGGTATTCCATCTGGAATACATGCTCAAACTTATTCATTAAAGCAATTACCTACGACACACCGGACCTCTCCCCATTAGTGCTTTGAAAGCTTCAGACCCCAGAAATTTTTTGTTCTAAACACCTTTTACTTGCTTTTTAAAAACCCAGGATACATCCTTATCTTCATGAATAGACAGATAGGAGTGCAGGAAGAAATGCACGTGAATGTCACCAGACAAACATCAACAAGAACCACAAGAGAAAACCATGCAAAGGAGTTCACTGATAATGCAACAGAAGCAGAGAATCAGAATAGCAAAATGGGGGAAAAAAAAAAAAAGAGGCTTTTAATGTCCAAGGTAATGATTTTTTTTCCTTAGTCTGAAACACTATTTGTTAAATTTAAAAAATTTACGCTTGAAAAGCCTTGAAAAAGGAGCCAATCATTATAACCTTGTATTTTAAAGACAGCAACTCAAGCCTTCAGTGAGCAGAGATATTTGTGTTGTTTGACAACACCAAAAATAAACAAAATGATTCTAGATGTTCAGAACAGACATTGCAATCACTTCTTATAAGGCCAGCAGTCATCTTCACCTAATTCCTCTTCTGCATTTTCCTGCCTACTCAAACAAATCCCATCTCACCTGATAAACAACTTAGATTGCACTCTTTGCATACACAGTCTCTTGCAAATCTCTAATCTGGATAGACAAGTTCATGTTGAGAGTATCTCCCTTAAGAAAACTTTTTTTTTTTTTCAGATTTCGATCATTTCAGATTTCAAATGCTTTCCCCTAAGAAAAGCAGACAGCACATTGAGCTTTGCTGTGGGATACAGACCAGCAAAGAGATGGTTGTGCAATAGCTATAAGCAACCAGAAGACATCCTCTTGGCAAAATGAGTGACAGTTCAGCAAGATGTCTTCAAGAAATTTAATAATCTAACATAGCTAGAATAGTTACAGCTACAAGGAGCAGTACAGTTGCTTAATTACTAAAAATAGTTGTGAGAAAAATGACACCTACAAACATGAAATGCTAACACAACATCCAGCAGACACTGAGAAGTACTTTTCTGTTGTAGTTTAGTGACTTGAAAGGGACAACCTGAACTACAGACCAAGGCTGAAAACAGGACACGACAACAGAACAGCAGTTTCTAGTCCAACTGCAATCTGCAAAAGCTCCTTCCATATTAAAGCCATATGACATAAAAAAATAGATCCAAAAATCAGTGTTCTAAAAGCAAGATGAACTTTCATACATGCATCTACTGCTCTTAGGAGGTAATAGCTCACCAATAGACTGGGCAGACAAAGAGATGGCTGTTGTTACTTTTCTTCTGAGATGTAATCCCTTACAAAGCTTCCTGTTGCCCAGGCTCAACAAGATTCAGCTAAAATGAAGTGGTCTACCTTTTCCAACAGTTCGGGCTATGTCTCTAACAACTGAAATGTAAGGCACGTCACTTCTACAGTGCTGTCTCCTGTTTTTGCCTTTGCCTTCATAGCAGTATGACTTAACTAACTAATGTCTTGGGCAGAACTGCAGTCAGGCCATCACCAGACATGTAGATATTTTAGAAAACCTTGCTCTTCCTATTAGTCTCTGCACGGCTGGATTGTGTAAGAGGGTCAGTCCAAGAGCATGCAGCTGCACCACTGAACTGTACCGCTCTTTTCATGCACTCTATGTGCATTTATCTTGTTTTCTTCAGAAATAAGGATAAAAATCTCTAAAAGCAGTGACCGAGTTCAACTGACTACCCTTTTTCAAAACCAGAAAAATACTCGTCATTATCTTTAATATCATCTACAAGCTGGCAAAATGTTTTTCAAGAAGTTGCATTTAGAGGGAAAAAGAGAGAATATAATTAAAGTGGTGAATTCTGCACTGAAAATATCTCATGTGACCTTTTTCCTTCTCCTGAACCTTTGATGAAAATTTCAGATAAATTCATAATGATTATTATACGGTAGGGCTACTTGAGATTTCTCTACTCAACGTACCAATGTCTTAAAACTGTATTTAGTTTTAAGTGTTCTGATGAGGTTTCATGACCATTTTAACTAAAGTGCTAGCTGCTGCCAAAAGGAGCAGCTTTCACCTCTGCTACCCTGATGATGTTGCTCACTCTGTTGCTCAGTCACTGTTGCTCAGGACTGAGGGTCGGGTGGACCAAGGACCAATCTGGTTAAAGTCACATTTCTTCCGTGCCTTTTTCCTTCCAATAGTTTTAACTGTGGCTTGGTGCAGGTTGGCTGGGGCAGACGGGAAGGCAGATATGCTGTTGAAGGTGTTTATTGGGTGCCACCATCACAGGAGGCATCAGGTGAGCAGAGAGGCTGCTGGGCAGGAAAGAGGAACACACATGAGCTGGCAAAGCCTCCCTTTTCCCTTTGCTGTTTATCCACATGGAGCAAGGAAAGGTCTCAGGTCGCTCTCCTTTTGCTGTCCCTTCTGTTGTCTCTCACCATAGCTCTTTTTCTTGTGGCTACAGCCTTGATTAGAGCTTCTCAGTCTAGCTCTCTCTTTTCTCAGCCTGCACTTTGTGATCACCTTGGGCGGACAGTTTACCTGAGCTGAGAACTCAATCTTTTTCAGTCTTCCCAGCCTCTATCTTCTCTGACTTTACAACACTGACCTCAGCAATAGCTTTCTCCTGTGACCACTGCTTCACCTCTCCTCACTGCCAGATCCGCACTAAGACTGATCTCCTCCTTGCTGCATTAGCAGAAAAATGGATCAGTGTTGCTTTAACCATACCCAAAAACAGGAATGTTCCAGCACTCCACAAAAATGGCTGACTGAATAAATTAAAAGGTGAACTTCAGAACTGTAATTACAGCTGAAGTTAATGTCAGATTCTCCTAGCTGACGTCTCCCCATTAGCCATGCTCTGAGGGACACACATACAGCAATTTTTAAACTAATCTTCCTTAAAGACTTTTTTTTTTTTTTTTTCCTCTTAGAAATCCTTCTGGCATTATCAAGTCCTCTGAGGACACCCCAAAATGACTCAGATGCCAATGTCACTGATTCTTAGTTTCTGTGGGGCTTCTGATCACGGAAATGTAAGATAAAGTTCTATCCTACTCTATCAAAGAACAGAATAAAACAGAAGGACTTCACCACAGAATAAATGCATAATTTTTACTGATGTGATACTGTACCAACAATCATTTTCAAATGGAAGAACACAGATCATGATGTGATTTTTAAAATATCATTTTAAAGCTTACACATTGTTAGCATTAAGAATTCAATAAATCTAGCCAAAATGAAACTCAGACATATTCTAAAACCTAAGATTAATACCACATTTCCTTAAGTGAGAAGTTAACTGGGATGGCACGTTTACCATCTTTTGTTCTCCATGCCAGAAACCACACCAGCCACGTGTCCTTGTTGGGACTGTAATTGGGGAACAAAAGGCCAGCGGCTAAGCAAGATTAGTGTAGATAAAATACGCACAGATGTAAGTCTTTAAAGAAGTTTGCTTGTGGCTCAGAGTCTGAGATACTGGAAAGTAAAAATTTTCTTTGCTAGACCACTATTCAAAGCTATCAGAATTAAAACAAATTTAAAATCCCAGTTACTTTCCTTGTATAAAAGCATCTTTATTTATTTTCTTTTCAGTTTTTGAGAATGAGGTCTAGGTTATGAAATGTGCCCAGAAACCAACTAGCATCAACTAAGTTTCATCTACACTACTAAATGTTCACCTTCCAAAAACAGTGACAGTACTCAAACACATTAGGAAAAGTCTAGGGGCTTTCCCTGTCAATTCCTAAACCTTGCCTAGGAATCTGTTAGAAAAAAGTTGTCTGGATCCAAAACCTTGCCAGGAACCACTGTAACCATTTAACGGCAAGAACAACTAAGTTTTAGTGGTGGGGAATGTTCCTCAGCACTGTTTTCTTTTTTTACAGAAGCCAAGTTTTGGGGAATAATTTCTCTTGACGCATGACAAAGTCTCAACTTCTGCTTACTAGGGTGGCTTTGCTAAACTTGGCAGATCCCCTGAATAAAAAAAGATGAATTAAGTTTAAATCCCACTTCTAATTCTATAGAAATAAAACACCCTGCCTTCATTTGATTTACTGTTGCATGGCAAATGTCCCAGAATTAACAAAATCCAACTCTATTAATTTCAGCAAGACCCACATTTATATAACAACATTATGCAACTTGGTATTTATTTAACATGGACAGCATTGATGTTTCTTTGCTTTGATTCACATGACATGAGTGACTGATTATCTAGATTCTGCACTGAATAAAAATGAAGCTTGCACTCTATTGTAAAAATCACTACTTTGCCTTACCAGGACACAAATCTCAAGAGACAGCTCCTAAATCACATTAGCAGACAAATACACAGATGAAAGCACAACTTTCGATTTTCTTGTTAGTTTTAGCTAATTCTTCATGCAAGGACACACATCACAGGGACATGAAGAACTCTCCCTCTTAGAAATGCAGTTTCTACATCAATTTATTTTTAAAAACCCTACTGTTTTCACATAGCTGTAATGTCACACAAAATGAAATGTTTCTCTTAAGAAGTAACATCATTCCAGCAACAGTTGTTTATTTGTCAATAGCTAGGAAATCACAGTTCAGGAAAACCAAAGGAAAGTATCTCTCTCTGCACTGCAGCAGAGCTGTTGTTACAATACAATGAACAAACTTGAAAAAAAAAAAAAATTCAAGATACGGAAGCATCATCTATGACAAATTCATTAAAATGAACAGGTAACCACCATTTGCTCCAGATACTGGAGAGTCTAAGCCTATGAATCCCACCAATCTCAACCCCAGAAGCAGGTTTTTAGGAATAAGCAAACATTATGTCATGTTACCTCCTTAACAAAGCCAGAACCAAAGATTTACTCTTCTCTAAAGGAAAAAAAAACAAAAAAAAAAAAAAAAAAAAAAAAACAAAAACAAAAAAAACCACAAACCTACTCTAGTAATTAAAGCATGGCTAGTACAAAGTTAAAACATGTTGCTGAGGAAGGATGTTAATATTAGTAAAAACCTAGGTGGCAATAAACCAGAGCTCTCCAGATTAGAAAAAGAAGTATAATTCTAGCTGGAGTTACAATACAGTTTTATGAAATTACAGAATCTAGAAAACAGGAATAAAGACTTTGTTTTCTCAAGAAATGACACTTAAAATAGTACTGTTAAAATTTCTATTTTATCCTGGGCAGCTGAATTTAAGACTTTGGCAGTAAGGGGTTAGGAAGCTCTATACAGTGTTTGTGTAATGTGACCCATTGTGAAATTATATTCTTGCATGTCCAAATACACAGTACTTTTTGCAACCTTTTAAAGGTCACTACTAACTGGGAAAAGAGAATCACACTGACACAAGAATGAAAAAGAATGACATCTGAAGAGTACTGTACTGCAGGGTTAAGAGTTTTCTTCTTTCTATGCATGTATCTTAGGACACACACAAAAAAACCCACCAAACAACCCACCTATTTCCAGGTTGTTGTATATGCCTTCAAAAAGGGTTCAAGCCACAATCCATTACATTTTGACTGGATATAAGGAAAAAGATTTTTACAGTAAGAGTGGCGAGGGACAGGTTGCCCAGTAAGATGGTGAATACTGTGTCCCTGGAGACATTCAAGGTCAGGATGCACAGGGTTCTAAGCAACCTGATCTATCTGTAGGGGTCCCTGTTCATTGCAGGGGAGTTGGATCAGATGGTCTTTTAAGGTCCCTTCCAACTCAAATGATTCTATGAAATAGAGGAAGGTGAGTTTCTTAAGGCTGTTCCCATATTGGCAAACCCAGCATTAAAAAAAACACCACCAAATCAAAATGACAACACAAGTACCTGACAGAGAATCATCATTACCTATGTCAGTTGGGCTGACTCGGTGTGGTTATGCATGTACACACTACATAAGATCAGCTTTCCTCCCCCTATGGTGCTGATCAGTTTGAAGAGACTGAATAAAACACATTTTATTTGAATTTCCCACTGACTGCAACATCAAATATTTGATTTGTAACATGGTAATATTCCCCCAGTCACAATAGCTACTGCTTTGCAACTCAAGGGCAGCAGTCTCTTTTCCTTTTATCAGTTTACATGACTTAAATTTTCAGTGCACCAGAGTGGGAGTGGGCATACTTTCAGTTCTACCAAGTAACAGCTTGCTTAACCCTTCAGTTGTGCTGCTGACAAGTAGACTAGTCCCAGTACCCGAAGTTCCAAGTAAGCTTTCTCTAGTTGCACTAATCAACCATAATGAGGGGACTGAGTGAGCCCTCAGTAAGTTTCCAGATGACACCAAGTTGGGAGGAAATGTTGATTGCCTGGGGGTAGGAAGGCCCTACAGAGGGATCTGGACAGGCTGTATAGCTGGGTTGAGGCCAGCGGGATGAAGTTCAACAAGACCAAGTGTTGGGTCCTGCATTTTGGCCACAACAACCCCTGGCAACACTACAGGCTTGGAAAACTGTAGAAGAAGCAGATGTGGAGGGTATTGGTCAACACTTGGCTGAACATGAGCCAGCAATGTGCCCAAATGGCCAAGAAGGCCAATGGCATCCTGGCTTGTATCAGACATAATGCTGCCAGCAGGAGCAGGGAAGTGATCATCCTTCTGTACTCAGTTCTGGTGAGGCCGCACCTCGAGTACTGTGTTCAGTTTTGGGCCCCTCACTACCAGAAAGACATTGAGGCCCTGGAGCGTGTCCAGAGAAGGGCAACACAGCTGGTGAGGAGTCTGGAGTACAAGTCTTATGAGGGAGCAGCTGAGGGAACTGGAATTGTTTATTCTGGAGAAGAGAAGGCTTGGGGGAGACCTTATCACTTTCTACAACTAACTGAAGGGAGGGTGTGGTGAAGTGAGAGTTGGCCTCTACTCCCATGTAGCTAGTGATAGGACTAGAGGGAATGGCCTCAAGTTTTGCCAGGGGAGATTCAAGTTAGATGTTAGGAAAAACTTCTTTGAAAGAGTGGTCAGGCACTGGAATGGGCTGCCCAGGGAGGTGGTGGCGTCTCTGTCCCTGGAGGTATTGAAGAAATATGCAGACGTTGTACTGAGGGACATGGTTTAGTGGGAAACATTGGTGATAGGTGGATGGTTGGATTGAGTGATCTTGGAGGTCTTTTCCAACCTTGGTCATTCTATGATTCTATGAAACAGTATCTAACATATACACAACACCAACTAAGCTTAAGGTAACAGGTCTGGGGAAAGGTCTCAGCACCTAGTCATTTCTGAGACCACTGCCAGAAAGAAAAATCCAATAGCAGTTCTTCTGAGAGCCCGACCCCTGCACACACTAGTACACATTAACAGGAAAAGTGGATGTTTTAAAGTACAGCCAGAGTTTCTCTGGATCATTTCATAACTCTTCATCTTCTTTTCTTACTCTTTTCTTACTTTCCAGGAGTTGCTTCTAGCTCACATTAGATGCACTGCTAAGGAAAGAATGCAAGGAGCAGTCAAGATCCAAGTTGCTATGTGAACTCATGAGCGTTATTACTTGTAAGGATGACTAAGAACATAAGATCTTGACAAGTAACTGTTCTATATATATTTGCCTCCAACACCATTAAGTCAGTGCACTAAGTGGTGTGACTAATTTCTGTCCCTGTTTATTTTTCTCATACAACATAGGAAATTATGCGGCAGAATAGTCTGAGTTGGTTAATAGCACATGATAGGCAGGTAATAACGAAAAGCAATCTGCACCCTGAACAGGCTTTGAGATAACAGAGCCAATTCCCCAGGCCCAAAGACCTCTTCGGCCCAGAGAAAGCTGACTTCAGCCTATGAGAACTTCGCTCTCACTAAGGAAGTACAGACGCAGGTTGGGTGAAGAATGGCTTGAGCACAGCCTTGAGGATAAGGATCTGGGGGTGTCGGTTCATGAAAGATTCTAAGTGTGCCAGCAGTGTGCACTTGCAGCGTAGAAAGCCAACTGTATCCTGGGTTGCATCAAGAGAAGCACGACCAGCAGGTCAAAGGAGGTGATTCTGCCCCTCTACTCTGCTATCATGAGACCCCACCTGGAGTATTACATACAGTTCTGGGGCCCCAAAGACACAAGGACATTGAGTTGTTGAAACAGATCCAGAGGAGGGCCACAAAGATGAACAGAGGACTGGAGCACCTCCCCTACAAGGAGAGGCTAAGAGAGCTGAGGCTCTTCAGCCTAGAGTTGAGAAGGCTCCAAGGGGACTGTACAGCAGCCTTCCAGTACCTGAAAGAGGCCGCAGGAAAGCTGGGGAGGGACTTTTTATAAGGGCATGTAGTGACAGGAAAAGGGGAAATGGTTTTAAACTGGAAGAGAGCTGATTTAGACTAGATATTAGGAAGAAATTCTTTGCTGTGAGGGTGGTGAGACAGTGGAACAGGTTACCCAGTGAGGTTGTTGATGCCACCTCCCTGAAAGCATTCAAAGCCAGGCTGGATGGGGCTTTGAGCAATCTGGTCTAGTGGGAGGTGTCCCTGCCTATAGCAGTTGGAACTAGATGATCTTAAAGGTCCCTTCCAACCCAAGCCATTCTATGGTTCTATGAGTATCTCACTGTGTTAAAGGAGCACTGAAATTGACAATACTCATCTGAAACAGCACCCAGGCTTTTCAATTTCTGATGCTCAGGTTCTTTCTGACTTCTATTGCTTCACAGTCATCATCCAGTAGTGTGTGCAAGGTGAGACATACTTACATTCTCAATTTCTGCAACTGCACTAGTAAAGCATGCAACACAGCACTGCTATCAATTAACCCAGCAACAACAGGGCCCTGCTCGGAGCTGAGACCTTGGCTCATCTGATGCAACTTCTGCTGTTTACATGCAGAAGTACATGCTTGCTGGTTAAATTCTGTGTGTTCTCCTGATCATACACAAGATGCCAAAGAGGAAGATCAGGTGTATAATAAATACTGAATATTTATCTCTTGGGCTGTCTCTGGCTAAGAAATTTGCTCTTAAATATCTTTAAGATCTAATGAGAAATGAAGGTGGGTAGTGGTATTTAAGACCTAAATGCTTTGAAGAGAGCAGAAGTGTTCAAACTGTGGGGAAAACGAACAAAAAAAATTCCAGCCAGACTTCCACTGTGAGCATATTTTGAAACACTGCATATAAACTGTTACATGCAAAGCTAAAAGAATACTATTTTTATAAACTTGAATTTGTTTGCCTGTATTGAAGGCTTAATTTTTTAGCTTTATCAACCAAAACTCTCCAGGGACGAGTAACTTTTTCTTGAATAAAAAAGAAAAAACAAACAGAAACCCCACGAAAATTAATAACCAATATTTTATACACAGGTAGGTTCTCCATTTGTATACACTTCAGTTAAAAAAAAAAAATATCTAGTCATTTTCAATTTTGAGATGCAAAACCATTTGAGGAAAAGTGGAAAAATAATTTGAACATATCAAAACAAGATAAGCTTCTTTCACTGTATTTTCAAGCATAATTAGCAGTCCTATTAAAGCGGATGCAAAATAGACTTTACCAAAAATGTGGTTTACTGTCTAAGTGCTTGCAGCAATAAACAAGACCATCTGAATTCTGTTATACCTATAAAGTATCCCTACCAGCACAACATATCAGTGTTATACCTTGGAGGCTTCCAGGAAGGGGCTGTGGATTAAGGTTTTTCTCTCATTAAGCTCATGCTTTTCAGTCTCTGCTGGCATCACCTCCACCAAGAAAAAAAGGAACCTCTAGCTCTGAACCTCTAACCTGACCCCCAGATTTATCCCATATGTTATTGTGGGTTTTTTTTTTTTTTGTTATTGTTGTTTTGTTTTCCTGGGATTGTGATGAGGAACAAGCCAACTAGAGAAAGGACAAGGACATCTGCTTAGCTTCAATCTTTCCCAAGCAAAGAGGTCAGCTAGTGGCACTGCCCCTCTTTACTGTCTGTGGAGAAGGAAGTCAGAAGCACCATAGGACTGGGAGGTCAAAGCAAGCTGGAGTAGCATGCAGTAGGCCAAAACATCTTCAGGATTTGATATCCAGTAGGCATAGCAATTTGGTTTTTACTAATTTGATAGTCCTCTCACTACCACATTCCATACACAGCCCATCACCAGCTACTTGCTAACCAACCTTCACCTAAGAATTCACTTCAATAGTGTTATGCGTGCCCATGCACAGGTGACATTGTATATGATATTGAGCAATATTTGACACATATTCAAGGTTTTACTTCACAAAAAAAGAAGAAAAATACCCGAGTTTATATAGAAATGACATAGAGTAGGGCTTACCTAGTTGTTTTTCTCGTTCTTCTCTCCTTTCTCTAGCAAGCCGTTGCCTGTCATCAACCTTCAGTATTGGTGGATGGTCTGCAAATGGAAGGGGGGAAATATTAATCATATAGTACGAAATCAAATAGCAACATAAGAAAGCTCTTAGGGGAATGACCACCAAGCAATCGAAAAAATCAAGCCAGTCCTATTTCACAAGGTTGAAGAAGCTCAGTACATATGCACAGCAGGTTGGATCAAACACTACACCAGTTCTGGTTGAACTTCTGAAGAGTAAGAATCAAGGTAGCATGATATTGATCTCCTACTGATACTGTGTGCATGTGTTAAAAGCTATGGCAGACACATTAAGAAAGTGCATCACATACATGGAATGATATAATAACAGTAAAAAGACAGTTTCCTCAGCTATCTTTCGAAATGTTGAGTTAGTCACGCAACTTATTTAAAAATACCTGCCACTGGATCACAGTGGTAAGATCAAGGATAATATGAAAAAATCTGTGTCAGAGCCTGGGCTTAACTAAAAATTCAGTTTTGGTTGGAAAAATATTACTTGGTGAGTGCGACAAAATGAGTTATCTGGAAAACAACAAAATGCTAAACAGTTAACATCACACTTCCAGTCTCAGCAGTGGAGCCAAAGACCAAATGGGAACAAAATCTTAGTTACTGATTCATCCCAGCATGCTGCCAAAACTAATTTCCTACTCATCTTCAGCCTATTCTGTAAACTTGGAAAGCTGTTGATTTTATGCTTTTTCACTAACACTGAGAAAGTCTGCTTTGAACAAAAAATAAGCAACCAAAACAACCACAAAAAATAGAAAAGTTTTCAGTGCATAATGAAATGGCTTGATTTATTCTAATACTGATGCGAATTCAATTATTTTAATATTTCATTTTAAAGTGAAAAACTATATAGAACTTCCTATCACTGTAGAAGTGTACAAAAATATATATAACTATATACTATATATATAGTATAACGCTATATATATAACTATATATATAAACTAATAAGTTTTTCTCTATTCAATGTGAATACCAATCAGCAATCTGTACAAACATGCCAAGTCCATCTATTTGTGTGTATAGGCTGCATAAGAAAGAAAAAAGTTACTAGCAAAACTATGTCATAAAAACGAGGTTTGAAAAGAAAAAAAAGTATTTGTACAATAAATGGCTGAAGTGAGGATGTGTTAGACTGATTTTTATGCAGCTATTTGAATTAGACAGAAGTCAGTACTGTGCATTTCATACTCCAACAGAATCTTCTGCATCAGAATGACAGGACTTCCCGCATGGAAGAATCCATAGATAAATAGTTTCAGTTACTTCTAAATTCTCCTTGGTGAAAAATGACCAACTCAGCAATGGTCAGAGAATATAGCCTCATCTAATGCTACTAGCTTCAATGCAAAGAGCAGCAGGGAAAAATCCCAGCGCACAGTTTTTAGGAAGACAAACACTTAAACATTATAGCCTCAACAAAAGGTACAAAAGATGAAAAAGTCAGCAACAAAGTGAAAGATAATCCATCACCCAGTTACTAATCAAACCTTTAAAGCTGGTTAAACAGCACACAGTGCTGCCATTTATGTAACTACCGCTAGCCATGCCAGTGCATAGATTGTCCAGTGTACAGTGCAAAGTCACACTTGGTTGATATTAAGAAGCGCACTTGCCTGCATGCTGCCTCTTCAGCATGCAGATGCAGGTGAAAAGGGTAATAATATTCCTTCTCTCTTGTGGCTGGCACACAGCAGTCACAGAACATGAACTTCTGCAGCATCAGTCATTAGTGTTAGTGGAATAGTGCACAACCAATATGAATTTTCCCGGAAAACAAGGATTCCCTCGAAGGGCTGTCACTGTGACTTCAAGTTGTCAGAGAATGACGAGACACTAGGGAATAATGTAAAATCCCATTCTTTCAAAATGTACCATCTTCCTTCCTTTTTTTCCTACTTTCTTGAGAGACTTCCTTATCAAGGGAGAAGAAGCAAGTCTTCAAAGAGACAGGAGGGTTATATGGACAGGCAAACTGAAAAGGTCTCCCGTAAGAATTCCTAATTATAAGCAATAGGAGGAATAAAATAAATTTTTAAAACTGCCCTCTGACATTCTGTTTGAAGACATCCAATTACTTTTCCTGTATCACACACCTGATGGTGCTCACACAGCCTCTCCCAGCACCCCAAGGATGTTAGAACAATCGTGAAGATTCACATTAAGCTAAAGGTTATGTAGAATATAAGCACATATTCAACAACAAGCTGTTTTTTTGTTGCTTTTCATTTTTCTTTAATATATATATATATTTGGGTGAACAAAGGAGAAAATTAATATTGGCACAAGGATGTGCAAAGCCTTAGAGGGGACGCTCTAGGAGGACCAACATGATACTGTAACAAGTCGCAGTCTGGGTATGATGCGATGCATGTAAACTCATGCTCAGAAGCCTGCTCCACTACACCTAAATAGCTTTGTAATAAGCAGAGCTGTAAGATAGAACATAAAAAAGATTAACACTATGCCCAAGAGAGACGTTTGGAGATTAAAAAAGCCATAGTTCTAGTAAGAGGAAATTAATTTTTTACCTATTGCTGGAAACTAAACACCAAAACTACATGTCCAAATTGTGGAATAGTGTTTTTCATGAAGTCATGGCATCTATTCTGAGTTTTTACCATTCTGCTTAAGGAGCTTAGAAGTTATTGGTAGTGGGGTAGGGGTTTGGTTTTTCCTCTTCTCTCAGAAATTCAGTAATGAAACAGACTTTTTCGGTCCTTAATCATGGTAAGAAAAGGCAAGTGCAAACTTTTCAAAGCTTCTGTGTAAGGAATACTGAACTCTTAAGCACAGTTGGCATTTGTAGCTATCAGTAACCTAGAAAAAAATCCCAACCTAGTTGGCATATGTAATTATTACATATGGCAGTTTCTACAGCTCTGGCAACTGTCAGCTGCTCCCAGTGGGACTTGAGAAGTACCTCAGCCTCCTACCATTCTTCACATCCGCCTCCAATCCTCTCAGTCTCCTCTCACAAATGGCCACTTCCTTTCTGTCCCCAACTCCTAGGGTTCCAATTTCTTGCACTAATGAAACTAAAAGGGTCAGAGTGGAAAACCACAGCCAGTTTGTTTGCTAGTTCACAGGGGAGCTGCTGGGAGAAATATGTAAGCCACAGCATTCTTTGAAAAGATGTGTGCTTGGATCTCAAAAACTCTTCCCCCTGCCTAGATCCCTTCACACTCCTACACACACATTCAGAGCTGCCTGTGTTTCTCTTGGTCTCCAAATATTTGTTCAGCCTGCAGACACCTTGCAGACAATAACTTTGTAATGACATCTGTCACTCCTGCTGCAGACAGCCTCCATTTTTTAACCAAAACAACGTTTGACACAAAATTTGTATGCAGCCTCAGGAAAAATACAGCTCTGGAATCCTCATTTCAGCACTCATCAGCTCTCATCAGTTGAGTACAGAGCTGAACACGCCATTTAGGGATCCTGTACTCCCTTCTACACTGCAACACAGATGGAGGGAGCATGGGAACAGCCAGGACACCTTCCTGAGAGTAGAAGGACTGAGATTAAACTACTGCAGGACAAAGAGTATATTGAGCACCATTCAACTCCTTTTTTTTTTTTTTTTTTGTCATGAAAATGGGTCACATTATCACTGTTCTCTTCCCCTCATCCCACTGCCCAGCTGAGAGCCACCAGGAATGCTGAGCCATGTGCTGCCCCTGTTTGGCTGTCAGATGGCATTGGGACTGCTTCCCCCAGGTATGGAGCCCAAAGGCACCCAGCTGAGGCACAGTGAAGTCTCCGCACAAAGCAGCCACTGAGCTGCCAGGCTGCCCAGTAGCTGAAACAGTGCTTACCATGCACTGAGCCTGCAGCAACACAACACCTGCATGTTCTCAGCATTATTAATGGAACATTTTAAGCTTGGGTGCCTGAGTTCCAGTATTGGCAGAATTCAGATATCTGAGTGATCTTCTGGATCTTGGTCTAAGCACATAAGTGCAACAGACTCGTGGCATTAAGGATTACATTAAGCATTTTTGTACAGAGACTGTTAACCATGTAAGCGCAGCATTAGTGAACAGTAAATTAAATCCATACCAATCGGGCAGGGTCAAGTAATGGCACGCATCTGCTTACTGCACAGGGCATATTACAGAATACAGCTTACACTGCGGTAAGTGAAGAAATTTTTAAACAGAAGCATGTTTATATAAAGCTACAAATCCTTGTCTACAGCAGAAAATACTATTACAAGCGTGAATGCAAGTACAAGGACTTCTGTAACCTTATCTCACTTTGCAACCCTCATTCTTAAACCGCACTAAAACAGAAGTAGATTTTATTAGTTTTGCTTCGTTGTGAGCAATCAGAGACTCCAGCCTAAGAAAATACAGTCACTGGTTCAGTTTTGACTTGAAGAGAGGTTTAGGAAAATGAAACATCTTAAAAATTCATAGGAAGACATCCATTTTTAATATACCATTGAGACAAATAGCTTTACAATGTGAAACATGAAGAATGGCATACCTGGTTTAGTTCCGGTATTGCTTTGTCCTGAAGCAACTTTCTTGTCTTGTATTTTAGAACCTTCAGCTGCTAAAATAAGGGGAAAAAAGAAAAGGGAAAAAAAAGGGAAAAGGGAAAAGGGAAAAGGGAAAAGGGAAAAGGGAAAAGGGAAAAGGGAAAAGGGAAAAGGGAAAAGGGAAAAGGGAAAAGGGAAAAGGGAAAAGGGAAAAGGGAAAAGGGAAAAGGGAAAAGGGAAAAGGGAAAAGGGAAAAGGGAAAAGGGAAAGGAAAGAAAAATTATGTTATTAATCACATTGCTAGACAACAGCTCTCATTTTCTTTTCTCAGGGATGCTTTGGAAACCACTACTTCCAAAGAACATTAGCCTTTTTAGTTTTTATTATAAACATTTCCCTTTGAAGAAGCTGGATTAAGCAGACTGATAAAAAGAAGTCAGAATAACAGAATCAACTGCAGGCCAACTTGGGAAAACCAAACATTTTGCAACGCAGAAGCACAAAAACGGCTGCTAAAGGTGACTTGTATATCTGAGGTTTCTAAAGGTGTGGTACAAGATACTGGTAAAAGCTTCACAGACTTCACAAATTACAGACGCACCCATTATTCAGAATTGAAAAGAGGGCAATTTATGTCTTGAATGAAATCTCACAGAGGAAAGATTTCTATTATTTTTAATAGACTTTTGATCAGGCCCTAGAAAGAGATCATTCTGGGGCTCTGAATGCCCTTTCAGTGATCCTTTATAGCGGAAAACCAAAAGATTCATTATAATACTTCAAATTGCAACTGTATCCTTGGCTCAGCATCTACTTAATTAAAAGCCAAGCCAGGAAATTAGGTGCCATGATTTTCTCAGTTCACAATTCATCTTCATCTCCAGGAGCTCAACTACAGAACACTGCAATCTGGGATGAATGTAAAGACAGACCGTAATAACGCTAAAAACCCTCCACAAAAAATCTTGGAAATACTTGGAAGCAATGACAAAAAGAAAGTTATATTGATATAGACGAGAGGAGGTGGGGAAAAAAAAGTAAATGAAAATTTCACTAGAAATGAGTTGGACAAAACTGCTTTAAAAACAAAACAAGCCTTCCTGTATTAGTTCCACTCTAGAAAATAATAACTTTTTTTTTTCCAGCAGGCTCCAAGCAATTTCCTCCACACTCCAGCCTTTGCATCTCAGCGGGTTGATTACCCACATGACCTGAAAAAGTCTTTGTTTCTCCTTTATCTCCTTCTACAGGAATAATTCAGGACGAACATGAAGGATAAAAGATAGCACGAGGAACCTGCATCAACACTTACTCTTTCTTGGAGGGCACGCAGGGGAGGGAAATAGAAAAGGCTTTGATCAAATGTTCATTGTTCCAAAGTAATGTTTTGTTGATAACAGCATAGCATTCAAAAAATCACATCTTACCAAAATCACATGTGAAATTTTAAAAATTGTAAGAAAAAAGACAATCCTCTTTGATATTGAAAGGAATAACTATATTAAGTTTCTTCTGATCAACTGAAGAAACTACAGTTGGACTTAACAAATACAAATTCCAAGTCAGAATGAAAATTGACCTAATGTGATTTAGTACTTTGAAAGACCTCATACAAAGAATTCATTCTACCCAGAAGTGCACTGATTTTGGGGAGGTTATCTGAGCAGAATCAAACACCCGCACTTTCAAACTTCCTAAGATCTGCCACAATCAAAACCCATTCTTTTTTCCTTTCAGTGTTCTAAATGGATGCTACTAAACCTAACTGTCACGTAAACTTGCTTTTTCAACAATATAAAAGCTGGACCCTCTCGCCATGAAGTTGGAGACCTCACCTACGAGTGGATGCACTGCATAGGACCTCCCAACTACCAGGAAAGGCTCTCCAAATCCTCATTGCAACCAGGGCTCCCCATGGACTACAGATCTGGATGATGGTAAAGTATTAGGGCAGTTGGTGACGTATCTTTCTTAATCACTATCGCTATCCTCGTGCAGTAATGGTTAAGTGCATTGCCTTGTTCTGTTTTATTGTTGCCATATCATTTCACTTATTATCTCACTGCTTTAAACTTAAGTTAAGATAAGTGCACTTCTTTAACTTGGTGCTCATGACCTTTGTGCTGATTCTACCCACTGGCAAAACAGCATCCACCAAAGAGCAGCGCCCTAAAAAACACCTAAAATGGGGAACTCACAGGGCTGAACCAACAGGAAAGAGCATATGCACAAGTTAGACCAAGGCATGCAGACAGCCACATTTTACCCCCAGGTAAAATGTACAACGAGCAATGAAGTGGAAATACAGCCTTCCACTGCTTGCTCTATTTCCATGCGTGTGAGGCACTACCAGTGAAAAACAGCTGGGAAAAACAAATAGCTAAGACAGATAAAGAGAAACTAAAAGGAAAAAGAGAAAAAATAGTCCAGCGATTCTGTCCCTGCCACTTGACAGCTAATCCCCTAGTCAGCCCAAACAGCTACTTCACTACACAAGGGAGATGGAGTGCATGCTGGGAGATGGAGAAGGCACCTGTAAGTGACAATTGGAACAAGCTAGTGCCTTAGTCAGAAACTTTTGCCAATACACAGCAGAGAAAATCAAGTGTTAAACAGAAAATTCACTCAATTACTTACAAACCCACCCCAAAAAATAAACCAAAACAATTATTTTGTTCCCAAGATTATTTAATGTGGCACCTTATGCCAGATCTGCATAACAGAAAAAGCCATAGTTGGAACTAGTCAGAATTAAGCAGGGAACAGACAGACCCCCTTGGAAGCAGTACTGATGAAGTGGAGCTACTCTAGGCAGTTTTGTCAGGCCCCTGAACAGCAGCTGGCTGGCACGCCAATGAAAGCTGAAGTACTGCTGTGTTGGGTGGGGTGTATCCCAAGGGCAGGTACAGGTCAGTGCTAACAAACCTGCTAGCTTCAATACTGAACCACAGTTAACACTTAACTCCTCAATACCCATCTGAGCATCTGGCTGTTCTGTTTGAAAGCAACAGCACTGAGTTTTAAGACTAAAGTGCTGAACTCCATACTAATCCGTTACTTGTGTTTTACAATTGGAAATTTGGGAACAGCAATCTCTCTGTAGGTATAGGTCAGAAAGCTCTATGTTTGGTCAAAAATCACAACTTCCTTACATTCCTTCTTACACAAACTGTGTCTCAGCTGAATGCCGAGTCAAGGCTACTCCTTGCTTTCATTTAATCAGTGTAAGCACACAGTGCAGCCCTAATCTTGTTCAAGACCTTTACATGCTTTTCTTAAGATTATTTGCTTTAAGAGTAGAAAGATTGCACTGGCAGCCAGTGCTAGATTTCCTTTTCTAAGCAAATCTTTCTTATGCATGCATACATAACAGTTGCCAGAGTCCTTCAAAACACAATAGCAAGAAAATTCTTTACTTTCAACTAGCATATATTACAAATAGGACCCTGCTGAGGAGCGAAGTGGATCAAACACAGACACCCAAACACAAAAATCTGAACACAAAACCAAACCATCTCCTTTTCTTATCACTGAAATTCATTTCTATGTACTGTTCAGAATGGCTGTGTCTGAGGCGTTTACTCTGACGTCTGAACTGTGCAGAAAGACAGGAACTAAACACAAGCATTTTTTTCATATAAAACATCTCCTCCTCCTCTCCTCCCCTGCAAGAGCAGACTAAAACTTCCGTTCCCTTCAGGAAGTAATAACTGGTGGCTTGCAGGTTGTTGCCAGCCTCCAAAGAGCACATAAACAGCCTGCCCGCAGCCAGCTCCTATCCACAGAGTGTTTTGAAAACAGCTCCACCCTGGAGAAGCCGTGCTGCAGAGCCCTTCCTGGGAAAGCAAGGGGAAAAACCTGGGTATTGATGACCACAGGAGCCAGCAATAAATTGCAGGGGGGACAACGACTTGTGACCTTAAGATGAATTTTGCAGCAGCTCAATCACAAAAGCTGTGAGCCTGTTGGGGTCTCTGAGGCAGTGACAACACACTGTTGTCGTTCTTTCAGTTACTGCATTGGGTGAGAGCACCCACAAGTGCAGAAATGAATCATCAGGATGGAAAACCTATACCCTGCGCATTTGCTGTCAAGACCCCTCCCCTCCACACAAAACCAGAAGCCCTCTTAAGAGCCCTGGTTTAGATGGTTCATAAAGAGAGGCTACAAAGATTTCCCTAACAGACCTACCACTTCAGTGGTAACACCACAACACTTCCAAGCCCAACATCTTTAGGCTCCTTAATGCAAATTCTACAGAAAACTATAGTCTGGGACTGCTTACGCCACTAGAGCTTCAATCAAAAAGCTTTATTACAAACATTCTCATTAGTAACACTCTTAAGAATTTTTTTTTTTAATTACAAGAAAATTTACAAAAATGTACATCTTCTCATAATTCCACCACCGAGGAACTCAGCAGCTGTTTTGCAAATATAAATAAATTAGAAGATATCCAGCTTTTGTTCCTCTGGCACTTATCACAGAAGTCTACCATCAGAGTTGCCATACAAAGCACTGTTACTAACATTCTTCACCTCAGGTGCCTGGACTGAGCTAAGTATAAATGAAAACTCATCAGCATTGGTGTTCACTGCTCACATGACAGTACAGAAGTTGTTTTCATCATACTGCAGACTAGGAAAACAAACAGGTGATTTTAAACTGTCACAGTCAATTCAGCACTATGTTGTAAAACACTTGAAAACAGAAGCAGAAATAGATTTCTTTGGAAACAATCCACAGACAGAATAGGATCATGCAAGTAACTACAAGAAAAAGGATGCTTTTTTTTTTTTAAGATTAAAATTGTGTAACTGCTCTACTGGGAGATGCATATTCATGAAAAATTACTTTTGGCTGACCATGCTGGCTTTTTAAAGTATTGCATTCTAAAATATTAAATAATATAGAACAGAGCAGACTAAGTGACTTGGAAGGAAGAACCCTTATGCTGCTTAGGCTCTCTTAATGACAAAGGAAAGCTAAACATAACAGCATTTACAAGAAAACAGACATGCATATTATTTCCTCTGGATAATTACATCACATCATTATACTGCAATGTAAAACAATGATATTAACATTAAAGAACCCCTGGAAAAAAAAGTGCCTGCTATCTACTGCAAAAACCTGTGCTACCAAAGCAGTGGCTGTGCAGTTGACAGCAGGCCGGTATGTCTGGCCAGACACAGATGAGAGGAAGCTTTTAAATTACACATCACCCAAATAAAATAAAACCTCAGGGGCTGCAGAGCAACCTCATTTCCAGACTACCAACATCATAAGCTATGCGGACTGTCTTAGGCAGCATACAAAGCAAACCAAGCCTGGGCCATATTGGACCTACAACAATGGATTTGCAATCCTATTGCTCAAGGACAAAACACTATCACCCCAGGTGAAGGAGTAGCAACTCCTGCTTCTCATAAGACCTGAGACTTGCTGCTGCTGCTACGGCATGCAGATTCCCACAGGCAGGATGATCAGGACCCATTTGCTTGGTGCTGTAATGGCCATGCATTGAAGGTCACTTCAGAGGATGAAATGGAACACCTGTACACTTTACTGGGTGGAAGTCACTTCTCTGGATTTTGACCAGAGAGCTTGTTCCAGACAACGAGGTAATTCCTGTGAGAGCATCCAAGTCACGAGGCAGCTTACATCTACCGCTGGCAACCGGAGAACTGGGCTCGGACCTGCCTGCATTCAATATTGCACTGATGGCAAGGTCAAATCACTTGAGCTGAGGACAGCAACTTGAGTATTCATTATTTGATACCAACTTCTGCAGAGGGCATGGTGACCGATGCAGGTAGCAGGCTGAGTTCTGCAAAAACACAGACTGCAACTCCATAAAAGAGAAGGTGGATGGAACTAAGGGAAAAATGAATACTCTGCTACAGTTTGATATATTTAGCAATTTGATCCTACGATCTAGCCACTTTTAAAAACAAAGCAACTTTTTTTGGTCTCAGCTTTGCAATAAGAGAAGGTAAGTTCCTCAGAAGCAAACAAAAAAAAATTAAAAACAAATCTTATGATGTAATATATATTTTAAATTAAAATGAACTTGCCACAGAATGAGCTATATCTAAGATTAATTTAGGAGACTCCTTCAAGCAAACAGACTACATGCTTTCTTCTTGCCAGCCCACTGACATACACAAGCCATCCCACCCCTGCTGAACTCCATGCATATCTGTGCTGCCCTCCATGCTTCCAACTCTTCCCAAATTTGTTCAGGCTTAGCACCACACACACCGAGGTAAGCAGCTACCATCCTGGTGACTTCACCATGAAGAGAAGGAGCAGGCCTCTGTCAGCGGCATTTCTGCCGTGGCAACACCATTCAAAAGTCATTCAAGTCAGGCACAACTGTTTTTTGTGTCTCACGGCAATTAATCCCTTTCTATACTAACTGCTGCCATATGGGGACATCCCCAAACAAGGGCACTATATCCAGGTGAGGACAAACACTCTCTGCTGTCTCTGCTGCAAAAGAAAGGAAGTTCAAAATCAGGACTATTCTTTTTTGAAGCTTTCTTTCTAGTGAAGTTATCTCACGCTGTCACTTTACTCAAGGATGTAGATGAGACCTATAGCACAGGTCTACCACTGCACTACTTCTGACTCGAAAATGCTTTTAAAACACATTTACCAGCTCTCCGGCCTTCTTAGTACCCTAAAAGCTCTGCAGCAGAGCTCTGCTCAGAGAGCAACAGCTCTCTGGATTCCTGCTTATAGGCCTGTTGCATGAAAGCCAATTCCCTTTGCTTTTCATCCCTAACAAAAGCCACCTACAGTAAAGCTTAAGAGATCTCAATTATCCAAGATTTCCCTTCCTCTGCTTTAAATTACTTTAAAGTCAAAATCACTGTATCCGCCAAACTAAGTGGGCTCCTGGCCTTCATCCCATAATTGCTTTAAACGGATCTGCAGTCTCATCTTGTTGCCTCTGTCAAGAAAATTGTATTGCAAGAGAAACCTCATTTGTGAGAGAATAAATGGGGGCTCATCACAAGAGAAAGAACTTCAACTTAGCCTATAGATTTTTTTGCTATTTTCATCTTACTGGCAGCAATGACAAAAATACATCTGCAAAAACAGCCAAGTGACTTTGAGACTGAAAGTGTTTTACTCCCACTTGAGCTGCTCTGCACAGGCACTGACAACTGCCTTTCTTGAGACCTTCTCAAATCTTTTACTTAAGAATCCCTTAAAAAAAAAAAAAAAAAAAGATGTTCAAAATGCAAGAAAGGAGGACGGGATGATGGGGAAGAAGTAGTATTATTTAATGCTAACAGCCTGAGACATTTAGTGCTCCGTGAAAAGGAACAAAGAGTAAAATTGAAGCTGCAGAAATTTCTGCAAGATGCAGCTTCTTACATACCAGAGCACCATGACCTTGTTTATTAAGAAAGAAGTTCGCTGTCATGCTGGTTTCATCTACTGGCACAGCATGCTAAATGCAGATACCGGCAGTGAGAGAGCTGTGCCTACACCAGGCCAACACAAGAGCTCATCTTGGCCAAAAAGCAAAGCTAAACATTACACTGAGACCCCCACCTTGCTTTTGGTACCTAACTGCCTTCACACAGCACCACATCAGGCCACTTAGATATATACCTGGGACATCTACTGGGACTTCTCTCCTAGAAGTAAGTTCCAGACCACCTACAGCAAACATTGTAGGTAGCTGTTCCACTGCTGCAGAGCTTGCTGGGCAAGGTCCAACAGGTCATGCATTTTTCAGGGATGTTCAGAGCCATCCTTTCAGCCAAAAAAAAAAAAAAAAAAGAAAAGAAAAACAGGACATGAATTATGACTTCCAGTCTCTATAGCAAACTCTCAACAAAAGACAGCAGGTAGAGATGCACAGAAGCTGGGCTTTGTTTTCACAACCTGTTTTGTGAGGACAGTGATTTCTGAAAGAGTTAGAACTGCCAAGACCAAGCAGTCAAGTTCTTGGGTCTCTGTATTCAAACCACTGCTCTAATCAAGAGCGCACTGGCCTAAGGAAATGCAGTTTTCTGCTCACCAACCTCTTCATTGCAGTGAAAGTTCACAAGAACAGTCATGGTAACTGCTTAGAGCAAGAGCAACATTCAAGTTTTCTCATTCTTTTCCTGTTCCTTATATAAAAGATATGTCCTATTACGGTACGTGAAACAAAACAAGCAAACTATATATGTAAAGAAACACTGAAGCAAGGATTGTTTCCTACCATGAAACAATGACTCAAACTGTATTTCTGTTATAAAACTCAGTCTTAATCACTTCATTCACTGTCAAAAATAAAAGCTGTACCCAGACTACACTGTCACACTTCAGGAAGCACACAATGAATTGAGCCACCATCAGCCATGAGCTCAACTAAATTATCAAGACATCACTTAGTAGAAATTGTCTTTCAAAGGTGAGCACCATGTCAGTTCAGGGACCAGTTCTTTACTGTAATCTTCACTGTGATTTTTACTCATCCAGCTGTAAGCAAACAGGACTTCCTGAGGAGTGAGGTACTGCTCGACACGTGAGGAGTAGAATCTAATAGTTCATTACAGTACTGCATACACAGAATTGAGACTGCACAGTCAACCTTGATTATTTCTGAGCTCTATGTCTCTGAATCTCTAGGTACAGTATTTATTTGTACTCTTTTTCTGAACTGGTATGTCTGAACAGGCATGTACCCACATGCTATTCATAACAATAACAACATTTATTTTCAAGTCTTTCAAATATGAATGCATCAGATGGTTACTAGAGCTCTTTGGCTTTCTTGTTTTAATAAGGATTCATTACTTCAGGTACACTGATAAAAATCAATATGTATTTTCCCCAAGTTCCTCCTGGGATCTTATTCTGAGTGTCATAGTACTAAAAAGTAGAACTTCACTGTATACACTCCCTTAAATGTGAACAATATTTATAAGAAAGGAGACTTAGTTGCTTTAAACAATTTCCATGCGCAGTTGATTTCTCTTGGAGACAGACTGCTCTACCAGCAACACAAATGTTTGTCATAAGAAATTCTTTATTTAAAATAAAGACATTAACCATTCCAAATCCAGGCAAGTTTCATTTTAATTCCTTAAGCATTGTGTCTTTAGCTTTCTGGGCATTGGCCTGTTATTCATTCCGGTAATTGCACTTCCTGACTGCCATAATTTGCAGCTCTTAGCCTTAGGAGGTATAAAATTCACTTCTTTTTCCCCCCAAGTATTCAGGGAAATCTTTTGTCTCTGCTTGGTTAACTTTTATTTTAAACGCGTTACATGATTTCAAACCCAGCCTGAGAGGATTCAGCGGTACCCAGGTTTTGATAATCCCTGAAAACTAAATCTTCCAGAGCAGTAACAGACATAAAAACAGATTGGTACACAAAATAAATCAAACCCAACACTTTTTAGCCTGCTTTCCTAAAAAGGAGCAACAACTACAATCTTTGTCTCATCACGTTGCTTCCAGACAGATATCGATAAGTGGTGTATCTACCCACCAAATGCCTTGTTCTTGGTAATGGAAATTGCACAGATCTTTGTATTTGAACTGATGTTTCTAATAAGCAAATCACAAACTGTTTACAACCCCAAAAAGTTTGTAGACAGTGACCTAGAAAAGATTTTGCATGAAATTTCCATTAAGTTGTTTCGTCACAACGTTACATATGCAGCATAGCTGAGACAGATCAAAGCTTTACTTCATTCACAGTTGCTTAGCCTTACTGATGAGAATGCTATTAACTTCCAAGAACACAATCACATATTTAAAAATTATTCTGTTATGTACATGCATAGGGTATACGAAATCAAGTTACACAAGTAAATTTCAGTTTAAGGTTTCCTGACATTTCAGTGCTTGGTCTTAGAATCTTCATTATTAACAAGCAGACTGAATTATGTACTGACATAGATTAGTCACTTAAAACTAAAAAACAACAACAAAACCTCCTACTCAATCAGAATAAAAGTTAACTTTATAACCTCCCATCAGTAGAATGTCAAATCAGTTTGAGAAATCTAGATGCTGTATTCTCTGACATAAAAATTGATTTGGCAGACCAAACAACCCTGCCACCAGGTTGGGAAAAACATGTTTTGCCAATAGTTTCCATTCCTTTTCACCAGCTGCACTCTTCCTCTCCTTTCCCTATTGAACTGCATCTTTTCCTCCTTTCCTGAACTTACATCCCTGTCCACACCTCTTCAGGCACTGCCTCTCAGCCTTTTTCTCCTGTTTCTGAGCCTGCCAGCCTGCACCCTTCCTCTCCCACCTGTCTACTTTTTGCCCTTTCTGGCCAGCCTTGTTCCACCTGAACACCTCCTCCACGCCTCTCTCCAGCAGCATCTGATCACCTTCTCCTGCAGGTCCAGCAGCAGGTGCCTGGGCAGCAGTAGAGGAGAGCAAGGCAGGGTCGGCATGCCTGGTGCAGGGGCAGCCTGCAGAGGCTGGAAGCAGCCAGGGAGCAGTCCTGCTCAGCCCTGGGAGTGCTGGGGAGGAGCATTCTCACTCAGTGCATGGGGATGGCAAGTCACGCGAACCCTGATGAATGCAATGCATCTGTAAGGAAGGGTGCTGCCTCAGTTAAGCAAAAATAAAAGGACATATTTTAGCGCTCCAGTGTTTAACACATCCCTGTCAGGCACGAGCTGTGACTTTTTGCATTGCCAGCTTGGACAGTTTTTCCACAGGCACAGGAGGAAGCACTGATCTAAAACCAAATTTCTGAAGTGTGGTGGCCTGAAATCATCCCTGTTTGGCTGCTATCAAGATTAAAAAAAAAAAAAAGTTATTTTCCCAAGTGTCATTCTTCAGCCATTGGTTCAGTTACAACAAAAAAGGAAGAGAAACAGAGGCCAAACCATTTAAACTTGCAAAGTTATAGAGACTGATTTTTACTGGAAAATGTTATGCAATCTTAATTATCTGCTTTAGAAAACTCAAATCCAGCAATTAAAATTCTTGGTTATTTTATTGCGCAAATGATATTGGTTTTACAGCAACGCCAATAACATGCTTCATGGAATCACATCCCTTTAATCCACAGAGGCTTCCTTTTTATTCTGGACAGAGAGAGGAGAGTTTGGACCTCTAAGCCTCCCACCTCCCTGCAGCAACCTCACCATGACAGACTGGTACCAATGAAACAAAACAAAGTTCTGCTATCACCAAGAGCAGAATAAAGACAACGTTTCACAAAGTGTATTTGAATTTGCCTCCAGAAACAATAAGAACGTGTTAACAACAATTGATACAGTAATTGGGTCCCCCTCTTTAGGCAGTAAATATTTTACAACGATTGCTAGACTAAACAGCATCCTATGTGTATCTTCAGACCTTTTTTATAGAGCATGTTCTTGGCACCGATCCTTTTCTTCGATCAACAAAAACAGAGAAAAATGGGAAAGTGTTTGTTGTGAGAGACTTATCTATGCCACTAGAATACACCCAGTTTCAATCTATTACACTGTAACATGAATTAAATGCTCCGTTTCATCACAGAAAAAGGCGCATCATAAGATGATTTATACATTACAAAAAAGCTACTAAAAAAAAAAAAATAGAGAGAGAGAGATGAGCAATATTATTATGCTGCAGTGGTAATATTCAACCCCACACAGTGATGCATCACTCCCCACATCCAGTCACATTCCCAAGCACCCAGCAGCCAGGGACAAGAGGCCCAGGGGCTCCAGCCAGGGCAGTCAGCCCTCCCTTCTGTGAATAATGGGGGAGGCAGATGGAGAAGTACTGCTTCACCTTCAGGCCATCATCACCCAGCTCTTCCCTGTGCACAGGTTGAAAGGCTCCTTGCCAGAGCCATTAACGTTTCCTTGTGCACAGAATCACTGAATTGAGCTGGCTCTGTACCAGCAGTGCAGAGGTTCTCACCAACTGCCTTCAGGATCCCCAGGAAGACAACTGTGGGGCTTAAGGAGGTGCTATCAAGTTTTTGCTCATGTGGGAGACAGACACCAAGGTTTGATTACACAACAGTTGGAGCCATGCAGATGAGTCACCACTGGCATTGAACAAACTTTTCCCCAGGCTCCCTGCTTTGCAGTGGTGGAAATTTTGGAGGATGCAAATGGCCTTCCCTAGAAGGTTACCTTTTCTGAGCCTGCCCTGCCAGTTGCCATTCCACAGGGAGACAGAGGCATATCACAGGCACACTTCAGTCCTTCCTAGAAGTATTTTATATCACAAAGAATTATGACACGGACTCAAAGTGACGAACTCAGAGGCTAAACACTAGCAAATTTCACCAGAATCCCAGATAAGGCCTTTGTAATTAATGGCGTCTCAACAACAGCAAGCAGCTCCCAAGGACGGGATTAGTGCTTCCCATCATTCTGCCAATCTTCCACGGCTACAGTAATTGTGCTGAATTTTACTTGGTAGCAGAGCATTAGTTCTTCAAAACCGTGTCCTCACAACACCACTGATAGTCCTTGTCTTCTTATAGACCCAAATGACCACTAAGTTGTAGCTGCTCATTTCCCAGTACCCGTCTTTTTATCACACTCCTGTTTGTGTATGTATACTTGTAGCACCATCCAACAAGACTTGGACATTTGTGTTGTAATAACAATTTCTTCCAGAGCAGATATGATTTGTAGCCACTTTGTCTCTGGACATCCCCTCTCAGTAAACTCATGTCTCATCCCTTTCATCTGTGAGAAAACAGTATTCTCCATGAGACTGGGCAGCCAGCAGCTTGCCTCTCATGAGTTTCAGACTACAGAAAGATAAAAGCTCTTTGGAGTGTTACTGAAATAAGATGGAGCATGATATGTTGTATGGATGAAGACAAATAAGGTAAGTTTTAGAGTCAGCCATTAGCACATTCACATAGGGCGCTGCTGTAAGAGATCACCTTGCTCATCCCAGGTAACTCCAGAAAAAATTAGGTTTCTTATCACAGATACACAACATAGGACACAATTACAAGTTGCACTTGGTTTCTGTCCAAGACAATTTAAAACATTATTTCCAAAAACCGAAGTGCGAGCTAACTTACATTCATTAGTGCTCACCCACTGCTGTGCCAGATTGTCAATTAAAAAAAAAAAAAACTCCAATGTCAGCACTTTTTACTTCCAATATGTGTTTATCTTGCTTTTAATAGAACATCAGTGCCAGAAGCTCATGCAACCAGAGAGAAGCACTCTACAAAACCAAGTTTTGCAAGACAGCAGTACCTTTAACGCTTACATCATACCCCATTTCTGGCTGTCAGCTGTCCAAGAGAGCATTGCCTCATGTCAGTTCATAGATTGCCTGCACCAAGAATTTTTCTGGGACGTACTGAAGCCATCTCTTGGTTTCTAGGACTGAAGACACTCATCAGTTATCAGCTCGTGATTGTGAGGCTTTCTCCAGCTGTCTGAGGCTTCTCCAGCAGTAGCAAATCCCACTTCCTAATGAGGTGGTCTGTAACAAACATTATTTTTTCTGCAGATTGCATCCATACATGGCTGGAATCCTCTTGCCTTTGCAAACCCAGTGAGGCCATTGCTCTGCAGCAGTGTATGTGAACTGTAATTCCTCCTGCTTGCTCCCCATGCAGCAGGCATTTGAGATGCACCCCAATTCATGCCACTTTTACAGAAAAGGCATTTTGAGCTCATCATTACACATTCTTTAATCAGCCCTGTGCAGTCTCAAGCAGGAATGCTGGGCCCTTGCCATTGCTCTCACAACTGCTCCGTCTCTGTGCTGCACACTCAGCCTGACTCTGCTCTGTCAGCTTTGCACTGCACCGGCCCAGATCCAAGGACACCAAAAGCAGCTCTCAAGCAGAACTAGGAACAGAAAAGCCATGGCTGCTGCAGAAAGTGAGTGTGCCAACCTCAAATAGCACTCTGAATGCACCCAGGCACACTGCACACACCCTGCCCACAAGCTGCTGAGCCCACGTATAACGCTGTGTCGTAATGTGAACACATGCCTCGCAGTAACAGGGGGCTCTGGCACCAGGTATTCCCCATCAAATCACAGGGTTGGTTCTGTTAAAGAAAGGGCTGTACTTCCCTTCTCTTTTTATCCAGTAAGTTTAGGTGTGAAGCACCGCTCAGGCCCTCCGGCCTGGTAACAGTCCTGGCAGCACACTCCCCCACACAGGGCATTCACTCTGCCACCTGTACTGGGCTTCACCAGCCCTGGTCACAACAGACCAGTGGGAAATCTGTTCTCATTCCCTTAAAATACCTTTGTTTTGGAGTACATTAAGAAGGAAGTGGGAAATAGTATATCAAGGAAGCAGGAAAAAAAAATGAGTGTGAAATAATAAAATAACAAATATGCAGGGCCTATTGATTCTTGGTCTTACGTCACTGCAAAGCTGAATATAAAATGCTAACATTAAACACATGCTTGTGATGTTCAGCAAGGTCACAGGAAACAAATGCTTGAAGAACTGTTTGTAGCTATCAGTATAGGACAAAGTGCTGGCCTTCCTTGCTAAATTACAATCCTTTTTTGGGCTCTCATACAATACAGACTATTTTGGACTGACATTATGCTGCCTACAAAGAATATAAAGTGCCCTGGCCACCCTGGCTCTCCAGCAGACTATTTTTATAAATTATTTATCAAGAGAAACACAATCTTTTGGCAACTCCTGAAGATTCTGATGGCTTTAAACTGTCAGACCTTCAAGGACAGAGATCTTCGCTTGGCACTCCCACAGTGCCTTGAACAACAGCACCTGATTTCAGATGATAGGGCTGCATCAGTGCCCATGTGCTGTCACAGAGATGAGGCTTAGCTACCCCCTTATCTTTAGAAATTCCTACAGGGACTAAGAAAAAAAAATCTCCAGCCCACGCCTCTTCAAACTACAAGTAATTAACTGTAATTAATGTCACAGCGAACTGATACTCGTACCTGTATAATTAGCAGTAGGTAGTCCTAGCTGTCATCTCTTCCTAACCATCTGTAAGCTAAGAGCAGTCTAAATTCAGCTGTAACAGCACAGCCTCCCACTACCACATCCAGAGAAGAAAGTAACTAATAAATAAGTAATATTCATTAATTTGAGTTTGTAGAGAGAAACAGACAAGTCTGTATCCTATACAAAAGCTTTGCCTATGTTTGATTTTATTTTGACGAAACTAAGTCTCAAAGCAGTGAGATTTGATCCTGAGTTGGGAAATAATTTTCAGACTTTTCCTGAACATAAGTCTCCCACATTTTTGTCAGTAGATAATGTTACCAGAAATTAATAGTTATTTTAGTTTTGGTAGAATTACAGCTTGATTTGTGCAATTTCTTTCATTTGCAAGATATGTATAATTTCATTCTTCTCCACCTTTACCTTAGAATAAAGTCACATATTTACATTGGCAAAATAGTATCATACCACCTTGAAAGTATCAAAGTTCTAATGAACATGACAAACTACTTGGCAGCCCCATGATTAGAAGCAGTTCAGCTAGTATGCTGAAGTAGACATGCCAAAAATTGTAACTGTTTGAGAAGATAACTTTGGTAATACTGTAAACATTCAAAACATTCTAGGAGTTACATGATGTTCCCCTTGAAAGAGTTATCATTATATCTGAAGGATGCGAGTTTGTCTCTCAGCAAATCAGTGGCAGAACAGTAATCCTCCATGGATGTTCCAAGGAAACCTCTTAAAGACACTATTATTCGGTCAGGGTGTGTCAATGAACACTATGATTGGCTTTGGAAACTGTTCATCTTCCTCAATATCTAATCTGCGATTAGATATTGCAATGAGTAAGAAATCATAAGAAACCTAGGAGAAGGGCACTGTATTGCAAATAGTCCATGCATCATCACAGTGTTACTGTAGTTGGGCTATAAGATACATTCAATAAGAAGTTAAATAGCTTATCTATTTCCATATATTAAATAAGTTCTCTTAATAGCAGCAGCAATCAAATCTCCTACCCAGCAAGCAGCCCCGCCAGTAAATACACTTAGAGCTGTGGCCCTACCTGAAGCCAAGAGATCATTATGTGTGGCTCAAGGATACTTAAACTATCTACCAGAGCTGGAACTGAACAGCATGGGCAGTCTGTAACTGCTACAGAACAGACTCTTACTTTACACTAGTCCAGTGAAACAAGGAAGTAAAGTCACAAGGGCAAAAGGCAGGTAAGAACTATGGCCTCCTCTGGGCTTATTAGCCACAAACCAGAACAAACTACAGCAGTTAAATATAAACAAATTGCCTATTGAATTTCAGTAGCATCATCCAGTAAGTCTTGAATATAAGCCAAACATCCAAGGTCAGGTTAGGCCCAGTCACCTTTTTTTCCCAGAAAAAGCACATTATATAAAAGCTTATATAAGTCTTACAAGAGTTTAGTTGTCTAAACACATGAAGCACAAGCCAAATAATTAACTACAGTGTAACATATTTCTTTTTCATATTTATTTGAAAACTACTTTCAAAAGTATCTGTATTTCAAGGTATCCATATTTAACAGATACTTTGCACTCTTGGTGAGATCCAAAGCTCACTGCATTCCACTGATCATGAGCTACAAGCGGTTCCTATCACAAAACATTCTGGGTACAATAAAAAGAAGCGTCTAAGATGCTCTGCCCCTACCTACAAGATGCCCCTAACCCAACCACAAAGACATGACAGCCCCTTTCCCAGCAAAGGCTCAGGCTAGCAAGCAGCCAACAAGCCAGCTGCATTTCTTCACTGCCACCAACACTGAACAATGGCCCACCAAAACTTACTGCAACACAGCAGGCATCCCAGGCTGTTATGCTCCATCCTACCCTTATGAGCAGACAGTTGAAAATATTTGCATATATGCTTCTCTCCCCACTTCTGTGTGAGCCATGCAAGTGACCTGAAGTAATAAGTGTGGGCTGACTAATCACTGTGCGTGTTCTCTCCTGCGGAGCCAAAATGTCAGCTGGGGTAAAAGCAAGGGGTGACAAGAAGTACAATACTGAAACACTCTTGATTTTAGGCAGCCACTTTGTTCAATGAACCACATACAAACCAAGATCTTTCAATACATGCACTCAGGCCTTAAATGGACTGGTTGAGAAACACTTGCTGAACAGAACTGACTGAGAAGATGGAGAAAGCCTTGTGCAGGCCTCCCCTCCCCAAGGCTAAGCGCTTAACAGCGTATTAAAAATGTAGACATCTTAGTGCAGATTTCTAAGGATTTCTCTGCATTTACATAACATTTGGCAGCTCTCCCATCTGTGGCTGAGAGCCTGTTTGTTTTGGGTGATTTTTCTGGTCTTCATAAAACCTTTTGCAACAGTGTACTACTTTACTGCCTTTAGCTCTGTTTGCAGAGAAAAAACACCAAACTCATCTTCCATTAATTGCCAGATGTTGGCACACAGCAAGGGATAAGGCCAGAGATGTAACAAACTGCAGCAACCACCTAATTTAAAAAAATACAGATTTCTATGCTTTCTACAACATGATTTTGCTACAGGTCAACTGAAGCTCTCATTATTGCTGAGGGCTTTTTTTTTTTTTAGTATTGAAATATTGGCAATAATTTCAACGTGAGATTTGCAAGAAGTTCTTCATGTCCTGCTGTTGTCAACTAGCTGAAGATTAAACCCCATGGGAGCAGAGTAAGGCAACAATGAGTTAAATAAAAAAAATAACAGTTTGCAACCGATGGACAAATATTTTGTTCTCCTATCTCCAAATGGTCCCCCTTGTTTCCAAATGGTAGAGAAAATTTACTATGAAGAGATTTCAGCTTCAGCAGTCTCTAAAAGACTCCCAAAAGCTAGCACATTCCTAGATTTGACATCAGTAATATCCTGTTCTGTCTTCCCATAAAACTAGCTACAGAGTGAGTAGGAGAGCTCTGAATCTAGCAACATGATTATACAAATGAGATTTTCCAAGGTGTATAATTATCAAATTCTTAAATCACTTATTTTAGAGGCTGTAACAAGAGAAGGCACGCAGAGCTGTGCAGATTAAACAGTGTAATTGTTAATTAAGAGAGCTGGAGAAGGAAATCACACAGTCCCTCTGCATTAGTGTGTGAAGCTCCAATCACCACATAGTGAGGGAGAGCATTTCTATGTAAAAAGCAAGCGCAAAGCAGAGCTCAAGCTTTGGAAGGGGAAAAGTGAGGGTCAGATCTCCCACTGCTGTTTCCTGTCCTCACCTCTTCCACATTCTTCTACATGCCCTGGAGACAGGAACAGCAGTCTATAACAAAAAAGAGGGCAGAAGTTGATGCTGAAATACTCTCTATGCCACAGAGCCTCTCAAGGCTTCTGTGGCCACTGTGTCAGCAAGCTGCAAGGCTGGAGCAGTGAGGAAAGATCCTGATAAACATAATCACTGCCCCCCTGTCTTGTGCTATTTTGCAGGTGCTTCCATTATTGCAAATGAATGTATGTCATGACTTGACAAAATACATGAAATGTTTATTTTCAGGACAGATTAACAGCTTCACAAGTCATGGGCACACCACCCACTCCTGGCTGACAAACTGAACAAGGTCACACTTGCATATGCAAGTTCACAAGCCCTGGGGTCCCTGGGGCACACCTTCATTAAGCAAAGGGCTCAATGTCTCTGGCTGCAAGGCTCACGGGACCAGGTCTCTCTTGGCAACTGCATGAAAGCAGCAGAAAGTGACGACCTGGAGCATCAGCCTTGTTTACAGGTTATGTTAAGGTGTATCATTTTGTAAGTCTGCTGCAGTCCTATGCATATCATTTTTCGTGGATACACTCAGGCTATCGAAGTCTGTAGATTTAACAGCTATGTTTGAATTTGGTGGAGCTGAAGGAAAGATATATGATTAATTAGATAAAGGTAATAATTAACTACTCCAAATCTTTCCTCGTAACACTACTATCCCCCCTGTGCCTCTGCATAACTATAGACTAAAGCAGTAGAGATATTTTATTTATAACTACGCAAGCCAAAGGCACTCTTTAGGCACACACACACTGCATTTTCCTCAACTAAAAGAACACAAACTATAGCCACAGCAGATTTAAGTTGTTTCACAAGAACCTAGTCTCAAACTACTCAGCTGGCTGGCCCAGCAGCAGCACTTCTTGTCCAGGTCATTCCTAATATCTGCAACACAACCAAATCTCCCACTCTGTCCCACATCCCTCTGAATGCACTCTGTGCTTGCTCTGCAGCTTGATGTATCCACCAGCTGAAGCAGCATTACAAAATGGAGAATGGGGAAGGTCATCAAGCTGCAGTGCTCTCTTTTGGTAAAATGAGCAGAGTGTGGAGTGAAAAACATTGTGTCACATCACTGGTTTTTTAGAGATTAAATCTAGCATGTGCCAACATGCCTAACAGCAACCTGTCACTGAAGTCCAGAGAGATTCAGCTTCCCAAGTGAACGCATCTTCAAGATCAGCTCACACCTCCTATGTGCCCTCACATGAATTGCACAGTTATCCTAAATTTTAACCAGAAAGCAGAAACATTCCCAGCATACTAAGACATACTATTACATAGGTCTCATCAAGACAACAAAGTTTACTGTGTCATCAACAAGCTAGTTATTTATATGCTTGCTGTCTTTTCCAAGTGCTATTTGCAGGTATTAGAACAATAAACTAAGAACACTAAAGCAGGCTTTGCTGTAAGAGCCTTAGAAACACCAGATATTGGGAGCTACTAGTTTCTTCTGCTTTCCACAATGAATCTGACCTCTCCTGCAGAACTCCCATATTCCAGCATATGTTATGTCCTTCACTTGCTAGGGAGGATATTCACTGTGTGATGGTAACAAGGGGAGTATAAGAAAGTTTGGAATGCATGCACCATGTTAAAATTATGTAAAAAAAAAAATAAAATAAATAAATAAATAAATAAATAAAAAGCTTTACCATCCTGCAGTTCAGGTTCTTTCTTTATCTGCCACCAAACTACTTGAGATTTCTCTGTCATCACCCATATAAGTTGAAGCTCCTTGAGTGCTGCAGTTGGCAACAAAATGGGGCAAGAAGGTAGGAGCAAGCAGTGAGCATCCCAGTGGATGGCAGCGAACAGGAGGGCACGGGAGCAGCTGGGCAGCAGACAGTGAGGCCACCTGGGCTGAGCCCTGCTGGGACTGCTGGACAGAACAGCTTCCTCTGAAAAGTTTATATTTTATAAATAGATGGTAGAAATGTCAGAACAGGTTGTTATATTTGTGAAATTTAAATGCATTGCATGTTAGTCTGGGGAAAGGCAGCTACATTTGCATTTAGAAGGGTCAGATTACTCTCTGGTTAACTGTTGGAATCCACCTGGGATAAATTTTAGCCACCGAGCAACTGAACCATAAAGAGTGAAGTGTGTGTCAACACTTTAGCGTCCCATTCGTTTGCCTCCTTTCACCACTAAAGAAATGCAGGAAACAAGTGCACTGAACTAGTATGCCTTTTCGTTATTAATCACCAACCATATTAAATTATTTCCAGTTATCTGGACAAGAACACCAACGCTTTGTCACCATCTCTAGAAACACTACGGTGGCTCTATGGATAGCTGAAGGACAGCTGGACTTTTTGTCTTAAAAATGCTTTAGTTCTGGGTGAAACCACTGCCAACACTTTCCTCCTCACCTCAGCCCTGTCCCAAAAAATCGGCCTGAGTTATCCTTACATTTACTTAAACCAAAAACTTCAGGTCGAATCCTGCATTCACTTAGGCAGCTCAAGCGATTACAGGATTTGAAGTTAAAGAAAGACTTCTGCTTCCTGTTTTTTCTCCCACACATTATAGAAGTTTAGAGACAGTCAGTTAACACTGATTTCCATATTCCAGCATAGCCTGGATACTGACTGCACAAACTATGAGAAATAAAAATAACAGACAAAATCCAGAGGGATGGTAAACACTGGACACTTTTTTTAAGCTCAGGAAATCGAACTGTTGCACAAGCCACCGTGCTTTGTGCTTTTGCAACTTTTTTTTTTTTTTTTTTTTTTTTTTTTTAAGGTATGAGTTTGAAACAGGTTTTCACCTCCAAAGTCAGTGATGCATCCCTTTGTCATGACATTGGTTTCAACATCAGGTAAAAGCCCAAATCCTAGCATGGGATTTTAACTCACTGTAGCCATCTGCTTCAAGAGGATTATATGGATTTTTTTTAAGTGCTAGACACGTTAAAAATAGCAGACAGTGGTTTTGAATGCTTTTTCAGCTACCTTGTGTTAAAAATACCGCCTAAGCTTGCAAGTCAAAGCTACATGACCCCATAAATCTGCTGTTCCTATCAATGCCCTCTGATATCTTAAAAACCTCAAAACATAATATTCTAAAACTAGATCATACATACAAGTAGTAGCTATTTATAAAAAACTTCTTTGTTTTCTTTGACTAAAGAAAGCATATATAGTCACTAATTAGGTCTCAGCTATCCTCAGGCTGTCCTTTAAGAATATAATAGTAATTTCCAAAATAGTACAATCTACAAGACTGGAGTTTCGTTATTGTTTTTCCCACACCTCTCTCAGGCAATTAATGAAGTTTTCTGGAGAACATTTGTTACCAAATCTAGAAGTCTCTTTTTGCTGCATGCAGTTGCTGCACACTTCCAAAGAACAAGCCACATAATCATTCACTTGAATGAGACAAGCATCTTTTTCCTAAGATGTTCTGCTGCTGGGCAACATGAGTATCTCTAATCTTCTGTTATTTAGAGAAGAAAAAAACTCAAGCAACTGTAACAACAAAACAACACACAAAGACTAATTTTGGTTCCTTTTCTACAGGTATCTGAAACATCTGCTTTTTCTGCATACACTGGAACTTGCTCTGCATACATGAGAAAAAAGATTCTTCTATCTCTATAGACAGAGAAAACAGTTCTGTAACTACTTGATCCATATTCTGATCTACAGGTTTTTACTTTATTTAATTTACTTTGCTTTTTGGCCAAGGAATCTGTACACCTTTTTGTAGGAAAGACAGACAGAAGCAGCGTTATTGTTCACATTTGATCCAATAACTTGTTCAGCTGTTTGGGATGGGCTTCTCATCGTAACAACTCACACTGCCCCACCCTCACCCAAGAATGGTACAAGTAAACCTATCTTTCACTACAAAATTCCTCATTTTGAAAAGTAATAATAAAGAGCCAAACCTCCTATTTAATATGAGCGGCACCTTTAGCTTCCCCTATTCAATGGCATCTTTCTGTTTATACAGATGTGTTTTGCAACATCGCAAGGGGATGAAAGGAGGGAAGGAGGAGAAACTCACAGAAATGTGCCCATGGTTGTATCTCCTATGCAAAAGCTACTCCATGGTTTTGTGTCTTTTTTTTCTCCCCACCTTCTTGCACAACCTTGTCCTCTGTTTTTATTTCCTACTAACAAATTTTTGTCACTGTATATGCATTTGAAAAACTGCAGCAGTTCTGTTTTTGTAGCACGGCTTACAAGTAATAAAGTAGTCCCTACCTCCCTGGAATTTCCTGTTTAATTTGGTAATTTAATGATTATGTTCCAGTTTATTTTGAAAAATAACTAATTAAAGGAATTATATCTACATGAATTCTAACAGCCTAGAGGCTTGCCCTATTTTTTATCAGTTCTTTGATCAAAGCCTTATAACAAAATGCTATCTCTGTCTGCATCCTTCAACAATGCTTTTTTATTACTTCAGACTTCCATTTCTACTTTGCGCCGTTATCTTGTTGCTGCAGAATTCCACAGCTTTTGCAGCCAGTGTTAGTAATTCAGACAACCTAATTTTCCAAAGATATCAGCGATACAACGTATTAAACACCAGCCTTTCATATCTGAACATCCCCCTTTTGTCAGGAATTGAGGTACAATAGGTTGTCTCAGCTTATTTCCACACCTTCTTCATCTCCCAACTCTTCCACAGCCCAGCATCCCTCTGCATTCCTGCCTAAATCCAAACTCCCAAGAGGAAAAGTCTGCAAATTAAGCTCAGGAATAAAAAGAGGAGAGATTCTTGCAATCATTGGAGCAAACAGAGCCAAGTGTGTATGTACAGTAATGAGTTATCAATGCTAGCATTAATTTATTTCCAGGAATGCTTAGTTTCACTTAACCAAATGTATCAGTGATTAAAAAAAAAAAAAAAAAAGACAATTCAATATCATAGCTTGATTTGGAGATTATTAAAGAACTTTCCACTCAATCCACTTTCCAGATAAGCCTGATATGACAGCCATGATTTAAACTAAAGATGGTGGCAGACATCAGACCGAGTGACAATATTATGACCAGTTCACGCAACATGTGCTGGGGCTGCACTATCTGGAATTGGACTGTCTGATGTGCAAGCCCATCGATCTGACTCCTCCATTTCCAGGATATAGGCTGGCTTCCACCCCTGCACATTACCTCCAGACCCCTATATTCCAGACCCCAAGGACAAAAAAAAAAAAAAAAAAACAACCCACACAGAAAACCAAACCAACAACCCAACCCAAAAACCAAACACACACACACAAATCACTGCTGCTGCTGTCACCTGGGATACAAAAGGAAGGGAACAGCTACATCTCTGTGCAAGGACTGCGAGCTGCCAACACCACAAAGGGAAATATGGATTAGGATCAGGCGTTGCACAGTGAACACACAACAGCACCAAGCCAGCATTAAGTATCAGGCTACTTCTAGGTATGTTAAGTAGCACTTACCATAGCAAAATAAAAAGAAAAAAAAGAATTCTGTATTAATGAATCAAATGTATTTTCTTTTATTACTTCAAAGGTAGCTGACAGGAAACAAAAAGGACAGCTAGATGGCGTAACCCACAGCCTATAGCAGAACAGCTCTGCCTGTGAACTTACGGAGTAAATGCACCAGGCAACCACCAAAGGGGAAAACAGGAAAACCAAATGAGAAAGCAAAAAAGCATCCACAACCAAGACAGCAATTTTATTATTATTTAATTTTTTGTTGTTGTTTAGCTTAGTCACAAAAAAAAATAAACTAAGTAGGAATAATAGGAAAAACAAAACATAATACTCTTGCTTTCATGCTTTGCATGTACGAACTTGAATAACTAAAAAGATTAAGAGTTACAAAAAGCTCTGCTAATTCCCCTTGGGGAATAGCTCCTCACACAGCTTTCTCACAGCAGAACATCCTTCTCCAGTTGTCTTGCCTAGGGCAGCCGAAGAAAAGGAAACATTCTCATACCGAAGTTGCTACAACACAACATCCCAGTCCCAAAAGTAGCAGCTGTTTTCGCAACCAGTCCTTAGCTTATATAAAAGATTTCATTACAGATAGGCAGGTCCCTTCCTGTTCCGCATATTGCCATCCTCAGCATCTCATTTTAATCTCATAAATTCAAAGTTAAAATTAATTAAACTGACTGAATGATGTTGTGAGCAAGTATATACCTACACTACATACACAGAGTATGGCTACTTAGAGCAAAACAGTCAGTAAAGAATTATGTAGAAAATCACAAGATGGTAATCCATTCAAGTTTCTCATGCCTTTAAAACAGAATATTGACATATCAACAAAACAGGGTCCTTTTTGTACTACAAAATAACTTGGCTGCTCAGTTATCAATGACTGCATAAAGCCTTCCATTTGGAAACGCATCCTAAAAAGTCAAAGTCAAAAGATCAGTGTACTCAGGTTACCCTTCCCCAAACCCCCACATCATGTTAGGCTCTTTGAAATTAATCAGGAAACAAAAGCAAACAGGGAAAAAGACTACACGCATCCCCTGGCTAGATGTAACAGTGTTTTCCAGTTTCTAATCAGGAAGCCATCTAAAAAAATTATTTCTGGAAATACAAGGTGTGAGATGCTTACCTATTTCATCCATTATATTCAGTACTGTACATTCATTTGCACTGCAGACATCTACTGCGAGTCCATAGCATGATCCATATCACCTCACATGCACAACTTCACTTGGTCTCCCATCCTACGTTAAAGAAATTGAGGCAATTTCTTTAAGAAAATTCTCCTCAGGAATTTACGCAAGCCAAGAGGAAGAAGGAGGAGATGATGAAGAAAAGGTGCAGCTTCAGGAAGTGTAAAAACACATACCATTAAAATAGACTTCTGAGGTCAAATCTGACCCACTCTCTCCGTTTCTGGCCCAACATCTAATCAAAATGGAGTTTGTCACATCCACAGCATCATGAGATTATATACAGGGACAGGGAGGGGGAGAAGTCTGCCGAGCCCTTCCCTGCACTCTGCTTCAATAGATTTGGGCTTAGCCTATGCTAAGCAGCTCAAGGCACCGGTTATTGGTGCTGGCAGCTGTCTACCACACTGCCCCACTTCCTACTGCCAAGCACCCAGCTTGCAGGGAGGCCTTGGGCAGCCAGCTCCAGCCTGCCTCCAAGGGAAGTAGGGCAGCAGAGCCTCCATGTTCACCCTGCATGGTCCTTCAGTCATTTAAAACAGCCCTTGCAATTTCAAGCAGCTTAGAGCAAAGACTGTTTCACAGTAGCACTAAAAAAATCCAAGATGTTTTTCAAGATAAAGAAAATAGAGATGGAGTCTTGGTTTGAGTGAAGGATTTTTGCACATGTACACAAGATTTTAGTATTGCAACATTATGTCATTTAGTATTTATGTACGCATAGTTAATTTTTGACATGCTTCTACTGTCTTGATACCCAGTGAGCCTTTTCAACAAGCACAGTTGCTTTGCTCAATATTATAGTAAATCAGTTTCTAGCAACTCATAAATAATGGATATATTTCTTCATTCTAGAAGAAAAAAATATAAAAAAAGCTAACAGCTTTCAATATCACCTCAGGAAAACCCCAGAAGTCATGGCTCTGTCTTGCCACCACAGCCAACCTTGAGGCTACAACTGGCAAGGAAGCCTGGAGAGTGGGGTTGAGTGCCTGGTCCTCGCCAGAGCATTCCAACCAACTGCAGCCAATGATGGCCCCTGGAGCACAAACCCCACCTCATCTTTCACAGCTTGGATCCAGACCTTTACCCGGAAGTGTTTCTGTTCTCAGCTCTCTTTAGCATCTCATTTATTCACACTACTGTAGCTCTGATACAAGCGTTTTCCTTCTGCCCCACAACTGATACAACCGGGCCCCAGTTCTGGCTGGGGGACCCATCTACATCATGGCAGAAATGAGAAATAAGGCTCTACAGCCCGTCCTGTGAAATTCTGAGCCAGAAGCATCTTGGGTTTATGGAATATTAGAGAAGCAGATTGATAAACACTCTGCTTTGAGTTTGCAACTCAAATTACAGAGTATAAACATCAATTATTTTTGATTACTAATACGGAAGACTAATTGTAATTAATTCTAACAATCTTGCTCCAATGATGAGCAGGTAACTTGCTCTGCAAATAGTCCCCTTGAGGTACTGTATTAAAGGGTGGAAAACAACCAAAACATTAAAAAAAAAGCTACCACAAGCTCATTTGGAACATGTCCAAAAAAAATAATATATACACACACACACACACACACACACATATCAATTATTAGTGACTGTAAAACAGACTTAAAAACCTAAGGAGAGAGCAGGTTAAACCAAGCCCTTGCTACAGTACTTCTAAAAATAAAAAGCTGTGTTTGTGTATTCTGATACATTCACATTGCAGTTCAGATCACAAGGCCTGAGGAAGTAAAAGCTATTCTCTTACGGACACGTAGGGTAAATTAACTTGCTAATTCACCCTCTAATGCACAGTCCACTGAGCACACAATTACATAAAAAAAGAAAACGAAATTTCATGCAGTCACGCAGATTAATTTGTTTGTAACAGAATGTAGAGAGCTTTTTTTTTTTCTTGATACTGATATGTATTTATATATATTTTATTTAAACCATACCTCATCACTCATCCTTAAATCAGTCACATGCACAGCACGTATGTACTGAGCATATGCCATCCTTCCCTAGCACTGCCAGACAAAAGCTACACTGCCAAAAATAGCCACATAGTGTGCTAGCGCTGCTGCAGACTGCCCTAGATACATCCAGGCCAGGAAGATTGAGCAGCCCTGCCACAAGGAAGGGTTAGGCGTTAACCTTCATAACGGGCCAGGGCTGAAAGGAGGGAGCAAGATGAATTTCCATCTTTGAAGTTAATTTTTAATAAACATGACTTAGCTGAGGTTAAAAAGGTTAGTCTTCTGAAAGCCATTTCCATGCAGAGCTGAAATGTATGTGTATATGCACAAAGCATAATGGGAAAAGGGTTAGAATAGAGTTTCTGCAAAAAAGCCAGGTAAAGACAATGGTGGTTGTTTTTTCTAAAATATTATACAGATTCAGCTTTACAAGAGTATGATCCCAAGCTCTGATGGATGCTTTCCTCATTTAGCGTCTCAATTATTATTTTTAAATGTGCTTTCTTACTACTTTCCTCTTTCTGCAGAGATGGGGAAAAGCTAACAGCTTTTGTTTTTTCTAAATCAGGTAAGAAGCTGGAAGAGCTAAACAAGTCATGGCTTGTGTAGGAAGTGTTCAGAGGGCTCAAAGATAAATAGTGCACCTCAGAGTGCAAGACAGACCCCCAGTCCCTTGTCAAATATCAGACTGATCCACAGTTCATGCTCTCCACCATCCCAGGGCTCCACTGAGTATCAGAAGGCCTCAAGCCAAAGGAGATGGGTGCCACAGCTCTGTGACAGCATGAGCAGAGGAGAGGATGGCGGCCGGCTGCCCTAATGCTACATCCACATCACCTCCTAGAGGAAGGGAGCTCGGTCTGGGCAAAGAGATTGTTGCCTGTATCAACCGACTGAGACAAAATGGATTTCCCCAGCTTAGCAGGGGATTTCCCTACAGGGACAGACAAGTCTTTACCTTCAGCCAGGTGAGTAGAAGAAAAGGAAAAGCAACCCCCACCCACAGCCCACACCCCTAACTGGCCTGCCTGCAGGTAGGTCTTGCTACACATCTGCCGTTTCCTAAAGCATACAGCAGTCTTGGGCACCTACATGCTAAAGGTCGACCTTTAAAGTGTAAACATTAACCTACATTACCAGTTTTTATCTCATCCTTATGAAAGGCTTCGTATGATGTCAGTACTGTATTTCTTTAGTGGGCAAGCTACCATTTTAATTCAATGCTTAACTTCCTAGACTTACTTCTATGAAAGTTCAGCACATAAAAAATTAAATAGACATGAAGGAAAGGAAAAGGGAAATCATCCACGTGGCTGGCAGGAGCTGATGCACCCGTTGGTCTGCATTTTTCACATGGCTGTCACGTGCCTAGGGGATAACACATGCAAAAGAAAGAAGCTGCTTCAGCAAGAACCCATCTTCACAAAAAGACAGAGAGTGGGCTGGGGGAAAGATGCAAATGCCTGAAAGCCTGAGAACTCCTGAAAAATTCAAGCATACACTTTGCGGCCTATCATAGGATGGATAGCTTAAGCAGGCTGGCACTTAACATTAAAGCTGCCTGAAAGAAGAGCGTAACTCACTCAGTGCTGTCAAACAGCAGAAGCAAAACTGGTTTTGCAGATTTCATCATCATTTATATTCTCTGGACTACCTCACCCTCACTGGGGCTTTCATTACATTGAACACTGTCTAAGGAATATGCCTGTAAATTTAAATATTGAAAGAAAAATCCACTATTACAACAGTGTTTTTCAGGTCTTAAAGACTTTCACACCGTCTCCTTTTAAAGCAGTACAAAAGGTTCCAGCAATAATATATTAAAAACATTGTAAAAATGGAAAATTATATCTGTCCGTGTTTTCTCTGCATTTCAGTCTACCAATATTAATCAGAAGACACTGATATAGAATTCTTTTGGCATAGTATTTAGGAGCTTGGTCCCCCATTCTTCAAGTCTGGAGCACATATCTGTGGGCTACAGCATAATCCTGTAAAAATAACTTTGAAAATAAAAGTATCACAATTTCCTTTGTGTCTTTAATGTCTCCAGAACAACTTAGTCTATCAGTTACCCAGCATACATGTACTAGTTTATGCAGTATTTTTTTTCCCATTATTTACATGTCAAAACATGAATGGATAGATATTTTTGATTTCTTTATTTCTGGTAATGAGGGGCAATCAAATATGCAGGATCTGAAACTCTATTGACCAGACATATGGTTCGACTGTAGGTCCTCACAAAGTTCTTGAGTGTATTAACAGAAAACAACTCCTGAGAATCTGAACAAGTCAGTCACTTTTTTCTCACCAGTCCCATCCATACTAGTAAGAACATAAACTAATTTTTACTCTGCAGAAGTCAGTATTCACTGTGGGATGAGAATAAATGAAAGTCAAGTCCTTGACTGTACTGCTGGCTTTGCTCTTGGCTCGCTGTGTGAATTCTGTTCTTCTTTTATCCTATTCCCTAGAATAAAAACAGTAGAGTTTTTGTTGATATTATTCTTAAACGAGACTGGGTATCTCTTCTCTCTCTATAAATTTACCCTGTGGTAAGAGTCTCCCTTCCCTGCTTCACACAGGTCTACAAACTGATGCACAGGGTGATGCCCTGGCATTCTACTAGTAGGAAGCTAGTATGTAAAACACCATTGAGCTCAATTAAATCACAGCATCAGGACTCTTATCTTAAATCATTCCATAACCCCAAAGAGTACTTTCTGAAAAGAGCAGAGTGTGATGACACAAGACGAAAAAGAATAATGCAAAGATCCCTTCTGCCTTTTTCAAACTTTAATCACTTTCCAAGCTGGAAAGTTGTCCCAGAACAACCTGAGCAAGACAAACTATAGCTGGAAGAGGAGAACAGCAGAGTAATAGGCTGGCAGCTGAAGGATAACAGCACTCGGCAGTTCCTATTCCAGGAAGATGAACAATACACCTTTCTTCTAGTCCTCATAAGCCATTTGCCAGGAACAAGGGTTGCACATGACACACACAGTCTGAGAAGATTCATTAGATCCTCGAGAGGTTGCAGAGTCTCCCTCCCTGAAGATCTTCAAAAAGTTCTACAATTGCAGACTCCAGCAACTAAAATTTTGTTTCACTGGTGTTATTACTGGAAAGATATAAGACCTTTAGCTAACAGTTCAAGAGGTAGACTCTTTTCCTTAGGGAAAGACCTTTTCCAAAATAAATTCTTAGTGTTACATGTGCACTACACTGCAGTATCCACTATCACAGACCCTTTTGAAACACACTATAAGCAGCTCTCTACCTACATGCAACCACACACCCATAAAGTCTTCCAAGAGAATGGTCAGGAACCACACCTTGTGTGCTCATGCATCTTTCTCTAAGAAATTCTCCTTCATCCTTGGAGACAAAATGTTGTAAAAAGAACAATCTCTTCATTTAGCAAAGTTGTATGTTTGGCAGCTCTGAAAAAAGAGCTCTGAACTGAGGAAATCAGTGAATGTAGAGCCATGCTATCAAACACAATTACTAGCGTCTTGAAAAGAGCCTGAATAGCCACATGACAGTTAATTATTCTTCAATTCAGCAGCAGGCGAGGTACCTCTTTACTCCCCAAGACATTATTTCAGATAGTACACTGCAGTTAAAGCCTGGTCTTAAACAGCAGTCTCATTAGCACGAGTTAAAAGGACTACACACACACACAAACCCAAAACACCACCATAAGAATGAAAGGAACACCTCATAGCCTCCTAAGCAAGCCAATAACTTTGGAGGCTAAATCATTACTAAATAATTAAGACTTTAGAAGCCACACACTAAAGAACTGAGTGTACTATGGTATTTGTGATACCACCTCTAAGGCAATGGCCAAATGCACCAGTATAGCTGCTTTCAGCATTCTTTCAGTGTTTGGAAGTGCTAGCTTTATATATACTGGAAGAAATTCACAATCCATCATTTTTAACACTTCCCTCTCTCACTTGTGATCCATTGTTGGCAATGAAATAAACACAGCAGAGTTGAATCCAGCGCCAGGCCACCACAGCTTCAGAAGTGCAATAACGTGACAGTAGGGCCGCCCAACAACCTAGACATTTACTGCCAATAGCATAAGAGCTGGCCCCACGAACATGGACCTTGTCCAGTATGGTGCCTTCCATTTTTTGTAAATGCAGCTTTGATCTTCGGGAACTCAAGCTCAAGAAACTCTGGCGAGCTATATGGCAAGAAAACAGACACTACTTCAAGACTGCAGATGATGCAATCTTCTGGTAAGCCCAGGTAAATGACCATTTTGACAAAGAAACACAAAGTCCTGCAGAAGCAGAAACAAACAACCCAATTCAAGTAGAAATAACATTTCTGCTTCACAATGCCTTTCTTTCCTGCACCAGACACACTTCGCTAACACTGCAGAGCCCTGCCCTCTGCTGAGTAGCAGGCTGGGTACTTCAGGCCTAAAGCCCTTGTTTGTCTGCAGTACCGTCTGCACTCTGGCCAACACACCTCAACCCCAGCTGAGGGGAGGGAGAATTCAGACTATTTTATAAGTGCCCTGCTTCAGATCCCCTTTCTGCAGTTTGCATAGTAAGATAACAATAAGTCCTCACACTCTGCAAGAAAAGATTTTTTAAAAAATGGAATCACTGCTTCCCATGCAAAATTATAACATGTTGTAGTTGTACTAGGTTGAGAAATGACTGAATGTGACGGCAGGACATACAGACCAATTCGTTAATTCAGAAGATAATGAGATCTGAGAATCTGAGTCTGATGAGAACCTTCCACCAATTTCTTCAAGGCAGCTTCAGGTACTACAGATACACCTGTCCTTGGAAGTTATCTCGTTCTTTGAAATGGATACTGTATGGTTACTTCCTTTCAAGCAAGAATTTGACCACTAATTATCTACTTGCAAAATGAAGTTCAGTAAATAAAGCCAGAGAGACCAATAACTGGCGATAAGTACTTCCAGTGCATTACCAAGAGAAAAAATATTAGTGCTGTAAGCCTGAAAACAGGAGGTTAAATTCATTACTTCAAAGAACTACCACAGAGAGAAAGTTGGCTGAGCCTTTTTAGTGGCATAAACCTAACCTCACATCTTCTTGCCAAAAAGGACTTAAAAATTAACATTCCTCACATCTAGCACCCCTTATGACAAACTCTGCACTACCTGTAAGTCATACCCAGAAAGGACGGGATTACAGCAAATAATTTGCAGCTCACAGAAGAGCAGGCTATTCAGTTACAATTATTCCAAGCAATACTATAAAGTTTTCAAGGTGACTAAGTCTCATTTTTGCTCATAATTTTTTAGTACTCATTTTCAACTCCCATTCCGATAAGGCCTTTAGAAATGTCTTTAAGGACTACAGGAAAGGAGCCTAGATTTTAAGTGCTCATAAATTGAACTGCCCAAGTCCTTTAATAGGTGGGATTCAGCAGATACCACAAGATGTCTTACCCACTGTGATAGCAGACTACAAAATCCAGCGCTCACCTAGATGTGGAGTTAACTACTGCAGGCAGTAAAGGGTTTTTTTTCCCAGACTCTTAGAAAGAAAGTACTTGACTTTTAACAGAGCAAGAACAGAATCTACTATCACGGTATGCACACTTCATATTTTGTTGTGCTACATTTGTGATCAAATCTATCGATTGCAACCTCCTCCAACACTCTACCTGGCATTAGTAATCTCTCTACATCTCTCTTTGTTAGGGACAGCAGAGCTTTAAAAGAAGAAAAAATAAAGAGACACTCTCACATTGCCTCAGTATCTAAGTGTTGCTTATCTAGAGAGGCAAAAAAAAAAAAAAAAGAGAGAGAGAAAGGAAGAAGGGAAGGAAGGAAGGGCAAAGCTTATCTATTTTCTTCCTCTAATAATCAGATTTCAAGTACTTAAATGTGTTAAATGTGTGTCATTGACAGCCTGCAGTGTATGCAGGTGAAGGGGTAGTGCCCCAGCTGCACAAAGGCTGATCCAAGGAGAAAGGCTTCCCCAGAAAAGAGAGAAGACAGCTTTCACCCTAAGCACCTCCCCACAGCCCTGTGTTCTACTTCACCACAGAAGCCAGGACTAGAAACATTGGCCCAGGAGCAATCTTTGCTTTGGGGAAGTGTATTTCTTTCAGATGACATTAAGATGTCACCCCAGAAGACACCAGGGGACATCATGTCCAAGTGGCCCTTTAAAACAGATCTACTCTGCAGCACCAGTGCCTGAGCAGCTTGAGCCAGCTCCAGCCCATCGTAGCTCTCACCCAAGCAGGTCACAGAGACCACAGCATGAGGTAAACAGCAGAAAAGGCCCCACTGCTGATTGACATCAGCCTCAACACTTCATTTACTCAGCAGCGAGTTGTTTCCAACACAAATTAACAGCTCTTTCTGCAGAAAGCCCCAGTTAATCTTGGAGGCATGTAGGACACCAACACAGCCATTTCCCCCATTTTATTCCCTCTCCTCTTTAAAAGCAAAGTATAAAACATTATCCAGCGCTACACTAATTTACAGCAGTCGAAAACAAAGGTATTTAGAAAACAGCTTTAGTGCATACAATTGGGCAGCAGTATCTATTATAAAATAGAAAAGCAAGATCCCACTGGATTTTTGCATGTAATGACCCAAGAGTGCCTAGCAGAGTGGAAGTCTATGCTCTGCCTATGGTGATTTCACTACATCTTTCAATACCTGCAAGTAGAAAAGTCTTCCCAAAAGGTTTACAGGCAAAACATTTTGTTCTCATCTTGTAAAAGAATATTTTGTGTTACATTTGTGTTATGCTACATATGAAGGACTTTTGAAGCATGCTATGTAAATTAAATAACATTAGAGCAAAAGGACAACCAAATAAGTTAAGTCAAAAGAAAGGGAGAAATTACAATACAGAGAATAGGAAGTAAGTGCACTGTTGCTCAGTCAAAAGAAATTAAAGCCTCCCCGACTGGCTGTTTTTCACAGAGTAATATTCAATTATCCTCACTCAGCCTGAAATATTCAAGTCAGATGGGAAAGCTCTCATTGTAATCACTGTCATCAGGGTGCTCTGTAGAAATGAATTTCCTCTCCCCAGAGAGGGAAACAGTGATTGTTCCTGTAAAATCTTACTAGATGCAGTATTTGTCACAAGAATTTTTTTAAGTATAAAGGCACAAAAGGCAGTTACTGCAACACAGGTCTCAGAAGGACTGTTAATCAGCACCTGGATTTCCAATAACCAGCCTCAGAAGACAGTTGTTTTAAAACTAAAAACATGCCTTCCTCAAGTGAAGAACGTGGCTCTGTATGATGCACTGTAGGGTGCATCATACTGGTAAGGGGTCTGGAGCACAAGTCTTATGAGGAGCAGCTGAGGGAGGTGGGATTGTTTAGTCTGGAGAAGAGGAGGCTCAGGGGAGACCTCACTGCACTCTACAACTTCCTGAAGGGAGGTTGTGATGAGGAGGGGTTTGGCCTCTTGTCCCAGGCAACAAACAGGACCTGAGGAAATGGCCGCAAGTTGTACCGGAGGAGGTTTTGATTAGACATAAGGAAAAACTTTTTCTTTCAGAGAGTGGTCAGGCGCTGGAACAGCCTGCCCAGGGAGGTGGTGGAGTCACCGTCCCTGGCAGTGTTCAAGAGGCGTCCGGATGAGGAGCTACGAGATATGGTTTAGTAGCTTGTGGTAGCAATGGTAATGGGAGGACGGTTGGACTAGATGATCTTGCAGGTCATTTCCAACCTTGTGATTCTATGATTCTATATCATAGTTACGGCAGCCTCCTTTCTCAGTGTACTTTCACATTACTTCAGTACCCAAGTGAGCAGGTCAGGTTGGATGCTCTGTAGTGGAGAATGGTAGAGAACGGTGAAGAACAAAAGTTTTCAAAATAGGTAAAGAGGCCCCCACATGGATACATGCCACAGAAGGTTTTGTATACAGGGGAAAAGAAATAAAATCAAGTCTTATTTTGAATGACAGCTGCTGGACCCTGCTGACTCTGTAGAGCATCCCATTCATTAGCATGCAGTAACCCCACCAACTCACTTCAGCTACTCTACTGCATCATTTATGTTAAACAAACTGCAGTGGAAAGTCTCACTACTCTGTAGCTACTCTTGAGTGACAGTGAACACCTAACATGTGGATTAGAGCAGCAATCCAGGTAACTCCTGGCAACAGTGACACTCACAAGAACTCCCTGAACACAAACTGACAGACATTTTGTTAATTAAGCACAAGAATAACTTGGCAAATAAGAAGCCTGGCACAAAAGTAAATAAATACTTCATGCAGTATTTCAGAAGAGGCATGCTGGAAGTGTAAGAACATACTGAAATGCCAATAAACCAGGCAGAACATCAGGCACATACTGCTTGGTCTGCAGCCTGATTCTACTGCCAATACCTCACTCCGCAGCTGGTTGTTGCTGTCCTTTTGTGGTTTACAGATGGCAGCTGTCATCTGCTTTTTCTTCACCCACTCCTCGCTTACTTTGCAGTTCAGACTGCAACTAAACACAATAGGGTAAAGTATGAGGGCTGCTCTGAAAGTAATGCCTCCTATTTTATTTTGTTGGCTTATGATGTCAGAGGCAGATGTTGGTGATACGGCAGTAGAGTTTGAGCCTTCCTATCAATATTCCTTTACATGTTGTTGCCGTGCAACAGATGGCAACAAAAGAGCAGTCTGACAGAACGGCACCTGACATGGAAGTGGATATGAAGCAAAGCTATGCCACTGAATTCCTCCATGAGGAAACAATGGCGCCCACTGACAATCACTGATGCTTGCTGAATGTTTACGGAGACCAAACAGTGGATGCGAGCACAGTGACGTTGTGGGTGGTATGTTTCAGTAGTGGTGATCTCTGGTGCAGATTTTTACAAGTATGACATGCAAACTCTTGTTCATCGCTGGTGAAAATGCATAGCCAATGGTGATGACTGTTGGAAAACAGAGTTTTGTAGCTGAGAATTTGCTCTATCAAATAGCATTATTATGGTCTTTGTATCTGTTGTAGTTTCCATGGAAATAAATTCACAAACAGAGAAGGACTGATGTGGAGGTTGGGAGCTGCCTTGGGCAGAGTCACCACGAAATGGTAGAGTTCTTAATTCTTAAGTCAGGAGGGAAGCCAGCAAAACTGCTACCTTGGACTTCCAGAGGGCGGGCTTCAAACTATTCAGGACATTAATAGGAAGGGTCCCATGGGATTCAGTCCTGAAGGGTAAAGGGGTCCAGGAAGGCTCCTCAAGAAGGAAGTCTTAGAGACACTGGACCAGGCAGTCCCACTGTGCCTTTAAATAAGCTGGGGGAAAGACAACCAGTGTGGATGAACAGGGAACTTTTTCTGAGACTTCAGGAGAAAAACAGAATCTAGCTCATGTGGAAGAAGGGATGGGCAACTCAGGGAGAGTACAAAGAAGTTGTTCGGATATGCAGGGAGAAAATTAGAAAGGCAAAAGCCCAGTTTGAACTCAACTCAGCCACTGAGTAAAAGAAAACAAAAAAAAAAAAAAAAAACTTTTTTGAAACATATTAACAGAAAAAGGAGGGCTTAAGGAAAATCTCTATCCTTTACTGGATGCAGCAGGGAATGTGACCACTGAGGATAAGGAAAGGCTGAGGTTCTCAATGCCATCTTTACATCTGCCTTTAAAAGTCAGATCAGTTATCCTCAGGTACTCTACCCCCTGGCCTGAAAGTCTGGGATGGGGAGCAGAATAAACCCCTTACAAGTCAGGTGGAGATAGTTAGAGACCTACTACTCCACCTGGACTGTCACAAGTCCACGGGGCCAGATGGGATCCACCCAAGGGTGCTGAGGGAGCTGATTGCCAAGCTTCATTCCACCATTTATACAGCATTCCTGTTCAATCAGAGAGGTCCTGGAGGACTGGAGACTTGCCAAGGTGGCTCCCATTTGCAAGAAGGGTCATAAGGAGGACCCGGGGAACTACAGAGCCATCATCCTGACCTCAGTGCCAGAAAAGGTTATGGAGCAGATCATCTTAAGTGAGATCACATGGCACATATAGGACAACCAGGGGATAAGGCCCAGCCAACATGGGTTCATGAAGGGCAGATCCTGCTTGATCAACCTGACCTCCTTCTACAATCAACTGACCTGCCTGCTGGATGAGGGAAAGGCTGTTGACATAGTCTACTTAGACTTGAGCAAAGCCTTTGACACCATCTCCCACAGTATTCTCCCAGAGAAGCTAGCAGCCTGTGGCTTGGGCAGGTACGCTCTTTGCTGGGAAAAGAACTGGCTGGATGGCTGGGCCCAGAGAACGGTGGAGAATGGAGTAAAAACCAGCTGGCGACCAGTCACAAGTGGTGTTTTCCAGGGGTCTGTACCCATCCTGTTTAATATCTGACCTGGATGAGGACATTGAGTATGCCCTCAGTAAGTTTGCAGATGACACCAAGTTGGGAGGAAATGTTGATCTGCCTGGGGGTAAGGAAAGCCCTACAGAAGGATCAGAACAGGCTGGATAGCTGTGCTGAGGCCAACAGGATGAAGTTTAACAGGACCAAGTGTTGGTTCCTGCACTTTGGCCACAACTACTTCTGGCAACACTACAGGGGCAAAGTGGCTGGAATACTCTGGAAGAAATGGACCTGGGTGTACTGGCCAACACTTGGCTGAACATGAGCCAGCAGTGTGCCCAGGTAGCCAAAAAGGTCAGTGGCATCCTGGCTTGCATCAGAAATAACGCTGCCAGCAGGAAGTGATCAACCCTCTGCACTCAGCACTGGTAAGGTTGCATCTCAAGCACTGTGTTCAGTTTTGGGCCCCACACTACAAGAAAGACATAAAGGCTCTGGAGCATGTTCAGAGAAGGACAACAAAGCTGGTGAGGGGTCTGGAGCACAAGTCTTATGAGGGAGCAGCTTGAGGCAACTGGGATTATTTAGTCTGGAGGAGATTCAGGGAGATCTTATCACTCCCTGCAACCACCTCAAGGGAGGGTGTGGTGAGGTGGGGGTTGGCCTCTTTTGCCATGTAACTAGCAATAGAACTAGAGGGAATGGCCTCAAGTTGTGCCAGGGGAGATTCAGGTTTGATGTTAGGAAAAACTTCTTCCAAAGACTGGTCAGGCACTGGAATGGGCTGCCCAGGGAGATGGTGGAGTCACTGTCTGTGGAGGTGTTCAAGAAATTACAAGATGTTGTACCGAGGGACATGGTTTAGTGGGAAATATCGGTAGTAGGTTAGTAGGTAGACGGTTGGACTGGGTGATCTTGGAGGTCTTTTCCAACCTTGGCGATTCTATGATTCTATGAAATAGGAGCTTCACTTTCAGAGTGACTAACAGAGTAAAGTTTGTAAAAAGCGCTTCTGTAGCTGTCTAACTTTCTTATTCCTCTGCTGCAGGGAATGATAATGAGATCAACAGGCATTGTGTTTGGTTTTGTTTTTTTTTTTCTGTTTGTTTTTGTTGGTTTTTTTCCTAGCAAAAAGGAAAGCACATTAAACATTAAAGTAGTGTTGCCTACAGTTTGCGTGGACTGCCAGTTTAGGACAGGGCATGCATTCCCACTCAACAGTTCCCAGTGAAACAGCAGTTACAGTTCAGGAGCAATAGCAGGCAAGAAGGTTCAGCAGTTTGTTTCCCATCATGCTGTCACTGCTGCACTCAGAAGTTAAACAAGCGCTAATTCCACTGACATCATACCTGCGTGCCCTCAAAAACAGCTCAGACATGTTTGAACTCATTCACAGTGAACTCTCAGTTTGGCATATGATCCAAAGTTTAGTATTGTAATATTCATTAGTGCATTAGTCAGCATGCAGGCAATGAGGAAATTGACTTTGAAAAAGGGAAAGAAAAAAAAACCAAATCACTAAAATTGCCTGCATAAAAGAATGATTTCTCATGTCAAGGGTGGGTAACTGGATAAACCTGTATTTCCAAAACAGCTTTCTGAAAATCTTTCTGAAGCAGAGCTGAGAAACAGGAGAGCTTTGTACACTAAGACAGAACAGCATGAATCAAGTTTAGTCAGTCATTCTGTAATACAACTTGCTTGTTCAGGAGTTTAAAGCAAAGCTGAAAATGATTTGGAATTCAAAGAAAAACTTGGCATTCCAGCAAACTTAACAGTATGTTTTAGAATGTTATGAGGTTTTTCGTTGTTTGAAATCAGGACACTTCACTGGACTTCTTACAAGTCAGATGGTCTCAGCTCTAGACGTCAGCACCACAATCATACTCCCATTAATTAAATCATACTTTCAGAAATGACATTTCTGAATTGCATTACTCTGCTTCCTCACTCCTTTTCCTCATCTTCTCTTAGCACAAAGGCAATACAAATTATCCTTTACGCATTCTATATCATCTGCTATCCTCAGATCCTTCAGAAAAATCCTTGTTCCTGACAAGAAGAGAAAGAGCACATCTCTAGTACCACATAACATGCAATAGGAGGTGGCTTGATGCAGGGCTGCAAAAAGGCTCTCACGAAGACAATACTTCACTAGCTGGAGTATTTTTCCCAGCTGCAATGGGAAATGCAATGGCCCTAGTCTTGCTCTACAACTTTCCAGTGCTAAACAGAATTCAACAGCCAATCACAGGAGACATCTGTGAGCAACTGCACCTAGCACAGCAGACTGCTGGAAGACAGTTCTTCCCGCATCTTCTCTAGGTGTAAGAGAAAGATCCAGAAGAAAGCAGATGGTAAAAGTCAGCCTCCACGTGAGAGACTAGACCAATCAGTAGGTATGGTTGGAGATTGAAAATGTAGCAGTACCAAACAAGAAAAACAAAGACTGGCTGCCAGTCACCTGACCTTCAGACCACAAATTAACTCCACAAGTGCATCAGTGAGTTCCTTCCCGGACTTTGAGTACCTTGAGTATTTCTCCTGAGTTGTTGAGGTTTGCAAGTAACTCAGATCCTCAGCAAATCAACTCTTCAGTTCCTCTTCTAAGTCGATCTTAAATTTAGCCTCCAAAACGACATTCCTGGAAATGATTTACTGAGATTAAGGAAAAACTGTAAATCTATGGCTTCTAATGGGATACTCCTGCTTTCCCTGCAGCCAGCTGTGCAGACAGTAGTACCAGAAAAGGAGAGCGTCAGCTAACATTCCTATTCTGAAGTGAAGGATGCACCAACCGCAGGATTTCTATAACCTGCAGTCTCTGCCACTTTCCACAGCGTGCCTCCCACCAGTCTCAGACACTCATGCTTGATTTGCTCAGAACTCTTGATTCCATACCCATTTTCTCCCTGTTGACATCTGCACAGATATGCTCTACAGATTAGAAGACTACTGATATGAACTCAAAGCTACAGAAGTATGGCTAATCTCTGAGAAAAAAAGTGTTGCTTCTACAAAACTAAAGAGCAAACCTAGGAAGACCAGAAGAAAGTCACAAGTACTTCAAGGCACAGTTATTCAACTTCCTGCTTTTGGAGACATGGCTATGAGGCTGACATGCATTATTATACAATGAGGCTTCAACAGCTTTGAAATAATTAGAAGATAATCTACTTGCCCCTCTAGGTACAGAGATATGAACCCTCCTTCCTGGAGAAACTTGCACCCAGGCGGAGTTGCAGTGACCTGCACATTGTTTATTCTATCCATTAGCTGTGAGTTAATCATTTAAAGCAGAAATAGAAGCTAACATTCAAGTGCTTCTCTGGAACTGCTAGCAAAAAATAACTTAAACAATCTGCATGCTACCCCTAGTAATTCCTATGTTGAGTTCAACTAAGCAGTCACGTCTACACATATAGATAAAGATGGGATCCGGGACAATGTGGATATTTGATGGCTGTCACACTCAGACCTACAAACTAGTGAGACGGGATGTTTCTGCAGTTTAGTAAACTTCATTCCTCTCCTCTGAACAAGACAAATACTCAGCCTTAAGCAATGAAACGTGAAAACTCAAACTCAAGTTTTAGAATGCTCCCTAATTTCATTTCTGATGTTTAATAAGCAAAGAAATGCAGATGAAACATTGCTCATAGCACCCCTCACTATCATTATACACATAGGACCCAAAGACATTAACATCCACTCCATACTTCAGTGCAATGCAGGTGAAGCGTATATGAGTTCCAAGTGGTGTTTGGCTGCAAAACCAGTGCCTGGTGAAATGCATCTTCACAGTGCATGAAGGTAGTTCATTAAAATAGATCAACTTGCATCAACCATAATGGCACGTGTTCTCTTGACACACTACCATTGTGGCCTGAGGTTTGGTAGACTGAGCTAAACAATTTCCCAGCATAGCTTTAAAATGCAGTTTGCTTCCGAAGAGACTTCTGGTAATAATGCAACACCCTGTTTGACCTGGATAGACTGGATTGATGGGCCAAGGTTAACTGTATGAGTTTCAATAGGGCCAAGTGTCGGGTCCTGCATTTTGGTCACAACAACCCCAGGCAACCCTACAGGCTTGGGGAGGAGTGCCTGGAAAGCTGCCTGATGGAAAGGGACCTTGGTGTACTGATGGACAGTCGGCTGAATACGAGCCAGCAGTGTGCCCACATGGCCAAGAAGGCCAATGGCATCCTGGCTTGTATCAGGAATGGTGTGGTGAGCAGGACTAGGGAAGTAATCCTGCCCCTGTACTTGACATTGGTGAGGCCTCACCTTGAGTACTGTGTTCAGTTTTGGGCACCTCAGTACAGAAAGGACATTGAGGTGCTGGAGCACGTCCAAAGAAGGGCAACAAGGCTTGTGAAGGGCTTGGAGAATATGCCCTATGAGGAGCATGTGAAGGAACTGGGGCTGTTTAGTGTGGGGAAAAGGAGGCTGAGGGGAGACCTTATTGCTCTCTTCCAGTTTCTGAAAGGTGCTTACAGTGAGAGCGGGGTTGGTCTCTTCTCACAGGTGACAGGACGAGGGGAAATGGCCTCAAGTTGCACCAGGGTAAGTTTAGTTTGGATATCAGGAAAAATTTCTTTACAGAAAGGGTTGTTAAGCACTGGAATAGGCTCCCCAGGGAGGTAGTTGAGTCACCATCCCTGGATGTGTTTAAAAACTGTTTGGATGTGGTGCTCAGGGACATGATTTAGCAGAGGGTTGTTAGTTAGGGTAGTATGGTTATACTGTGGTTGGACTCGATGATCTTCAAGGTCTTTTCCAACCTGAGCAATTCTATGATTCTATGATTCTTTTGAGATGCTTTCACATAGAACTCTTAATTCTCAAATACCAGAAAAACAAGTTCTCCAACTGTAAAGCACAGACCAAACTTAAAGAAGCAGGGAAAAAAAGCACAAAAAGTACTCTGTGGTTAGCTGAGTAAGCAAAGAGCGTACACATGTGAGTTTGTGCAAGAAAAATGCTGTACTCCCACTGATTCTGCTGAGCCCAGCAATGAGTGGAGTTCTATCATCACTTGCTCATGATCAACAGCATCAATATAGGAGAGCACTCATGAGCTCTCTACAGCTCCATACGGCAAGCAATGTTTTTCTTTTAAAAATGCAGCCAGATTTCTATCTACCTGGATACAAAGGCAAGTCTGAAGGAGAAAACAGATGCAGCAGTTTCTAAGCAACCTTGTAGAACAGCAAAAGCACCGCGACTCCTAACAACACCACAACCACTAAAACACCAGGGGATCAAACTGCAGTGTTTTGTTTTTTTTTTTTTTTTTTAACAAAATGTGTGCTTAGCTATTATTCTACTTTCCCACTGCAGAACACAAACACAAGGGTACCCAGGCAATTGTAATGCCACCTCATACTAAGGTTTAGTATTCTGGTAAACTCATGAAAAAAATATTTGCAAATTTGTAAGAAAAAAAAGAATGTTATAAGACCACAGAGAACTTAAAGATCCTTGGGCAGCTCTACCACTTTCCGAGTTTCTTACTCTCACATAAGAAATTACCACTGAACTACATTTCCTTTACATGCATCTTCCCCATAACTGGGAATTAAATTCCCAACTCAGGATTTTTAAAGCAACAATGAATTAGGTACTGTTTGCTATCAGCCTTCCGTGAGTGCTGTCTTTCATTATATAAAGCTTTTTTGAGAGTTGTCTAAATTCAATTGAACTCAGATCTTCTGGCAACCTCAACAAGCAATTCCTCCTGCAAGTACAGTAACCAAATACTGGACCACGTTAGCTTGCAGATAGCTCTGATGAATACTATGTCACCATTTACACATTGGTTGAAATAAGCTTATTTACTTACAACAGTTACTTTGCAGAATTCAATCTTTTCACTAATTTGGATTATCCTCAGTTTGCATGCACAGTCAAGCTGGATTCTTTTTATCAAATATCTTATTAAACTTTAAAGATTACCAACACTGTATGTTTTTGGACTTCTGCAATCCACACACTCAGGAAGTTGAATATGCTCCCCAAACATGAATAGAGTACAGTCTGTTTCTCCTACAGAAGCCACTGATAAAACATATTACAGTTGTCCAGAATCAGCAGTGGAAACCCCTTCTTAAGGAGCTGAGCTAGAAGTAAGATGATTCTTATCCAGCATAGATAACCTCAGTAATCCCAGCACAGCTTCTGATAAACAGACTATGTTACGACACACACCAGGTCCTCAGACCTGAGACTTTCACTCTGAAAGCCAGAGACTGAACAAATCAGATTTGCTTTACTATAGACGTATTCCCTACTGTCCTCAGACTTCCAGCACTGTCTCATTGCTTTATTGTGAAAAAATCACATTAGGATCTGTTTTCCTTTATTACAAAGGAATTGTTTCCTGATATCTACCTACAATTAGAGACAATGAAACCTTATGAGGAAACAGCCTTGCAATAGCTTCCAAAAAAACATAACCTCCTTCTGCAACCTCAACAGCTGAAAATTAGGCTACAAAACTAAGTTTTTAAAAAATATCCATGAAAGTGACAGATACTTTTAGATCCTCATCTTCTGGCACTAGCTTGCAAAACAGAGGAAATGCACAGAAACATGAACAAAACTCACTGGAAAGTGCAGGCTCACAGAGCACGTCATCCTGGTTTCTCAGCCCTGCCCCTTCACACAACACATGTCGTAATGTGAACTGGTACCTTTCCTTCCTTCCACCCACTCCTTCCCCAGACTTTGCCTCAGACACAGATGGGCAGGATAAGGCCACCAGTTGCCATGAAAACCTCCAATACCTGATTTCCATGAGCCACCTCCCCAGCTTTTAACAGCTGCTGATTGTTCTGCCCCAAATGAACTTGAGGCCACCCTACTGAGTAGTGTCAAGGGGCTGCACCTGGAGAGCCTCCATCCCAGGCAGCTTTGCTGGTTTAAAGTGTGGTGGAGGGCAGAGACCAAGCTGCCACTCTGGATCAAGTCTGAGGCACGGACTCCACGGCATGGGATAAGATTGCACTTCCACGCCCCATGCAGTACCTGTTCTGTAGGTTTACCATTTCAGTTTCCAGGACTTTCACTTTAATGCCTCTCAAGACACCAAAATTCCCTTCTCTTTCAGGTCTTTTTAAGTTTGTGTTTGAGTATAAACGCAGGAACAAATCAGCAACTTTTAAGTTGTTAATCTGAGTTTAACAGGGAACTGATATTTTCCCTAATACATGCAGAACATGAAGACTAAGCAGTAAGCTAAGAAGAACTCTCCCTCATCTCCCTGGATGAGCAGAGCTTATAGCTCAAACAGCAGCATGCAAAAACATTCTCATCCAGGCAACAGCATCAGTAATCACTGGTAATCACAGCCATCACTGCCATGCACCGAAGGACTGGAAAAAGACCTCCTCTTGTTTGTTTTCAAGATGACAAAGAATCAGTGTTACTGTTCAGAGACTAAAGCACATTTGTCTCACTTTGTATTAGCAACAATAGTCACTTGGCAAATTAGAAGCACATTCCCATCATCAGTTTTAAATCAGCAGGCAGGTGAAGAGTTTGACTGTTAGGTTAGTTGAGATCTCCTCTTCATCGATTTGTCATGAGTATTTCACAGTAAGATAACTGTTTCAGTTATTAATAATGAAAATGCATAACCTAGAAATGTGAGTATCACTTTTCTCTGCTCTTCAATGGGTAATTTCAGAAACAACACAATCAAAAATCGGAGAGGATTTCATCTCCCCGTCCCCACCAAAGAGGGGATGAGTGGAGGCACAACCTAACAATTCAATAAAACTGAGTAAAAGTTGCTGAGACTACCTTGCAGATGCAAAATCAACGTGGCAGAAAATGGGAAATGCTAAGGTGATCTGTTTACGTCTGAAAGAAAACAGTGTCTGAGGCCACAGTGCACACAGCATGGATGGCTTAAATTTAATACTAATCTACCTGGATGCATCTTTGTGATTTACATTACAAAACATAACCAATGCTTACCCATCATCTTCAGCCCCAGAAACTGTATTTGCTTTACAGGACAAGCATTAAGGGACTACTGATGCTGATATAAATATGTAGCCTAAATAAAATATGCAGAATACATATCAAGCATGACTGTATGTGCTAAGTCTCAAAAAAGAAACAAACAAGCAAACAAAATGCACACTGCTTTACACAGAGACTTAGGATAACTGCAAAAGTGAGGCTTTTGCAGAAAGATAAAAAAAAATAATGCTGAGAGATCTATATAAGTAAATGATACCAAGTGAAAAATGTGCTTTAAATGCCAATACTGCACATCTCTAACAACTGACAATGAAAGTGAAGATGTCTAAATGGTCCCTTTGGAGACAGAAACTTATTACCTTACTGTGGACGATTTCTAGGTCTGCTTAACATAACAAAAGCAGACTTGCCTGCAAGGTTTGTTTTAGGCAGATGCTAATCCCAGTAGGAAATTGAGCCTCAATTCAAGCTTTGACTTCAACCAACAAACAGTACCCAGGATTTATTGCCTGGAAGTCTTCTGGACAGCCACCAGTCTGCATTAGTACCGCACAGCTTGGTTACTTGTGCCAATTCTCACCACTCCAGGCTTACGAATAAGACATGATTTTTCCCTCTGTTAAAATTTAATAACAAAAACAACTCTTTAAAGAATCAGGCTGAGACATGACGTTTGGGTTCCCTGAAGTACTATTCTGTAGCTCTCCAGTCATTTATGCACTTGAGCTCACTAGTTTACGTTCCAAGCATCTAACTGAAACTCGCTTGGTTGAACTAGTATTCTGGCAAAAGGAGAAAGGAAATCAGTAAAAATGAAACAAAAATAAATAGGCTAAAGAAAATTCAAATATATTCCAACAAATAGAAAAAAAAGTATAGAACAAGGGACAACCCCATAAGAATGTCTATGAGACAAGGCTCTGTGACACAAGCACTATCCATGAAAACTTTCAGGACTTCCAAGGAACAGATTTAGCAGAAGAACCATTACAAGGGAACACTTGTGCCCGCCCCCCCCACATCCTCTTGTGACCAACATTTCAGCCCCAACCCAGTCTGATCCAATAGAGTATTATTAATATTGACTTAATAGATGCAGACTCCCATGAAATTCACATTCAGGCTTGTAGAAGAAAAACTAAAGAAAATGTTCTTACATTTCTAGCTACCAGTTAGCTAACTGATACATAGAGGCAAGCAGCAACTGTAATCAGAATCCAGAAACCAGTTACTGCCTCCTTCCACCCTCCTAAGACATGCACTTAATTGTTAGGAGGGGATGGGAGCAAAGAGAGGAGAGGAAGCTAAAACATTGATTGAGAAAGCAGTGAATACAGTTTGCATCAAAGGAAAGAAAGTATCAGGAGCACATGGCTACAAAGATCGCTGCAGGCTTTTCCTATCTCCAGAGTAAATAGCCTCTGACAAACACTTTCATTTCACTATTTGTTTACACTGGAAGAACAAGCTCCATGTCCACCTAACTCAGATCACAGTACAGCCAGCCCAGGAGAAGACATGGCTGACACTGAAATCAATTTACAGAAAGTCTTACAATTATTAACCAGTTTATGATCCCCATAAATATGTTTCCCAGATTACAAAAACAACTTTCATATGAACTATAAGGCAGCCCTAGTATTCCAAGATGGCCTGAACCACCCAAAATGTGGAATACCTTAAAACTTGGGATGTTATTCAAATATCTTTAATGGAGGAAGGAGCTGCTTTATTACTTTGGAGTATGAAAGCATTAAGGGCCTCCTGGGTTTCAAACTGCAGTAAAAGGAGAGTCCAGCTTGACTACAGGAGCTGCAGATGAAGACAGCCCACCTCCATGAACACACCACTGATTGAGCACGTGCTCAGAAAAAAAAAAAAGACTCAGCAGCTGCCAAAGCGTGCTGAGCACACAGCAACCAAGGCAGGCTGAGAACTAAGATGAAGCAAACAGTGCAGAGCGAAAACCGAACAATGGGCTCTGAAGCCTGAGGGCAGCCTCACACGGATCCACCGTGTCCCATCCTCCCAGCAGCCTCCCCCAGTAGCAGGCAGGGCAGCGAGTGCACCACCTGTAGTCTACATGTCTGGGGACTCCAGCTCTAACCCCAATGTTAGCACATACAAAAGGGCAAAGAACTACTGCAGATGATGTTCTGGAGACAGTAAGAGCCATTTCATTAATTACTACCAGAAAAATCGAAGGAGTATACTCATAGTATATGAGAAGGTTTTGTACAGCCTCCTGTACTTTCACGAAGTGTATTCAAGTTACACTGCCAAATTTTTATCTTATTAAAACCCCACATGCACGTGTTGGGAGCACAGGCAGCAAACTACTTACATTTCACAGCAATAAAAGGAAAAGAAGATCAGAAATGGAATCTCGCTTTTAACAAGAGAGGCAAAGAATGAGCATATCTATGTGACAGCTGCAAGCAGAAAAGAGTGGCCAAATCAACAAGAACTTTTACCCTGGGAAACTGTTGGTGCCACTGAACAAAACCAGGAAAAATATCGACTGTGGGCTGCTGACTCTAGAAGTCACCCAGGGGGTGATAAAGGAAAGCTATATCCTTCTTAAAACATTAAAAAGCTCATCATCATACTGGAGCTTGCATCTGCATTTCACATGGGCAGTTTCAAATGCACAGAAAAGTAACTGCGCACACAAGACCCCAGCACAGGAGGCACATTAACAAGGACCAGCAACATAATATTACTTTGATGCTCGAATCTGTCCCATTCTTCACTATTACGAGGAAAAAGCGCAAGGTGCAAAACCAAGTAAATTCAAAACTCAGGAATTTTGTCAGAGCTGCCAAGCTACTTTTTCCCTTCAAGGGTAAAAAAAAAAGAAAAAAAAAAAAAAGCTTGTTAGCTGTAATAAATATACATACTATAAATTTGCTATTTAAATGCTAGCTTACTGGGCTCTTCTGTTACACGGTAGAATGGCAGTGTCTGAAATTTGAAACACTGTCTTGAGGCTACAAAACTGGCAGATGTTTTGTAAACAAAAATCTAGTGCAATTTTTTCCTGCCCTGAACAAATAACAAAAAAGAGAGATCATGTAAATGGAATCATATGATCACAGGGAAAAAGAAAAAAAAAGAAGAACAATAATAAAAGATAATTCTAAAGATTGAGGCCTAAGAGTCCAGAAACAACTGTAAAGCGCAGCATCCCTGGCAGACCAACAGAATTCAAACTCTAGGATCCAGGTGGAAAACATTAATGACATGACACGAGATAGGCAGCAGCCACACAGGCTTGGCAGAGCTCTTATCACAGAGTTGTAGAATGGTTTGGGGTGGAAGGGACCTTCAAGATCATCTAGTTCCACCCCCCCCCCCACTATAGGCAGGGACACCTCCCTCTAGAGCAGGTTGCTCAAAGCCCCATCCAGCCTGGCCTTGGATGCCTCCAAGGTGGGAGCACCGATACAAATCAATGATCATCACCATCCCTCTACCACTGTCACACACCTGTGTTGTGCACCACAAACAAATTTTCTTTTACAGTTGCTATTTGTGAGACTTCCCTGTGCTTAGTCAGGCTTATCAAAGTCAGTGTAACTAAGCATGTACATATTTATTTATTTCATAGAATGGCCTGGGTTGAAAAGGACCACAATGATCATCTAGTTTCAACCCCCCTGCTATGTGAAGGGTCACCAACCACTAGACCAGGCTGCCCAGAGCCACATCCAGCCTGGCCTTGAATGCCTCCAGGGATGGGGCATCCACAACCTCCTCGGGAGGTTTTACTCCTTATGTGTTTGTACTCTTCCAAAGACACACTGCCCCTTAGGCACACGCACAGAAGTAGAGATAATTTTATACTGTCTTCAGCAGAGCTGTCCCTTATCTCAGGCTGGTGTTCCCCAAGCCTCCAGCCACCTCTTTTCACAGGTATTTCTGCAGACTGAGCGCAATAATCCTTGCAAAGCAAACATGCAAATTCACCGGTCTGAAGCAGGACCTTCACCTCTACCTGAAAATTGGGTTAAGAACCAAAAAGTAGATTCCCTTTTGCATCCCAAGCAGACGATTGCATAACAGCCCGGGCGCTTTAAAGGCGCCCATCTATCCACCACGCGCAGCGCGCTGCTGCCACTACGCCGCCGAGCCGCACCTGTCCGTGGCGGAGCCCCGCAGCGCACGCAGCGCCGGTGACGCCGCGGAGCCGCGCATACCTCTCGGTCTTTTGGAATTCCCGTTCTTTTGCTGCTCATCCTCTTCGGTGATGGTGAACAAACCCAGGGGGCTGGGCCTGGCACTTGTCTTCTTCAGCCTCTCTTGACGGAGGACAGTAGTCGCGCCGGGCATGCTGCTGTTGCCTCTTTCTTATTTCAAAAAAATAAATAGAAACAGGGTGAGCGCCGGCAGCCCCTGCTCAGCAGCTAGCTGCGACGCCGCCTGCTCATTTGAGCGCCGGTAGCAGATCCCCTATGGATAAGCGGGACGCAAACAGCTGACCGACGCAGCATCCACTCGGCGCGGAGAGGCTCTTCGAGAAAAACCTCAGTTAAAGGCACACCGGTCCGGATGCCGCTCCTTAACCCGCTCCAGCCGGATCGCAGCCCTCCGCGGCGCCCTCCTCTCCCAGCTCCGGCACGCTGAAATATTCAGCGCGGGAAGAGAGAACCCGATCCGCCGCCGCGGGCAGTTGCCCTGACAACACGGCCGCCTCCCGCCCAGGGCGGCCCCGTCCTGCTGCGGGCCGCGGGGTCCGCCGAGAACCTGCGCCGTGCCGCTGCTCTGCCTGCTCGTGCTCAGGGAGGTAAGGCTCGTCTTCATTACAGCGAGGAGGATGAGTCGTCTTCCATATATGTATACGTTGCCCTCCCTCCCCTTAATTTAATCACCTTCCTAGGCACCGCGTGCCTTCTGCATGAGGAATGCATACGCCCACTGTTGCAGGCAGGTGTGTGGGAACTCTGAAATCAGGCTCTCTGGCTGGAGCAGACACATGGGGCAACTAAACGATTTGTGCAGTTAGTATCTGGTACCACAACACTGGTTTTACAGCACCAACCATTAACTTGCGCTTTGCAAAACAACCTAAGACCAACCAAGGCGAACAAAGGCTCCCGAGGCTCCCTTCAGCCGCTGCATTCCGGAGCTCTCCGGCCACGTCCAACAGAGCCCTCGCACACAGGCTGAGCAACCTGCACGCTGCTCCTCACCTCTGCACAACGTCCCGCATACTTTGCACTTTGTGCCCTCATCTTACGGCCACAGAATTATTAAGGATAGAAAAGACCACTAAGATCATCCAGTCCAACCATCAGCCCATCCCCACCGTGCCTGATAATCATGTAATGCCCCTCAGTGCTGCATCCACTTGAACACGTCCAGGAACAGTGACTCCACCATCCTCCTGGGCAGCCTGTGCCAGTCCTCACCGCTCTTTCCGAAAAGAGTTTTCTAACATCCAACATGAATCTCCCCTGGTGCAATTTGAGGCCATTACCTCTCATTCTATCACTGTTACCTGGGAGAAGAGGCTGACCCCAACCTCTTTTCAGGTTCCCCCACTTCAACATCTCACCATTCCAAATGCCACTAAAAAAAAAATAAATGGTAAGCTAGAACATCTCTCCAGTGTTACGGTCGGAGTATTTTCCCCCACTTTAGAGTTCATAAAGAAAAATGTTGCGTAGCCTGTGTGTGTGCACCACACACTAGGTGACAAGTCTACAGGTGGCTCACATTTGAGAAATTAAGGTGTGTAGACATGCATGGCCACCTCAGCCATATGGATAGCATCCTGAAAGAGAAGGGCTGGAGCTGACAGTGGTGGCCTGGGATGCTGACCACCCCTCCTCTCTCTGGTGGGGGCAGCAAGCATGAACAAGGCAGTGACACTGTGTGGGGAACCGGCCCTGAGTGTGGCCTCCAGCCCACAGCAGCACCCTTTGCCCCCCGGCCACCTCCTGCCACCCGTCCCCCTGCCATGGAACTATGTGGGTGTGCACAGAAATCAAGAGTGACAGCATCTGTCAGCATCTGCCAGACGCTGTGTACTGTGAGGCGTGAACAAGAGGAGTGAGGAAAATCCTCCCTAACACAGACTGTTCTTAGCTCAGCGATTCGCCCTCCAGGGTTTATACAGACTGTCATGCAAAAGAAGCAGCTCTATTTCCCATTCCCATCCACAGACACGCCTACCACAAATAATACACAGCAGTGCAGGCGCATCCACCAGCAGTGGTCTGCAGTTGGTACCAGAAATACTTTCCATGCGTGCCTTTGTTTCCAACAACACAGAAGCAGCAGAAAGCACCACCTCCTTGACAGCTTTGCTAAGTATTGCTACCCTTCCTTTCCCTGCTTTCAGTCACCACAACAGGGCTCCAGCCCTTTCAAACATTCTGTTCTGGAGCCATTCTTAAAACAACCTACTGCTCCTAAGGCACACCACACACCGGTACAGTCATGGCTCAGCCCTCACTGCCAGGCTTGGGCTCTCAGGAGATGGAATCAGGCAACCGGGCATCTTGAGGGCACCAAGGATGTTCTTCCTTCCTACATCACTTTCAAACTCGTTACCAGTGTAACCACTACACTGCAGCACATCCACTTCCACCTGCTGGATTTGACAGGTGTAATAACATGCACAGGGAATTACCCGACAGCAGTTTGAACAAAGACTATAAAGATAATTATACTGTGATCTGGGACATGTGAATATTTATAACAACGTGCTAATTGATGCTTGTGCTTTAACATCAGACATTCAGGCTTGATATCTCACCCCAGTAAACATGAAGTCAGTCACCACGACAACTGCTGTGGTCTACTGCAAGCAATCTGATTGTTTTCAATGCGGGAACTCCAGATGTTGTGTCTTTCAGTCATAGGATCGCTTTCGTGCCCATAACCACACAAATACTATATGTAACTCATTGCTGGGACCATAATAAGCTGCACGTGATGAGTTCACTAACTAGAAGCCACCCTGTATCATTGGGCATGTCAGGCTGTGCTACAGAAAATGAAGCCAATCAAATGCAAAATCATATAGCACTACAGAAAGGGGAAAGGATCAGTTTATAGACAAGTTGCTGATGAAAAGCCCTGCATACAGAAGCACTCAAGATGTTGCTGAACCACAGTATGCAGATTTTTCCTCCACTCACTGTACATTCACACAATAAGCTACATTTTACAGAAATCTCATGTCTTTCCCCTGCAGTATTCTCAGGATAAGGGCAGATAAAATAAGAGTTTAAGAAAAATACTACAGCTAAAGAGTAAGCAAACAAGCAGAAGTCTTTACTCTCTATTTTTATGGTTTGATGCTGTCCCCTAACTTCCCCTAAAACAGCCCTCTTACCCTTCTCCCCCCCCCCAAAAAAAAAAAAAAAAAAAGGAAAGAAAAAAAGCCCAACCCCTGAAAGAACTCACTGATTTTTATTTTTTCCTCTTTTAAAGTACTTTGTAAGAGCTTACAACTTTCGCCACTATATTACTATTACTAATTATTACAAGATATACTCAGCAGCTACTGAAGCAATGACAAGAAGTTTGGATGGTGAAAACCACAAGTTGAATAGAAGTTGCATGTGCCTCAGTGCGTTTAGAGCAATTTCCACACTCCCTTTGCTCCCCTACTCCAGCTTTATGCAAAACTGCTAACAGGTGAAGTTCATTTTCTTGTAGGGGACAAAATAATACATAACCTTAAGACAGTTCTGGGTTGTAGTATTTGCCAGGCAAAATAAAAACTGCTCCACTTCTGCTCTTGGATATGGTTCAAGGCCTCTTAACATAGAAGTAAAGCTTCTTCTCAACTTAAATGCACTTGATATCAAGAATTAGATTAAGTCAACATGTTATTTCAATCTGTGCTCCTTTTTAGATTGCAAATGTTTCATTATGCTGTTAGTGATGTGCCCAGTATGGAGGGTCGGGACAAGATAGGCCCCCATCCTACATGCTAGCATCAAGAAAGGAGATGGCATTTAGCATTCAAATTGCTGTTTTCCCAGCACGGAACAATAAGGTTCCATTGGGAATTAGGTTCCAGTCAGATCTTTCCCAGAAGAACAATCAGAGAAATCCAGGTATGGTTAACAGACCCCATGCTAGCCTGCAAAAACAGCGCACCTACCAATCAAAACCCGCATAAAAACAGTGTGAGCACAGAACACAGCATGCAACCATACCTTACGTGGACATTTTTGACATTAATAGTCATCTGTGTCGAAAACATTATGAACTCATTAAAAAAAATGCATGACACAGAGCATGCTACATATCAGAACATATGCATAATAACTGAATTCCAAATCCGATCCCTGCCTACATTCCTCCAGGAGATTCGTCTCCTTGCATAATACTTTCTACTTAATTCAGTAGATTTTAAATCAGACCCAAGCAAATAGAGCCTCTTCTTTTTTTTTTGGCATGAGAGAACAGCTATTTACTCAGCATCAAAGAACTGAAAACCTTATTTTCAATGCCATGTGAATCTAGGACAGAGCAAAACAGCCTTAAAAAGACAGATCTTTTTTTCCCTATTGTAACAACTTCCTACAAGTTGGAAATCACAGGAATAGCCCCTCTGTCATAAGAATTCCTTATTCCCATTCAGCCAACCACTCCTCAAACACATCTCATTTTTCTTCTGCCGCTGCTGTTGTGTTGCTCTCTTTTCCTTCTACCTCATGCTGTCAAAATAGTGAAGGTTTCTAAGTTTCTCTTCAAAGATTTCTTATCCAAATATGCAAGATAGTAAAGAACTTGTAGATTATTTTACAGGAATACATCTTTAAAAATATCTTTTTTTTTTGATGTTGTTTAGTCTATAATCATTGATTTTTTTTTTCCTTCCAAGAAGGTGGAAAGAAGGCACCTTGCATTAATCAATAGCACAGAATGTAAAATGCCAGAGAATAAGAAGGGAAACCTTCACATCTTTTTGACTGATGAGAACGCTGTCAAGTGCATAGTCATCCTTGAATAGCTTTAAATGAGCAATGAGTTGACTCTCTTATAGAAGTCACGGCCATAATAATACAGTAGTACCATGAACAACTTCTTCATTCAGTCACTGCATCGAGTGCTTTAACTCCAGAAAGAGCAGAACCATTCGGCCCCGCACCGACTGGAATTCACTCAGAGCCACGTGAGAGCACACAGGCAGGGATCCCATCTGCGGATCCACGAGCTCTAAAACATTCACCAGTAAAGCCATCAAACGCAAGACAAACATTGACAAGTCTTGTTACACTTTTAATTAAATAGATTTGCATAGCATGACTAGTTAAAAAAATTGCACAATGCGTACAGTGATGAATAACAATGTGATTTGAAAAGAGTTGGCTAAGAATGATCCAACCTATCTGTGGCAGTGGGATATAGGATCAGGCCTACAGCAAAACACCAGATTGCTTCAGTCCCTGCTCAATTAAATACAGAAACGCACTGAAGAATGGGGATGGGTTGGATGTGGAAGTAGTAGACAGAAACTCAGCAGAAAGCAAAAGTCATCAGTGCTAATTACCCCGGGCAGTCTCCCCACTGCTTCTGCCTGTGAAAAGAGCATCATTTTAAAATACCTCACCTGTATGCATATCAAAAGGTGCTTGTAAAGCACCCTGAGAATGAAGAGACCTTACCTATGTGCTAAACTTGGGTAGAAATGTGAAATAGTTCAAAGCAAAGGCAACGTGCCAAGACCAAATTAAAATTTTCTCCGTCAGTGTATTACTGACAGTGCTTGATGGATGAAATCCTGTGAAGAATTTGATGCTGTGTATAATTACCAGCACTCTCCTGGCATCTTCCCAGCACATTTGTTAGATGAACCCGAAAAGCCTGGAGTTGTGGGCTACCTTCTCTGAGGAAAAGACATTAGAGTATCAGACATTGACATGAAAACTATTTGGAGGCATCAGTACTCCATGTTTTCCCCGTAAGTTCCTTATACCTGGACTATCAATATGGAGCATAAGTCATTCCATCACCTGCATCTCTGAGGGCTCCCAAAGTCAAGAGGAGTTGGTGATGCTAACTCCATCCATTTCAATCAGGCAGCCCATCCTCTCATGTTTTCTTAGCAGACAACTACGGCTCACTTTCCTTGAACTCTGACAGATCTCCCAGAATTCACATTTTCAAGAATTTTCTCCAAATCCACTGAGGTTATAAATATATCTCATTTTAATGAAAGCAAAGATTGACTTTAATAAAAGCAAACAGGACATGACTCCAGAATCAATACTCGGGAGCAGCTGCAGAATTAAATCGAAACCAGTTTTACAGAAGCACCATCTTCTCACGGCTGTCTTCACCCTGAATACACGTAACAGGAGCTACGTGTACATTGTTCTACAGCAGCTCCTCGCAGCACACCGCAATTGGACAACAGAAGTTGCACGGAGGGGATCTCCCTCCCGCAGGGAAGGCGGGTGTGCAGTTACCACAACACCAGCAGCACACTGTGGCCTGCACTGCATACACGTTTTTCCAATTGAAAAATAAAATGTGTCGTTGCAAGATTATACACCATTTACATAATTGAGGCAATTACTGCGCTGATCACATTTAATTACATTTAACACCACGAATAATTTCCAGCTGTAAAGCATTAAGTTTGTTTATCTGTGCTAAAGAAACCAATCATCATTAAAATAAAATGGCAGTGGTCTCAGATTATGGCAAATTATGATTTCTGACATTTGAAGTAACACGTAGGAAAGAATATCCATTCTCAACATGAAGCCAAAGTAAAGCGAGTGCACACACGTGTAGCTACCTTAGTAGACACTCCTGCAGTCAAGAAAGTATCACTAAAGCTTCAGCATCATTTAACAAGCTGGAAATAGTCACACTACGGCTAACATGAAATAATGACGGATGGGGAAGGCAGAGCTCTCCGCCGATCTCCGTATCGGCGCCGGTAGCACCGCGGCCGCCCCGCGCTTTGCTGGCAGCCGATGCCGGCCCGGCGGTGCTCGCGGAGCGGGCCGTGCAGCGGGGGCCGCCTGGCGTCCGGCGGGGAACAACGCGACCCTGCGGAGCGCTGCGGCCGCCTCCCAGCGGCGGGGAGCTGGCGGCTCTCGGGGCCCGTCCGCCACCCGCGCGGCTCCAGGTAAAATACCGGGGCCCGGTGAGCGGGAGTGCAGCGCGGTGCCACGAGGCGAAGCGAATGCAGAATTCATCTGCATCACGGACGTCTTTTTAAAGCGCACCTGCAAAACGTGCATTGTCGTCTCCAGTTCTGACGAACGAAAGAACCCGCTCATGCAATTAGCGAAAATATCGAGTTAACACGGCGAGGGAAAGAGCTGGAAAATGATTAGTTAAACGTGGCTTCGAAGAAAACAGCCCGGCATCCCGTTCCTCCCGTCGGAAGCGAAGCGGGCCGCCAGCCCGCCGCACGAAGGGTGCGCGCCCACTGCGGGCCGCGTTCTGCAGCGGGGCTGCGTTTGTGAAAAGGGCTTCCGAGCAAAAGCGCTGCGTACTGAACCTCCTTAACGACAGACAGCACGTGGATGGGCCTGCCCGCAGCTGTTGCTCGCTGCTGCATGCCCACGTTATATAAAATATGTATTTAAAGCATTACGTCGTGGAAACGCAGTTAATTAACCAGCAGCCACGCGGCTGCTTTGATGAACGCCCTTCAGCCACAAACCCAACGCGTGCGGGGAGAGCGAAGGACCGCAGTGTCCGCGCTGTGCGGCGAGGGGAAGGAGATGGGGACCGAGAGCTGTAGGCAGCCCCCGCAGCCGCAAAGCGAGCGACACCTGCAGCAGCCACGTAGCGCTCCGCCCGCTTCCATACGCCCACACCTCCTCGCTCTCAGGACAAAATAAAAGAGATCCCGAACGCTGTCCCAGCAAGGCCACCTACGTGGGGGCGGCAGCAGCCCGTCAGGCCAGCCCCGAAGGCCGGGGGTGCTGCATGGCCCCGCGGGGACGCGCCGCTGCCGTCCCGCATCTACCCCAGCCCCGCAGCCGGGGCACTGCGGCACCGCGGGGCTGGAGCTGCCGCCGTGCGGTGCCAGCGGGCAGAGCCCCGCAGCCCGGCCGTACACCTGTTGCGGGGGGAACGGCCGCCGCCAACCCTGCGCCGCCGCAGTCTCCCCGCGGACCGCGTTGGGGCAAGCCGGGCCGCGCGCCCACCCCGAGCCACGCGCAGCACCTCACCTGCTGGGCGCCGGCGCCCGCCGCTCCTGCCCGCGGCCTCCGCCATGTCTCCTCCTCGGCGCGCGCGGCGGCTCCGCCCCGCGGCTCCGCGGCCCCTGGCAGGTGAGGCCGCCGCGTCCCACCCCCGACGGTGGCTGCAGGTGAGGGCGGGCCGGCAGCGGCCGCTGCCCCGAGGGCGGCTGTGAGGCGGTTACGAGGCGAGAGCTAGTGGCTCTCTCCGGGTTCTGGTGCCTGTATCTCCCTGCGTATTTTCGCAGTGTCTGTTCGTTGCCCCGCAGGACTCCCGCAGCACAGCTGCTGCGGCAGCCCCTGACGGTGTGACGCGGGACACGGGGCTTGGATGGTGAACCTGTGCTGTGGTTTGCGCGCAGGGGAATGGTGCTGCAACACGGGTGCAGGCTGGGCTCGGTGCCGAACGAGAGAGGGTCCAAACCCAGCGCTGCCGTGGTCCGGCTTTCCTTCTTGCCTTCTGCTTGACTCTCTTACAGAAGTGGAAGGAGTCTCAGCCACCCTGAGCCCTGCACTAGAAAAGCCCTAGCCAAGGACCAGTAGGTTGCTAAGCTCAAAGGGAGCAGATAATCCGGTAATCAAAAGGCTGCCTGCTGCAGAATCCCCCACTAAAACATACCGGGTCATCAGAGTGTCATCTCATGTCTCACTTGAGGTCAGTGGGTACCTGCCAGAATCCCCAGAGAGCCAGGCTGAGGGATTCCCTCTTAAAGGGGGCTATAAGAAGGAAGAGGACAGACTCTTCAGCAGGGTCTGCTGTGATAGGACAAAGGGAAATGGTTTCAAACTACAAGAGGGTAGATTTATAGTGGATATAAGGAAAAAGTTTTTTATAATAAGGGTAGTGAAGCTCTGGAACAGGTTGCCCAGAGATATGGTGGATGTCCCATCCCTTGAGACACTCAAGGTCAGGCTGGACGGGGCTCAGAGCAACCTGATTTAGCTGTAGGTGTCCCTGTTCATTGCAGGGGAGTTGAACAGGATGGCCTTTAAGGGTCCCTTCCAACTCAAAGGATTCTATGATCCCCAGCTGATCTCCCTGATGCACTCCACCCCAAAGGTTGTGCATGTTCTGTCCGTTACAAATAATTCGAAGTGTCCAGAACAATTTACATGCCATGGCCTGAAGTGCATGGTGGGGTTGTTACAAACTCTTTTCTGATTGTGCACAGCTCTAGCCCAAGGATGGATAAGCTGGGCTGCTGAGGGAAGCGCAGCCCACAGGTGCTCAGGTAGGATGGCTGTCTAGCCCTGCATCAGATATGACACAGCCCTATGGAACGGGTTACTGAGCAGCTCTGCAGGTCTAGTGAGGCCAACAGCAAACCACAGGAATTAATTCCCAGCTGGTGCCAAGCTAGGTCTCGTGGAGACATTAAAATGGACATGGAAATGATCACGCTGTCTTCTCTTATACATAGCTGGCATTCCTGAGCATCCTGAGTCATAGGCCACAGACAACAGGCTGCTTGCTTTCAAAGTATGAAGAGAGAAAGCAATGCACTTGTGTTCTGTCCTATTCATTCTGCATGAAATGTTCTGGTTTTAAGCTGCAGTCATGGGCTGACACAGGATCCTATTTCACATTGCCAAATCAAATTAGGGGAGTTTGTTTTCCTAGAGTCACTTTTCCACATGTAGGATTTTTTTTCTAATTGGTTGGGTTTTACAAGTCAGTC